>JAJQQW010000025.1:2498966-2636534 GCA_025583905.1 Ia io | reverse complement strand
AGAGGGATGGCAGGGGAGGGTGAGTGGGTGGTGTGTGGGAGGTAATCAACCAAAGACCTAGTATGCATGCATGCATAACCCACAGAAGCAGACAATGGGGGTGCTGAGGGTTTGGGGCAAGGAGCTGGGGTGGCCTGGAAGGGTCGGTAGGGGGAAGGAAATGGACATATGTAATACTTCCAACAATAAAGATTTAAAAGAAATAACACTGCCATGAAAAAAAAAAAAAAAAGAAAGAAAAAAAAGACATGTTATACTTTGGTCAGGGGACAGGGACTGTGTACACTTCAGGAGGACAGGGGCCTGATGTTACCTCCACACCCATAGATTCTCAATTCCTTTGACTTGGTAGTCACTCACATTCCAATTTTCTCAGACACCTACCTGTGTCAGGACAGAAGACCTGTGAGGTTTTCAAGTTGACATCACTGCTAAACCAGAATCCCTGGAACTGGACCCAGAAGTTAGCAACCCTGATCGTCATGGTTCATTGCCTGGTGGATAGCTGGACATAAACTAACCTCTAGGCCAAGCTCCATGCAAGTCCCATGCACAAGAATGTTGAGAAGGAAAATGAGGGTGGTAATTTAGGTAAAATTAGTAGGGGCAGCAGACAACACTTTTATTCATTAGAAAATCATGGGAACGAAGGGTTATTAGCTAAATATAAATCCGTGGGGATTCTGATTACCCAGAGACCTGTGGGGAGTCTAGGATTCCAGTCTCTGGCAGAGGTCTTTTCTGGGTATCGCAGCTGGCTTCCATCTCCTCTAAGTCCCAAGGTGTTCCTACCAAGGTGGGGAAACCATTAGCTGAGGGTGCTGTCAACACCTCTCAAAATGGACTGAGGTCTGCCCAAAGCTGTACCTTGCTTTCAAAGAAGAAAGGCTTTCCCATGGGCCACCCAACTTTGTGTGACATATGCCATTCTGAAAGAAGTAAAAGGATCATGAATTGGATCACAAGGGATCCAGGGACCTGGTAATGAGCTGGGCAGGGAGGATAGGAGTAGGAGCAGAGCATGGTGCTTGCCATTCACTATATAAGGCCATGAGGGGTCAGCAAGGGCCTTTAGTTGGGAAAGATATTTTTGTTGTTATCCTTTCCTGTTTAAAGTCCCATTCGCTGCTTCCTGAGCCACTCCTAATTGGGACACAAAGGAAGGTGGGTTGAACATTTATTGTGTCTGGATAATTCCTTTTCTAGAAGTGCCAGTAACATCTCCCAACAGAGGGGGATCAAGAAGGGGTTGAGTCTGCACTTCCACCAGCAATGTACAAGGGTTCCTTTTTCTCCACATCCTTGTCATTTGTTGATTTGTTGATGGTAGCCATTCTGACAGGTCTGAGATGGTACCTCATTGTTGTTTGGATTTGCATCTCTCGGATGTTAGGTGACGTTGAGCATGTTTTCATATGTCTCTTGGCCTTCCTTATGTCCTCTTTTGAAAAGTATCTATTTAAGTCCATTGCCCATTTTTTGATTGGGTTGTTTATCTTCCTTTTGTTATGTTGTATGAATTCCCTGTAAATGTTGGAGATTAAACCCTTATTGGAAATAACATTGACAGATATTTTCTCCCATGCAGTGGACTTTCTTCTTGTTTTGTTGATGGTTTCTTTTGATTTGCAGAACAAAATTTTTGATGTAGTGGCATTTGTTTATTTTCTCTTTAGTTTCTATTGCCCTAGGAGCTGTATTGGTGAACATATTGCTTGGGCATATGTTTGAGATTTTGCTGCCTATGGGTTCATCTAATATTTTTATTGTTTCCCACCTTACATTTAAGTCCATTATATTCATTTTGAGTTTATTTTTGTGTATGCTGTAAGTTGGTGGTCTAGTTTCACTTTTTTGCACGTTTCTGACTAATTTTCCCAACACCATTTATTGAAAAGACTGTCTTGACTCCATTGTATGCTCTTGCCTACTTTGTCAAATATTAGTTGAGCACAGTGGTTTAGGTTGATTTCTGGGTACTCTATTCTATTCCACTGGCCTATATGTCTGTTCTTTTGCCAGTACCTGGCAGTTTGGAGGAAAGTGGCTTTTAAAACAGCTTGATATCTGGTATTGAGATCCCCCCTATGTTGCTCTTGTTTCTCAGGATTGCTTCAGCTTTCGAGGTCTTTTTTTTTTTTTTTCCAGATGAATTTTTGGAGGTTCTTTCTAGGTCTGTGAAATATGCCATTGGTATTTTAATGGGGAGAGCATTGAATCTATCGATTGCTTTGGGTAGTATAGACATTTTAATGATGTTGCTTCTACAAATCCATGAACACGGTATGTTCTTCCATCTCTTTATGTTTTCCTCTATCTCTTTTTCCAATGTCCTGTAGTTTTCTGAGAAGAGGTCTTTTACCTCCTTAGTTAAGTTTATTCCTAGGTATCTTAATTTTTTTGGTGCAGTGATAAATGGGGTTGTTTTCTTAGTCTGTTTTTCTGAACGTTCAATGTTGAATCAAACACCATAGATTTCTTCTTCTTAATGTTGTATCCTGCTACATTTCCAAATTCATTTATTAAGTCTAATATCTTTTTGATGGAGTCTTTAGTATTTTCTATGTATGGTATTATGTCATCTGCGAATAATGAAAAATTTACTTCTTTTCCAATTTGGAAGCCCTTTATTTCTTCTTGTCTGATTGCTGTGGCTACCATTTTCATTACTATATTGAACGGGAGTGGTGAATGTGGGCATCCCTCTCTTGTTCCTCTTCTTAGTGGAAGTTGTTTTAGTTTTTGCCCATTGAGTATCCTGTTGGTTGTAGGTTTTTCTATAAGGCTTTTATTATGTTGAGGTAGGACCCCTCTATTCCACTTTGCTGAGTGTTTTTATCAGGAAAGCGTGTTGGATTTCTTTAAATGCTTTTTCTGCATCAATTGATATGATTATGTGATTTTTGTCTCTCACTTTGTTTTAATGATGTATCACATTTATCGATTTGCAGATATTGTACCAACCTTGCATTCCTGTAATAAATCCCACTTGGTCATGGTGTATGATCTTTCTAATATAATGCTGGATCCGGGTTGTTAGAACGGAGTTTCCTCAACAACTAAAAATGTAACTCCCACTTGACCCACTGATCCCACTTCTATGAATATATCCCAAGAAACTAGAAACACCAATCAGAAAGTATATATGCACCCCTATGTTCATAACTGCACAATTTACAATAGCTAAGATTTGGAAACAGCCTATGTGCCCATCAGGAGATGAGTGAATTAGGAAACAGTGGTACATCTGTACACTGGAATACTACGCTGCTGTATAAAGGAATGATCTCCTACCATTTGCAATTGCATGGATGGAGCTGGAGAGCATTATGCTAAGTGAAATGTCAGTCAGAGAAAGATAAATATCACATGATCTCACTCATTTGCAGAATATAATGAACTACATAAATTGATGAACAGAAACAGATATAGAGACAGAGAAGCATCAATCAGATGCTCAAATCTCAGAGGGAAGATAGGGGAGGGGAGGGATAAGTGGGACAGATCACCCAAAAGACGTATATGCATTCATATAAGCATAACCAATGGACAGAGACAGCAAGGGGTGAGGGCATGTATGCGAGGTGGGGCAATGGGGGAATATGGACACATATGTAATACCTTAGTCAATTAAAAAATGAGAAAAAAATAAAGAAGGGGTTGAGGGGGCATTACCAATCTCCAGCTCTGCTCTTGGTCCCCGAGAAGGGCAGGAAGTAGATTTCCCATACCCCAGCCAGCCTGGGATTTGGGATGTTCCCACCTTAGTCCCACACAGCAATGGGTGAATGTCCTAGGATTCCTCATCCATCAGCACTGTGACTCCTGCAATAGGAAGGTAAGGACACCCCAAGGAGGGCTTGATTTTCTCATCTCTGTCATTGGGCTCATTCTGTCCTGACTGAGAAAATTCATGGGATGGGGCGAATTCAGGTTTACAGCTGTGAGTATATGAAACCCAGAGTTTAAACCTCAATTATTATTTATTATCTAGTGGCCTGGTGCACCCTCTCCAATCTGGGACTCCTCAGGGGATGTAAGACTGCCTGTTTAGGCCAGATACCCCAGTTGGTCATCCCTCTCACAATCTGAGACCACTGGCTCCTAAACGCTTACCTGCATGCATGCCCAATCGCCCCCAACTGCCCCCCCGCAGGCCTGCTAGTACCCAACTGCCCCCACATGCTGGCTTGATCAGCCCCAATGCGCCCCCCCCGCTGGCCTGCTAGCCTGCAACTGCCGCCCTGCCCTGCCAGCCTGCTTGCTTGCTCCCAACTGCCCCACCCTGATGACCTGCTGACTTTCAACTGCACCCCCAATGGCCTTCTCACCCCAACTGCCCCCTCTGCTGGTTAGCTTGCCCCTAACTGCCTCTGCCTCGGCCATGCCACCTTGGCTTTGTCTGTAAGGTTTCCAGGAAGGTTTCCTGGTCTAATTAGCATACTACCCTTTCATTAGTACAGATTATTAGTATAGATTATTGTATTCTTTTCCATATGAACAACTGTAAAGCTACTTCCCCGTTTCCCCCCGGATATATGCCCAGCCTTTCTGAGGAATTGGCTCTCACATGATTATTGATTATTGATTATTGAGTCAGGGAAAGCCCATGACTAGTATTGGGGCTCCAATATAGCTGGTGTTGCCGTTCAATTTCAGTGCAAAGGCCTGAGTACCAGGTGAGATGATCATGTAAATTTCAATCTGAGGGCAGGAGAAGGTGAGATGAGATGTCCCCATTCAATCCCTGAGACAAAAGTGGAGGTGAGCTTCTGCTTCCCTGGCCTTTTGTTCTACTCAGACCCTCTGTGGGTTGTGTGAACCCAATCTCACATGAGGGCAATGTGTCTGCTATACCGAGCCAGACAGTCAAATGCCGGTTGCATCCAGAATCACCCTTAAGGACACACCCAGAAATAATATGTAAACTGGGAACCCCGTAGCCCACTCAAGATAACCATAAAATTAATCTTCACCGTGAACATCTATCCTAATTGGGCTGAGAATGAGGACCTTGCAAAGATATGGCACTTTCAGTGGTAAAGCCAGGAATATTCTGGAAAAATGGGAAGAGATGGTCACAGTGCAGTTTTTCCGTTGCTTAGGCCTAGACTGAGATTTCCAAACATTTCCTGGCATTGTATATGAACAGCCGAAATACATATGTGCCAGGTAGAAATGGGATTGGCTCATCGACGTATCACAGACACCTTGAGGGTCTATGAACAAAGGAGGACGCACCCGCCCGGAATCTCTTCCCTTGTGGAAAATAGGAGCCATTTTGGAAAGAGCCTTGGTGATGGGGAGACAGGCATTGTGCAGAAATGCCTCCAGATTAGGAGTGCATTGCTCTAAGGGAGAGGACATGCTCCATAAAACAGAGTTCCAGCTCCAAACCTTTATTGCTCAGTTTCCTTGGATTTGGTGTCAACATGAGGTATCCCCCAAAAACAAGTGCACCTAACTCTGTCCTCCATCCCTCAGCAACACTGACCTCATAAATCAGGAGTTTAGGGGCCGTGCCAGAGACAGGAATGGTACGAGGAGACATAAATGTGCCATTGCTGCTTCCAGCAAGCAGATGATGACCGACTTTAAAGCTGTGCCAGACTCTGAGGGCAGACAGGGCCCAGGACCCTGAAAAGAGCAGAAGCACCCTCTGGTTAGCTAACCTGAGAGAATGGGAATAGTGTGACATGTTTCTTCTCACTCAGGACACACTGAGACCTAGCGACTGGAGCCTACCTCGGATGGCCCTGTCCTTCCTCCTGTGGGCATCAATGTGGTTCTTAGCTGAGGGATTGAGGACTTCCCTCCTGAGATATTGGGAGGAAGGTGAGGTCAGTGACTGAGTTTTCTATCAAAACAATCCAATCGCTTTGTTACCCAAGAACCAAGGGCAAATCTGGACTCTTTCATTCTTTCTCAGCCTTTTCCTTGATGCTCCTCAGTTGAAATGAGTCCTCATGTACCCCTTGTCCAAACTGCACAGTGTCTGAAGCTCAGGGACTTTTTTTTTGCCACTTCCAGAAGTAGAAATATTGGGGATGCAGCAGATACAGGATATCTTCCTCTGTTGCAGACACCAACTCGAGAGAATCTCCTGGTAAACACCTATGAGGACTTCATACAGGTCAGGGGTAAACTAGAGCAAGTTCCCTCCCCAAATTAGGGCAGAGCCACCCCCTGGCGGCCTCAGATGATTCAACCCCAGCACCAGATGAGGCAGCTGAGAGGGAGGTGGCAGACTCTCTGCTCTGCCCCCTTCTCCTACTCTTTTAAGTCCCTTCAAGCTCAGTAGCAGGCCCCTTGAATACTCCTACATGCATCCGATCTCAGTTATCTTTCTATCCCTCTTCCTCCCACATGGGCTGACACCTGCCACAGGAGGTGAAACAGACCCTCCCGTTAGGACAATTGAGCTTGTTTCTATGTAGTCTTGGCTTAGGGTTAGTGCTCCTGAGGTAGTGCTTGGCCTTGCTTGAGGAGACATTGGATGCTGACTAAAATCAATTGCAGTAGGAGAATTGGATGAAAAAAAAGACCAAGGAAAGACAGAGAGAGGCTTCCCACAATGTTGAAGGTCACAATATCTATGAAGGAGAGAGTTCAGTGGGATTGATAGACACTGAGAGGAAAGCAGGAAGTGGGGATCCTGTGTGTCAGATTCTGAGAGGTGACAGGTCTGACTTGGCAAGGAGCCCTACCCCCAATCTGGTCCTAAGAGTGTGGCAGGATGTCACATGGGACACACAGTGTTCTTCACCATGCCCCTTACATGGTCCACTGAGAATCCCCATCTCAGAGCTGTGTGACTTCTGGAGGAAAAATCTGCCACATGCACAGAGAGATGGTTGGCCTAGTGTATTCTTCTGGAAAGAGTTGGATTTGGAGAACAGACAAGTCAAGACCAGCTGGTCCTGGCCAGAGTGATATGGACAAGTACAGGAATGACTGGAAGTTCTATGGATCCACTCCGCCAGAGCTAAGGCACAAATTTAGTGCCCTTGTGCTTACAACAGCACAGGTGTTCTGAAAAGAAAAGGGCAGTGCCACCCTGGCCAAGGGCGGACAGACTTCTATGGTAAAGTAGAGTAGAGTAAATGATACATGGTTGGCAGTGAAAATTTTCTATGATACCATGGTTTCAGTGTGGGTGCCTAAACATGTATGTGCTCCCATTAAGTCAGTTTCCACAATACTGTCTTTAGTGTGAGATAACAGTGAAATGGTAGTAAACCCTGACCTGTTCAGAAATCCACCAGCCGCACCAGTGGTTCAAGTAGACTCGACCCTCATCTCCTGGGAAAACCGTGGCGAGGCCCAGGCACATTACAGTTATCCTCATCCTTCCTGCAGGAAGCAGACCTCTGACCTTCACTACGTTCCACCTTGTCCTTGTTCCTTGTTCTGTCAGTCAGGACCATAAGGGCTAAGAGGCCGTGCTGCAGGAGTCCCCAATATCATTTAACACCATCCTCTACCCGTGTGTGCCCACATGATAATGCATGGCACAGAAATGCTAAGCATGATGGCTGCCATAGTAGGCAAAGGGACCACTTGCAAAAATGATTAATAACCAATAGAGCCAAGCAAACACATTAAAATGCACTAATATTTATTCCCAAGTCATACCTTCAGGTCAAATGAACACAATAATTTCCTTTCAGAATCCCAATTAGGAAGAAAGGTTAAATATCCAGAAATGGTTCATTATAGAGAGAGAGGCACCTGGCACAAAGGTTCTGTGACACATGGAAGGTCATTGCCCTGTGGTGCTGAATCCCTGACTGCAGCTGACTGGAGAACGTTGCTGGTACATTGGCCATAGTGACGCCTAAAACACCTCTAATCTCTTCCATCAAAAATGACCCTGCTTCCACATCCAATAAACGTGTAACAGGTGTCCAATGGTGTCATTTGAGAAATGCAGGGGCCATGGCTACCTTTTGAGACTCCAAATACCCAGGAAACAGAGTGTGCTTGTTGCTCCAGCAAGGTCTCCTCAGAGAGACCCTGATCACTCAACATGTTGCTCCTGGTTCTCCTTGTAATAGTCCCTCTTGTGAAATAGTGACTGCTGTCTCAAAAGGAAGTGGTGGTCCCACCTTTGAGGAGAAACACTAGAAGGGCAATGGCGGCTCCCACCGTCCTATGCACATGGAAATAATGTGCAACCTACGGGGCCTTGCTTTTACAGTCAGGGGGCAGAACATATCTCAGATGACATGGTGGGGGGTCAGCAGAGTCATTTTTATCTCTGCTTCCTACTGGTGTCCACCACAGGGACATTGCCACACACACACACACACACACACACACACACACACACACACACACACACACACACACACACACACACTCTACAGGCAGGCTCACACTCTGAACAGCATAACACAGAACAGGTGGCTGGTGCTCAGGACCTTATCCTGAGTCTCCAATAGCAGGGATCCTTCCCCACCGTGCTGTGACCCAACTGGGGAGGGGTCCACTCGTGTCACTGTTATAGCGTGGACAATTAAAGCATGAAGTTACTGATTCTTCACAAGGAAAGAAAGCAGTACCTGGAAAAATGTCACCAAGTGACTTAAACAGAGAAAATTATAGCAAAGACTCAACTTCCAGGTAGGGTGACCATCCATGTCATTTTTAAGACCTGCCATCTGCAGGGCTGGAACTGGGAGATGGTTTACAGCCTTTGGATAATGAGGTCACGCACCAGGACTTAAGGCACCTTGGCCCAGCTTTGTTCAACAGTCCAAGGCGTCTCGGCCTGATAGTTAGGTGAACTTGTATTCTTTGATTCACTTTAACTGGGATTATTGCTGGAAATGCGTTGCAGCATCACAGAAATCTTTGGGGACCCCTGAGGAATGGGCCACCTCCCACAGCTTCTGGAAGAACCAAGCAGCCATTTGGAAAGGTCCCTCGGTAATGGGATGAACGTTCCCATGCAGGGCTGCTTCCAGGAGCATCCTTCAGGTATCTGAGCAGAGTGGTGATTCTGAGAGGACACAGAAATTTTCACTCAATTCCCCACCTCAAACCTTCCTTGGTTCTGGGAAGTATTGGGAGCACAAAAAGAAAGAAAGGCAAGGAGGAAGGAGGGAAGGAAGGAAGGGGAGAACGTAAAACATTTTCCTTTATTGTCATTCCCACTTCATTTGTTGAGAACTGAATCCAGGTTGATACGCACAGGTATGAGAGGCCAAGGGATGTAAAGTGAGGATTTCCCAGAGCATTGCGGGGAATCTACCCAACAAGCACATCAGGGGCCTCCTTGTGGCTGTTATAATGAATGGGTTGGAATGAGTGGCCATCTGGCTGCACAAAACACAAGCAAAGACAACTAAGGGTCATAGAGAGTTTCCTTCAGGATTGGGTATGAGAGAGGAGACTATCTGAAGAAAACAAGCTACATTCTCAAAGCTGTGGGAGAGGAGGGAGGAACACATAGACAATGAATTCTCCTTGGGGCCATGTTGCATGAGCCCCTGCTTAGGGTGGGGAAGCATCTTCAGAGCAAGGAGGCAGCCTGTGAGCCCAGGGCAGGTGTTGGCCTCACTTCCCCATGAACTTGCACCCCTGTGGATAGTGCCACAGCTGGTGTGATGAACAGCAGTAATAATCAGCCCCATCCTCCAACAGCAGCCCAGGCATGGTCACATAGCCATGTTTCCAAATTTGGAGCCAGTGAAGTGATCAGGGATCCTCAATGGCCACTTTTTTACATTATTAACCAGAAGTTTAGGGACCATGTCTGGTCATTGTTGGTACCAGGAGACATAATCGTAACCACTGAAATCAATGCTGCATCTGGCAGAGGAGGAGGTGACCGACTGTCCAAGAGCTCTGGACACTGAGGGAGGCTGAATCAGAGCAGACTGGGCTCAGGACCCTGAAAACAGCCAAAACATACACTGCTGAGTTCAGTGCTGGGGCCCCAGTGAGCCTGAGGAGGAGGCAAAGAATCAGGCCAAGGTGAACCCACGGTCCCTTCTCTGGAGGCCTCACCTGGGCTCTGAGTGAGGAGGGTGAGCAGGAGCAGAGGCCGGGTCTTGGTGGAGATACCCCAAGGGTGCTGCCTTCTGACACCCAAGCCTGAGCCTGGCTCCCCTACACTTCTCTTATCCTCTCCCCTCCCTCAGAGGAGGGAGGGGCCTCCATGCAAATCTGCTTCCTTCCCCTGCCTCACCACATCCCACTCCAACCTGACCTAGATCCCCCTACAACTCTGGAAATAAGAGCTTTAGGAAGAATTAAGCTCTTGCCCTGGTAGCTTAGTGGGTTACAGCATCATCCTGCTCCTCTTTGATCCCCAGCCAGTGAACATACAGAAATCCACCAATGAGTGCTTAAGTAAGCAGAATGACATTTCTCTCTCCCTTCCTCTCTCAAAAATTAATCAGTAAACGCATTTAAAACAGCCAAGCTCTTTAATATACTCTAAGTAACGTCATGCTGAGCCCTGGACAGATTGCAGAAATGGAGCGGGCCAGGATCTACCTGCATTTTTTATTGGGGGAGTCCTGGTGGCTCCTGGGTGAGAAATCACAGGACTTCCCCTCTCTGTGGTGTGGACAAAGGTGTTGAGAGCTTGGCTGAGAAGATTCATGCGCTCCAATCCCTGGGTGTCAATGGCAGAGCTGGGGACTGCATATTGTCCTCCACTCCTTCTTATTCCACTTAGTGAGGATGGCTCCTCCGCATGGCTCCATCCTCTGTATTTGCAGTGGTTTGAGCCTGAAGCTGAGCCATAGGCCGTATTAGCTCTTTGGGGGACTTCAGGGGCTCCCAGGAAAGCAGCGCTTCAAACTACATCCTCGGACAGCATAAAGCCAAGCAAGTACCTTCCCCTCATCCAGGCCCTTGCTGCCCCTGGGGGCCTAAGATGGAACAGCCTCCTGGTGGCCCAAGACTCTTCATTACTCAGGGAAGGCAGCGGAGTGGGAAGGGGCTATCCCCAATTACTTCCTTTGCATCATCTGTCGTTTCCAGCTCAGTACCGGGCCCCCTGAACCCTTCTATTTCCCAGTGAGCCCATTGCCCTTTGTCTGTCAACTTCCTCTAGCCTGGAATGTGTCCCCTGCCACACCAGGTGTCCCAAATGCTCATCTAAGGGCTGATTCGCATGTCCCACCATAGACTGGGCACAAGGGTGTTGCTTGTGAGGCAGCGCTGGGCTCAAGGCTGAGGACACATGAACTGAAACCAACCCGAATAGGAAGGTTGGATGAGAAACATGAGGCCATGTGAAGAAAGACTGACTTGTAGATTTGTGGGGAGAAAGGATATTGCACAAAGAAAGGGCTCTGTGGGACTGAGAAGCCCCAGGGGCTTGGAATAGCAGGAGTCAAGGTGAGAGATGGGCTGGTTCCTTCTGGAGATTCCAGGGAGAGTCTGTTTCCTGGCTCCTCCAGTTGCTAGGCCGCCAGCATTCCATGGCTGTAGCTACATGTCTCCAGTCTCCGCTCTGTGATCCCATCTCCTGCTCCTCTTCTGTCCTCAAATCTGCCTGCTCACACCCGGTAATCCATTGCATTTTCATTAGTCAGGGTTCTCCAGAGCAGCTGGAGATTATGAAGACTTGGCTGGTGTGATTTCAAAGACTGAGAACCCGACGATCTGCAAGTTGGGGGGCCCATTAAAGCTGCTGGTCAAATTTTTTCTGAGTCTGAGGACCTGAGAACCAGAGGAGCTGATGGTGTAAGATGCAGTCTGAGGACAGAGGCCTATGAGATGCGATGTGATGTCCCAGCCCTCCAGTGATTCAGGAATAAAGGGGTGAGCTCCTCCTTTTGTCGTAGGCAGGCTCTCAGTGCATTGATGTTGTGCACATAGGGAGGGTCATCTCATTTTAGGAGTCCACCAATTCAAGTGCTAATCTTCTCTGGAAGCTGGTCAGAGACACACCCAGAAATCATGATTAAGGTGGGCTCCTGTCCTGTTATATGGGCCATGAAGCCAAGGCATACAATTAACAATGATAGTCCCTATCTCAAAGCCTCATCCCATCTGCAAACTCGGTTTTGCCTTATTAGGTAACAACCCAGATCCCGGGGATGACCACCTGGATATCTCTGCGTGTTCATCCCTCAGGCTCAGGAACCAGCCTTGGAGTCCTGCACAGCTGTGTGGGCGTATGCTCGCGTGTGCACGCGCGCGCGTGCGCGCGCGCGCACACACACACACACACACACACACACACACACACACACACACACACACACACACACACACACACACACACACACAGGAAAGGCTCTGTCTCTGAGGGGCTGTTTTCATGATGTTTTGCACAGTAGCTCACTGAGGTGTCCCTGACACAGGAGCTACCCCAAACCGACTTTTAAACGTCCTTTAAGATGACCCAGCTGTCCTTTTCTTGAAATACTTTTCTTATTAATGGAAACCTGAGAGGCTGTTCCCACTGCTTGAGCCTGCACACAAAGCCAGGGCAAGATCTAGAAATATCCATCGGTGTAACCCTGCCTTGCTCACAGTCGAGCTTCTGCAGCCCTCACGAGTGCTTCCCATTAAAATATGCCTTACCATAAACCAAAGAGGACATTCTCCTTCTACAATCAAAGCCATTTTAGGAAGTCACTTATGAATTCCCACACTGGTCCCCACGGGGTTCTTTTTTAAAGGGTTTCCTTCCCTCCCATCCCGGGCAGGAAGGGGCTTTCGGTGTGGAGCCTCGGTGACATCCGGTGGTACCTCTCAGCTTTCTGCCCTTTCCCTCCTTGATGTCTGAGGAGGCACGGGGCCCAGCCCCTAGCTAGCATTACAGAAATGAAGGACAGGTGATCAGGGTGTGACTCCACCTGAGAGAGGAGAGGCCTCCCCCTGGTCCCTGTGAGGCACTGCTTCAGGAGGGAGGAAGGACAAGCATGAAGTGTGGACTGATGGCTACACTCTGGGTTTGGGAAAATACTGAAGGGAGAAGAGCTGGGTACACCAGACTCCAGAAGCACAAGCCCACGTTTGTTCAGAAGTTCCACACTAGACTCAACATGCATGACGCCTGTGGGTGGATTAATCTCTTCATGCGTTTGTCTAGTCCTGTTAGGTGGATGCAGTTAGGAGGAAGTTGGCTCACCAGACAAACCCCGATGCTATCTTTTGACGGGTGGGACAAAGGAGTCAATTGGGAAACATTTCATCAAGATGGAAAGGACACTGTGCCAAGCTTGGTACAAGGGCAGCGGGTAGGGACTTGGGGGAAGTCAACTCTCTACAGAGCACAGGTTTTGTCCCTCCAATTCTCCCCCAGCTCAGTCCCCGTGAAATACTGATTGAGTGTTGTGTCAAAGGAGACAGCGAGCCTAATGGAAGGTCTCATCTGGGCTCCTCTCTCTTCCTTCACCCTACCTGTTCTTCAAGGCTTCCCTCAGTTACCAGGGTTTCAGCAATGAGCCTGCATAAGCAAGGTCCCAGTAAAGGACCATGCTGACTAGATTGCAGGAGAAGCAAAGTTGAATACGTGGTGTCCCGTGTGGTACACTTGTTTTTCCATTGACCACCAAACTGGAGTAGGTTCCTCATGTCCCTGATGAGAGGCGATAGGAGTTCAGAGAGCACTCCAGCCACAGAGACATAAATGTCCCTGCACACAGGGAAGCAGGAAGTAAGCAAGCAGGATCATGTGAGCTCAGGGCAGGTTTGCTCTCATTTCCCCATGGGGCTTGCAGCACTGTGCTAAGGGCCACAGATGGGATATAAAACAGTGACATCATCCCCCTTCTCAGGCTGGAGCCTTGAGATGGTCACAGAGGCTGGGGTGCCAAACCTGCAGCCAGAGGAAGAGTCTGAGATCCCCGAAGGCTAAGAACTGACAGCATCCTTCAGGAGTTGAGAGGGAATGCCCAGGCCTTATTGGTGCCAGGCCACCTCATTATAACCCCCCACACACTGCCCCCAGAGTCACTGCCTCTTCCAGAGCTTCTGTCCCAGACCCCTGAATGCTGAGAGGTTGATTCAGGACAGAACAGAGTTCAAGAACTTCAAAATGAGAACAAAGGCACAGACAGATTGGTAAGTCCAGGACCATGGCTCCAGGTGAGTCACAACAAAAAAAAAAAAAAACTGGTCACCCAAGAAACCAAAGGATGGTGTCTCACCTGTGGAGTGATCTGGGTGGTGAGGAGCTCAGTAGCCCAGCCATGCTAGAGGCACTCTGAGTGCCTCCTGAGTCCAGAGCTGGACAGGGCAGCCTACCCGTGGGGTTACTGGTCTCAGTAGGCTGCCCTGTGTTGGGGGTGGGGGTGGGAAGGTGGTTACGCACACTCATTCACAGGACTTCTCTGAGCATGGATGTCTTCCCTGTCCCCTCTCACTTCAGAACCCTGAGGGTGGCGCCTTCAAGAGTGTCCTTTCTCCTTGGGTCCTGGCCAAGGGGGTGTGGCTGGTATATATGTTTAAAAATAGGTCTGCGAGGGGTTCCCCATGGGGACAGGGCCCCTGAGCAGAGTTACTCAAGGGAGAAGAGCTGACACACAGGTCCCCATAACTGTGAGCCAAGGTTTGTTCCACAGTTCCACAACAGTCTAAACAAATGGTCATGATAACTATGCATAAGTCACTCTCTCATCGATTGGTGCAATTGGAATCTCAGTTAGGAGCAGTTTAGGGCACCTGGAGCCTCACCCACACCCCATACCCCACACCCCACACCCACATTGGAGGGTTGGCAGAGCCCACAGACCTCTGTTCAGCACAAACTTAGTGAGCCCTGGACTGAGGTTCGGGACACTGGAGCCCAAAACAAAGGCTCCCTGCTGTGTCCCTTCATGTGGCTGCAGCTGCCACACAGGCAAACAGAGTTGCAGTGTCTCCCCTTGGACCAGTGCTTGCAGCATCTCCCCTTGGACCAGTCCCACCAACAGCAGCCCCTCTCCATCCCAGTAAACAAAGTACTCAGCCTTGTAGTACCTGCTGTGCTGAACATAGCAGATGGTCATGCCTCCCTGTCCAGTATGGTAGCCACCAGCCACATGTGATGAGTTATCCCTTGAAATATATCTAGTGCACTTGAGGAGCTGAGTTTTTATTTTAATCTAACTTTCAATGTAACACATACTTCAGTTATTGTTTGGAACACCTTGGGTGTATGAGAGAATCTATTTTTTTTAAAAGTTAGGAAATGCAAATAAAGACACAGCATTTCTGATTAAAAAAGATTAAAATTAGTACTCAATCCTTAGTGAGATGTCCTTTGAGAGATATCAAACTAAGAAGACTTTGTGCAAAACATGAAGGTAAAATACCTCATTAATATTTTTGTGGTGGCTAAGTTCTTCTAGGCTGGGCTGATAGCCAACCAGCAGAGAAAGATTAATAGGAGAACATCAGGGTTTAGTACATGTGCAAGGAGGTTTCACATAGACTTGATAAATCCATAAAAATTTCAAACACACTGAGGCAACATTGGCTGTATAAGATATTTTTAAAATCATATTTTTATTGATTTCAGAGAGGATGGAGAGGGAGAGAGAGGTAGCAACATCAACGATGAGAGAGAATCCTTGACCGGCTGCCCCTGTGGGCAACATTCTGGAGATCCAGCCTGAAACCTCGTATGTCCCCTGATGGGATATCCAATGGTGACCTCCTGGCTTCATAGGGCAACACTCAACCACTAAGGCAGACAAGATGGACTGTATATGACATATTTTAAAAAAAGGAGAAAGGGGGTAATGGGATATTATTTTTCAGAAGTGAGAATGGGAGATTTGCAGGTAGTCGAGGAAGAACAGAACACACGTGTCAGGAAAATTAAGAAACCATGCGACATGGTTTATCTAACTGACAGATACCTGCTTGAACTCTCATGTAGCCTATCATTTAGAATTAAAACAACCAAGACTCTGCCACCCTGAAGCAACTTTTGGGGATATTGATTTTAAACTGTTTATTAAGAGGCTAAAGTCTCAGAGAGAACATTTGGACACCCCAGCCTACTCCTGTCCAAGAGATTTGAGAAAGAGAAACCTGCTTCAGGAAGGTTGTTGCCTTTGCTTGATTTGAGTGAAACATGGTAAATAATAGGGCTTCAGCAGGTGTCTATTAGCTAGAATACCCTCCTCCCGAGTGACAGCATTAATCAGGCGGGTGGGGGTGGTTCCCAGACATTGTTGATCCAAGGCGGTAGGGTTAAAATTTCACAGTGGCTGCTGGGACCAGTGTTGAAGATTGTGGCAGTTAAGCTCACTCAGAACACTTCCTGAGCCCACAGCTGGACAGGGAAGAGGCGGGATACCTGTAGGCTGGGCCCAGGACCTGGAGAAGAGGTGGGGAGGCAGAGAGGGGTGACTCAGGTGAACGTGGAGGGGAGGGAGAGGAGTCAGTCCAGGTACCCACATAAACTGTCCTTGGGAACTGTCTCCTGGGCCCTGAGTGAGGACAGAGAGGGGAGTAGAGCCTAGGACTTGGGGGAGACCCCTCAGGGTTCTGTCTCCTGAGACTCTGACACTTGTAGAGGACACCCACGACTGACTCTCTCATCCTCTCCTCATCCAGCTTCTCAGGTGAGGAGGGATCTCCATGCAAATTTGTTCCTGAGCTGTGAGGATTCTAAGTTCTTTTGTTCCAAGCTGTGAGACTTAGCAACCAGGGGAGCAACCAGTGGACACCCTGTTCCAGGCAGGACTGGACCAGGACTGGTGGGGCAGCCAAGTCCTCTTCCCAAGAAGTTGCTTTGAGGCTGGTCCAAGGCCCTGGAGCTGTGGGAGCCCCTCCTGTCAGTGAGCAGCTGGCCTTCAGGTGAGTGTTCCTCTCCACACACCGGACCTCTCCCCCAACAGTTACACACCCGGGAGGGCCCTACCCTCTTCAAGTCCAGTCTCTCAGAGGCCTGAATCTGGGAGAAGGGATGCTGCCCACAGGTGAAGGTTCCTGCCTTTCCCTCTGGGCTCCTGGATAGCTACCCCAAAAGGATTTTCAAAAGGTGTGTGGGGCAGTTCACCCAAATCAGAACACACACCATAGGGAATGCACACATGCCACCCTGAGTGCTCTCCAAGACCTTTCACATAGGCTAATCCTGCAGCAGGACTGGGCGTCCAGAGGCCATTGCAGGTGCCTGTTACTAAATCAGGAGGCTATTGTACAGGGGGTGTCATGGAGGCACAAGTCAGCCCCAAATTCCTTCCTGATTAGCCCACCCTGCTTTTACCCCAGGCTTAATCTTTCTCGTCTCAGTGTCTTCACCTGAAAGAAACAACAACTGACAGCATTAAACCTTTGCAAGTTAAAGTTCAAAGTGTCCTGCCATGAGTCTGGCTAGAAAATCACCTTCCACTGATGCATCCGCTTCCCTCTCTGTCACTCTTATCATCTCCATTGTACCCAGTCTCTCTTGTGTGCTCATATTGGCCAAGCACTTTACTCTCCCAGAATTTGTGCAGTCTGTCCTCACGCCCAGAACAGGATCCTTCCAAGCCCCCCAATGGACCCTCCTTGCTCAGGCCTCAAGGCAGGAGTCTGCCTGCCTCTGTACGTTTCCATACCAGCCTCTGTGTTTCTTGACAGAATTAGTTACAAAGAGCCAGTTGTAGACAATGGTATTGTTTGCTTTGGATGTGTGTGTGTGTGTGTGTGTGTGTGTGTGTGTGTGTGTGTGTGTGTGTGTGTGTGTGTTATTTTCATCCTAAACCTTGCGAGTAGAGACTGTGTGTAACTCTGAGCATGGCATTATCAGCCACCATAAAACAAATACATGCCAAATGCATCTAGAAGATAGGAGGCAGGGTAGGCTGAACATCTAGTTCCAAGGTGAAATAATTGAGGTTTTTGGTGTTGTTGTTTTCTATTTGCTTTGTTCTAGGTGACAATCCCAGATCCACTGGGGATGAGTGCAGTGGCCTCATTTGTACTCATCCGTTCATCCATGTGGCTGGAAACCTAAAACTCTGCTAGTTCATATGCATGGGGAACTTCTGGAGGAATGGCGGGGTAGGGTCACAGAACAAGGCAGCCTTACCACCCTGCCTGTTACTCTCAGCCCCACGACCTTCCCACAGCCTATGGTAAAGAGATGCAGGGCCACCTGCATGACAGGGACACAGTGCCCACTGCCACTATCCCTCTCAGGAAAAGTCTCACAGTTTGAGGAGTCTGAGTATTTCCCAGGCCTGAGTGAGGAAGTGAAATGGGACACAATGTGTCTGAGGCTGCCTGTCACTACTTCAGCCAAAATAAGCAGAGACAGGGTAGAAGCACACATGAGCATTTATTCCAACAATGTGGTCAATAATGGGGTCAGTAGTCGCTCACCCTGGAAATGCTGCTCTAACCCCCTGGGGAGAAGATAGCTACCTGTAGCTGCCAGCTGCAAGTGTAACATGGAAAGGGGAGGGGAGGGCCTGCAGTCCGGCCTTCAGGAGCACAAACTCCTACAACACAGTGGCTAATCTTCTATGACCTTAGCAACAGCTCAGCCCCTTCCTGGGAACGGAGAATGGTCAGCCTTCCTGAGAAAAGAAGGGTCAAAGCGTGCCCTGTCCTTGGTCTGTTCCCAAATGCAATTCAATTCTCTTCTGGAGGCAGCTTATGTTTTTAGTACAGCCTGGTTCATCCTCCAGTGTCCCAGGGCCTCTTATTCATAGTTTGTTAGGTGAGTAATGATGAAACAACTGTGGCTCTATTCTTATTACATGCCCTTCCCCCCTGTCAGAAGCTGATTTCAAAAGACCCCACAGAGATGCCTCAGGCCAGCTTGAATGACAGGGCCTGGGCCTCTGCTTTGCGTGTCGCCTCTCCCTCTCCTCTCCAGCCTGACTTTTGTCTCCTAAAGGGACTATGGAAAAGCAGGCACCAAAACCTGTCACAGGGAGGGTGCCAGCCCCCTGGGCCCCCTGGAGGCGCCATCCCAGAGGACAGCCCAGGTTAAGGTTAATCTAAGGGGCAGCTCTGCCAGAGGCTGGGCACCAGGCTGCGGCTGGTGCCTCCCACCTCTCCTCAGCTTTGTTGGCCTGCTCCCTCCTCAGGAGCCTCCTGCCCCTGGTTCTGTTTTCAGGCCCAGTTGCCACTTTGCCCAAAGGGATTTGTTGGGGAGAAGAAGGCTTGGGGGAGGTGAGCAGAGCAAAGGGGGGAATTGGGGCTCCTGACAGAGCTCTGGAAACCCAAACCCCAGGGGAAGATGAGGAGAGCAGCTGTGGAGAGAGACACTGTAATTGCATGTGGCCGGCTCTCCTCTGCCCAGGGGGTTACAAAAATGTCCCAGTCCAGACAGTAGGGAAAGTGGCCTAGCCCGGGGCAGGGAGGTCTTTTCCAGACAGAGGGCTGCGGTGGGGGTGGGAGAGGGGCCAAGCCTCGCTCAGGGAGCCCTGGAGGTGAGTGGCAGCCCAAACCTCAGAGGGAAAGGGGCCGAGGGAGAGGGCTCCAGGGAAACACAGACCAGGGGTGGCTGTGGGAGGTAAGCTGGGGGTCGGGGCCTCCTGTTTCTCCCTGCACATCCGAGCCCACCCCACCCACCCAGCCCAGCCTCATACCGGAAGCACCGGGTCCCCACACAGCCACCCACCGGTTCCCACCCCTTGCAGCTGGGGTCGGGCCCCAGCGCCCCCTCCTGGGCTCCCTGGGAGACCCCGCTCGTGATCTCGGGATCTCGCGAGGTTTCGCCCCTAAGGACCCAGCAGGGCGCAGCTCCAGGCAGCTCCTCAGGCGGCCACCGCTTCTTTGCCTCCAGCCGCTGTGCTGTGCTGTGCAGGAGACCAGGTGGTGAGGAGCGCGGCCTGTGGAAAAGGTAAGTTCACACTCTGGTTCTTGCTTTCTCCGGGTGAACTTGCTTCCTCCTTGGGGCAGCCTGCGCTGGTCACTGGTACCCCGCAGCCCCCCCCCCCGCCGCCATTTTCCCTCTGAAAATGAGGTCCCCGGGGGTTGGAGTGAAGGCCTGAGGGCAAAGCCTGGCTCTTTCGCGTGAGGCCAGGCCCTGTGCTGCGCACACGTGGCGCTCGCCCCGGAGACCGACACCCAACACTTCATGGAACTCCGGCATCGGCGTTCATGGTTCGATCTCAGCTGGCCGACTTTGCACTTGACAGAGGGTGCCCACCCCTGGGATCTGCTCCTCTGGCTCCTCAAGTCTGTGGGCTCTCAGGCCAGCAGCCCAGCCCTGCTCCAGGCCGTGGGGGACACAGAAGGGGCAGAAATGTGACTGCTGGACGGTGGGCAGTGTCCACTTGGGAAAGGTCGCTTTTGACAGAGCATAAGGCCTGTGGCCAACCTGGTCCTCGGGTTCAGCCGGTGAGAAAGTGGTGGTCAGCTGTGGGGATAAGAGGTGATGCCCACTGAGAGGACAGGGTCCTGTCCCCCGGGGTGTGTGTGTGTGTGTGTGTGTGTGTGTGTGTGTGTGTGTGTGTGTGTGTGAGAGAGAGAGAGAGAGAGAGAGAGAGAGAGAGAGTTCTCACCTGATGATATGTTTGAGGGTTTCTTATCTTTGTTATTGATTAAGGTATTACATATGTGCTCTTATCGCCCCATATCCCCCCCACCCCACCCCTCAGTCATGCCCCCCCCCTCACCCCCCCCCGGTGTCTGTGTCCATTGGTTAGGCTTGTATGCAGGCATACAGGTCCTTTGGTTGATCTTTCCCCCTCACCCCCACCTTCCCCCCCTACCTTCCCTCTGAGTTTCAGCAGCTGATCATGCTTCTCTGTCTCTGGATCCATTTTTGTTCATCAGTTTGTGTTGTTTATTATAATCCACAACTGAGTGAGATCCTGTGATATTTATCTTTCTCTGACTGACTGACTTCGCTCAGCATGATGCTCCTCAGCCCCATCCAAGCTGTTGCAAATGGTAAGCGTTCCTTCCTTTTTTTGGCAGCATAGTATTCCAGTGTGCAGATGCACCACAGTTTTTTAATCCACTCATCTGCTAATGGGCACTGAGGCTGTTTCCAAATCTTAGCTATGGTGAATTGTGCTGCTATGAACATAGGGGTGCATTCATCCTTTCTGATTGGTGTTTCTAGTTTCTTGGGATATATTTCCACAAGTGCTTATTACTGGGTCAAATGGAAGTTCCATTTTTAATTTTTTGAGGAATCTCTATACTGTTCTCCGCAGTGGCTGCACCCGTCTGCATTCCCACCAGCAGTGAAGAAGGGTTTCTTCTTCTCCCCATCCTTGCCAGCACTTGACCTTTGTTGATATTTACCATTCTGACAGGTGTGAGATGGTACCACAGTGTCATTTTTATTTGCATCTCTCAGATGATTAGTGACTTTGAGTATGTTTTCATATGTCTGTTGGCCTTCCTATGTCTTCTTTCAAAAAGTATCTATTTAGATCTCTTGCCCATTTTTTGATTGGGTTGTTTATCTTCCTTTTGTTAAGTTGTATGAGTTCCCTATAGATATTGGAGATTAAACCCTTGTTAGAGATAACATTCGCAAATATCTTCTCCCATGTGGTGGGCTTTCTTGTTGTTTTGGTAATGGATTCTTTTGCTGAGCAGAAGCTTTTTATTTTTTTATGTAGATCCATTTTTTTTTTTTTTTTTTTTTAGTTCCCATTGCCCTAGGAGCTGGATCGATGAAGATATTGCTTTGGCATATGTCTGAGATTTTGCTGCCTGTGGATTCCTCTAATATTTTCATGGTTTCCTATCTTATGTTTAAGTCCTTTATCCATTTTTGAGTTTATTTTTTTTTATGGTGTAAATTGGTGGCCTAGTTTCATTTTTTTGCATGTATTTGACCAAATTTCCCAGCACCACTTATTGAAGTGACTGTGTTGACTCCATTGTATGTCCTTGGCTCCTTTGTCAAATATTAATTGAACATAATGGTTTAGGTCTATTTCTGGGTTCTCTATTCTATTCCCTGGGACTATATGTCTGTTCCTGTGCCAGTACCAGGCAGTTTTGAGAATAGTGGCTTTGTAATACAGCTTGATAGATGGTATTGAGATTCCTCCTACTTTGTTCTTCTTTCTCAGGATTGCTGCAGCTATTCGGGATCTTTTCTTTATTCCGGATGAGTTTTTGGAGAGTTTGTTCTAGGTCTGTGAAATATGCTGTTGGTATTTTAATGGGGAGTGCATTGAATCTATAGATTGCTTTGGGTAGTATAGACATTTTAATGATGCTGCTTCTACCAATCCATGAACACAGTATGTTCTTCTATCTGTTTATGTCTTCCTCTATCTCTTTTTTCAGCATCTTTTTATTTTCTGAGTAGAGGTCTTTTACCTCCTTAGTTACGTTTATTCCTAGGCATCCTAATTTTTTTGGTGCGATGATAAGTGGGATTGTTTTGTAAATCTCTTTTCTGTAAGTTTACTATTGGTGTATAAAAATGCCATAGATTTCTTGGCGTTGATTTTGTATCCTGCTAAATTGCCGAATTCATTTATTAAGTCTAATTTTTATGGAGTTTTTAGGGTTTTCTATGTACAGTATCATGTCATTTGTAAATAATGACAATTTTATTTATTTTTTTTCCCCAATTTGGGTGCCATTTATTTCTTCTTCTTGTCTGATCACTGTGGCTAGCACTTCTAGTACCATGTTGAACAGGAGTGGTGAAAGCGGGCATCCCAGTCTTATTTCTGTTCTTAAGGGAAATGGTTTAATTTTTTGCCATTGAGTATGATGTTACGGTAGGTTTGTCATATAAGGCTTTTATTATGATCCTGCTATTCCCACTTTGCTGAGTGTTTTTATCAGGAAAAGTTGTTGGGCTTTGTCAGATGTCTGTTTCTGCATCAATTGATATGATTATTTGATTTTTATCTCTCAGTTTGTTTATGTGATGTATCATGGTTATTGACTTGTGGATATTGTATCAGCCTTGCATCTGTTAAATAAATCTCACTTGTTCATGATATATGATCTTTCTGATGTCATGCTGGATCCGGTTTGCCAGAATTTTGTTGTGGATTTTAGCATCTATGTTTATCCGGGATATAGGCCTGTAATTCTGTTTCCTTGTGGTGTCTTTATCTGGTTTTGCTATTAGGGTAATGCTGGCTTCATAGAAAGAGCTTGGAGGTGTGCCTTCCTCTTGCATTTTTTGGAATAGTCTGAGGAGGATTGGATTTAATTCTTCTTTGATGTTGGGTAAAACTGCACTGTGAAGCCATCTGACCAGGGCTTTTGTTTGCTGGAAGCTTTTTGATTACTGTTTCAATTTCATCAGTATTTATTGGCTTATTCATGTTTTTTTTTTTTTTTTTATTCTTTCTAATTGAGTTTTGTAAACTTGTATTTTTCTAGGAATGTGTGAATTCCGTCGAGGTTGTCCAGTTTGTTGGAATAGAGTTGTTCATAGGATTTTTTTTTTTTTTTTTTTTTTTTACAATCCTTTGTATATCTGTGGGGTCAGTTGTTACTTCACCTCTTTCATTTCTGATTTTGTTTATTTGAGTCCTCTCTCTTTGCTTCTTGGTGAGCCTGGCCAAAGGTTCATCAATCTTGTTCAATCCTCTCAAAGAACCAGCTCTTGGTTTCATTGATCTTTTGTATTGTTTGTGTTTGTTTGTTTTGTTTGGCTCTCTGTTGTTTATTTCTGCTCTGATTTTTATTATATTCTTCCTTCTGGGTACTGTGGGCTTTTCTTGTTGCTCTCTTTCTAATTTTTATGTTGCAAGGTTAGATAACTTATTACCACTTAGGATTGCTATTTCTTTGATGATTTTTTTAGAGGATTTATCCAGTGGTGTCATGGGGTATTAAAGGCCCCTACTATGAATGTATTGCTAGCGAATTTTCCCTTGATATCTTCCAGAAATTGTTTTATGTATTTGGATGCTCCTGTATTGGGTTCATATATGTTTACCAGAGTTATATCTTCTTGTTGAATGGCTCCCTTTAGTATTATAAACTGTCATTCCTTATTTCTTGTTATGGCCTTTACTTTGAGGTCTATTTTGTAAGATATAAGTATTACAACCCCAGTTTTTCTCTATTTCCAGTTGCTAGAATTTTTTTCTATCCTTTCACTATCAGTCTGTGTGAATCCTTTGTTCTGAGGTGGGTCTCTTGCAGACAACAACTATATGGTTCATGTTTTTTTATCCATTCAGCTACCTTATGTCTTTTGATTGGAGCATTTAATGCATTTACATTTATTTATTTTTTTTTTTATTTTATTTTTTTGATTTTTTTTTTTTTTTTTTTAGAGAGGGGGGAGAAGGATAGAGAGTTAGAAACATCGATGAGAGAGAAACATCCATCAGCTGCCTCCTGCACACCCCCCCCTGGGGATGTGCCCACAACCAAGGTACATGCCCTGGAGTGGAATCAAACTTTCAGTCCGCAGGCCAACGCTCATCCACTGAGCCAAACTGGTTAGGGCAATGCATTTATATTTAATGTTATTATTGATCAGTACTTGTTTGCCATCATTTTTATTCTTAATGTTTGTGTTTCTTCTTGGATTTCTGTTTCTTCTTTTTACAGCACCCCTTTAGCATTTCTTGCATTGCTGACTTGGTGGTAATAAACTCTCTTAGCCCTTTTTTGTCTGTGAAGCTCCTGATTCCACCTTCAATTTTGAATGATAGCCTTGCTGGGTATAGAATTCTTGGATTCATTCCCTTGCTTTGCATCACTTTGTATATTTCATTCCATTCCCTTCTGGCCTGGTGTGTTTCTGTTGAGAAATAAGTTGATATTATAATGGGATATCTCCTGTAGGTAACTTTCTGTCTCTCCCTGTGCCATTGTTTGGATAAGAGCTTGCCCAGCGGGAGCTCACTTTAAGATTCATACTTTGTCGTTGATGTTTGCCAATTTAATTATGATGTGTCTTGATGTTGGTGTTTTTGGGTTCATGGTGTTTGGCATTCTGGGTGCTTTTTGGAATTGCATAGTTGTTTTGGGTTTTTTTTTTTTTTTTTTTTTTTTTTTTTTTTTATCTGGCCAATATCAAGTAAGTTTTCTATCATTATTTCTTCAAACAGGTTTTCTACTCTGTGCTTGGCTTCTTCTCCTTCTAGTACCCCTATTATGCGGATGTTGTTTTGTTTTGTGTTGTCCTAAAGCTCCCTTAGGCTGTCCTCTTGCTTTTTAAGTTTTCTTTCCAGTTGCCACTGTGTTTGTGTGTTTTTTTCCTACCTTGTCTTCTAATTTGCCGATGTGGTCCTCAGCCTCTTCTAGTCTACTATATAAGCTTTTCAATGTGGTCATTTTTGCAGCTATGTCATTCTTCATTTCATTTTTGTTCCTTTTCATGTAGGTCACATTTTCATTCAGCTCCTTATAATTCTCATCAGTTGTGTATTTGGCATCCAGCCTTATGAGCATCCTTATAACAATTAATCTGGATTCTTTATCTGACATGTTACTTGCCTCCATTGCATGTACCTCCTTTTCTGTTGATTCCTGTTTTTCTTTTCTTTGGAGATTGCTTTTTTGTCTCCCCATATTTTGTTGTAACATTTTAATTGTTTCTGTGCCCTAGATCCAACTGCTTTGCTTCCCAGATTCTTTTGGGGTGTTCCTATGATGTGATCTCTCATGTCGCCTGGACTTGTTAATCTAGTGGAGCTCCCTACTTGAGCTATTTGTGTTCTCTTGAGGTAGTTGTGTCTTGGATATTAGTTTCTTATTCATGGATGAAGTCTCGTCAGGGGTCAGCAATATGACTCACCCCCATGTTCATTATGCAAACTATGTTGGCTGTGATTGTGGTTCCCGCTCTTGTGGAAAAGGTTGTCAGAGGTCTCACTGGTATATGCTCACTGTTGGTTCCCAGAGTCCACAGCCTGGGAGGAAGGAGTCTCAGGGCCTGAGGCTCAGGACTGTGAATTTGGTCAGTGTGGTGTGACACTTGCTGGATTAGCATCACTCTGCAACTCACTACAAGGGGCCCAGAGCCCATGACAGTGGGGGTAGGGTGGGCAGGGTGTCTCTTAGTCTGTGGTTGAGGCAGTGGGACTCTGGTCACATTGATTTCCCTCTCTGAATCATGAAGGGGTTCAGGATCCAGCAGCAGGCTGTCCAGATGTAGTTGGCCAGGAGCGGGATGTTGTGGATCCTACTGAGGGAGCCATGCACCATTGGTTGGAGAGATACATGCCCCGTGGCAGACACAGAGCGGCCGGGGCTATCTGCAAGGGGTGTGTGCTTGCGGGGCCCATACGCTGGATTGGAGTGATTGTGGTGTTCCACCGGGCCCATGGAGGGAGAATTCTCAGTTTTTGCTTTGGGGAATGTGTGCCCTTTGTTAGATATGGATGTCCAATGGCTGCTTACAGAGTTGTATAGGAGCTATCTGCTGGGGCAGTGGGCTCCATGGGCCCTTGTGCTGGAGTGTCACTACCACAGGCACTGGATGCCAGTGGCCATGGTTGTGCCTTGTGGCAGCTCAAAGAATCACCCAGGGTTTGCCGGCTGAGGTCGCAGGCTCATGGGGCTTGCGTGCTCGATCGGTGCAATGCAGTGACTGGAGGTCAGCAGCTGAGGAGGAGGAAGTCCAAGTTTCTGCTGCTGGGGCCTTGAGCCCTTGGTTGGGTACAAGTGTGCCTCATGGCAGCTCATAGAGGCACCAGGGAGTTGTGTGCTGGGGCGATGACCTCAGGGGTCTGTGTGCTGAAACCACACAACTGCAGTGTCTGTGGGTAGACAGCCAGGAAGGGGGAAATCCAAATTTCTACTCCTGGTGCTGTATGCCCTTGTTTGGATAGGAGCACGCCCAAGCAGGGCTCAGGAGGCACCCAGGAGCCGCTTATAGGGGCAGCGGGCTCCATAGTCCTGCTTGCTGTAAAGGCGCAACTGCGGTGGTGAAGTCAGCAGCCGGGAGGGTGTGTGTCCCAATTGTTGCTGCCTTGTGCCCATGGTTGAAATAGCGTGTGCCCAGCTGGCGCTCACGGAGGTACCCAGGAGCCGTTTGTTGGAGTGGTGGGACTCAAAAGGACTGCACACTGGAAAGGCACAAAGGTGGTGTCCAGAGTTCTGCAGCTGTGGGGTGGGAAGACTCAGTGTTTGCTGATGCATCCATGGCTGGATACGCACATGCCCAGTGGTGGCTCACAGGGGCCCCACGGTGCGCTTGCCAGCGAGGCACACTGATGCACTCTGAAGGGCCCCTGGCGCTGAAACCCTGTGACAGAGGTGTCTGCGGGCACGTGTCCAGGAAGAGGGGATTCAAAATTTCTACAGCCAGGGCCCTGTGCCCTTGTTTGGATAAGAGCTTGCCCAGCGGGGGCTCACAGCAGCACCCAAGAGCGGCCTGTGCAGCGGTGGGCTCAGGAGGCCTGCGATCCAGAAAAGTGTGACTGTGGTGTCTGGGGGTCTGCCGCTGGGGAGGGGGGCAGTCACAATTATTGCTGCAGGAGCCTTGCACCTCTGGAGGAGGAGGTCTTAGGGTCTGCAGGTCTGCGCTTGGGGTAGCAGGATTTTGGCTGGAGTGGCTGCTGGGTCGCGGGCAGTGTCCAAAGCCTGTCTGTGCGGTGGTGTTGATGAGTTCCTAGAAGAGGCCGCTCTGTCCTTCAAGATGGCATGGGCTCCGTGCCTAAGACCTGCAGCCCGGGGAGTGTCCCCAGTGGGGGTAGGTGCTCCCTGTCCAGGAGAGCCTGTTCTGCCAGCTCCTGCTACTCCTGCCGGATTTAACTGTTCCTCACTCACTCACACAAACACACCACACACATCCACGTACTCTCCTTTCCCCCCTCACTCACATCCTCTCCCTCACCTCTATCCTGCCAGCCACCATCTTCTCAAGTAATCTTGGTATCTTTTCTTTTCATTGATTTGGAAGAGAGAGAGGAGGTGGGGGGCAAGAGAGAGAGGAGAGAAATACTGTTGACTCCTGTATGCGCCCCGACCATGTGACCTTCCATGCTCAGGAAGATGCCCAACCAGCCAGGGCGTGTCTCCAGTTTTCAGTTTCCTCCTCAGTGTTCTCAAAGATTTTCACAGGAGCCCAGGGCTTCCTGTATGCGTGCGTTGACATGCCCTTTCCTTGTTTGGGGAGCATTTGGTTCTTACTCTCAGACCTGGGTGGACGCAGGTGACCTGAGACCATAGGACACCAGGGCAACCAAGTACTGGAGGGCCTGAGGCCATTCTGAGCTGAACCAGCATGAAAGGAAGACATCTTCAGGTGAGCTGGTTATGGGAGCCGCCTTGGGTGCTGGAGGAGCCCTGCACCTCTCCCATTCTCATCATCGGGAAATAGGTGGGATCTGCATCCTCAGGCCCCTCCTGGGGAGCAGAAACAGGAGCAGCCCTTGTATTCTCAGGTCATTCCCCCAAGAAATCATTTGTTCTGCTGCCTGTTCATGAGGTAATGGAGAGCGAGTGAGAGACAAGAAGCTGTAGTGTGTTAGGGACGCCATGTTCAGCAACTCTGCTCGGAGCAGGGCTGGCATGAGAGCCCACAGACTTACTTGACTAGTGTTTGGTGTCAAGTAGGTTTTGGTCTCTCTTCCCCTGAGCTTGCACCACTGTGGGTAAGGGATGCTTCTTGAAACAAAGTACCAATAGTGCACATCTTGTCCTCTGGCTACAGCCCAAGGAGGTCAGGGAGGCCTTGGAGCTGGGGAAGGGGGCTGGATAGACCAGGCCCTCATGCATTGGGAGTATCAGGCTGCACACAGATGCTGCTGGTACTAAGGCCACCTAGTCGTAACCCCTCGTGTTACCTGTGTCTCAGCCACACTGAGAGTGGCTATGAAACGACATATTGGGCCCAGGACCCTGAGAGGAGAGGTCAAGGCCATGACTCCAGAGTAGGTTGGGGCAGAGAGCAGGGTCAGCCCTGGGCTGCCAGAAGGTGCCGTCCTTAGTATGACCCACCTGTGCAGAGGGTGAGGAGGAGGGGCAGAGCAGAGCCCAGGCCAAGGGGGAGACGACCTGGAGCTATGCCTCCTGTCGGCCGGGGCTGGGCTGGGCTCCCCACCCCTTTCATCCCCTCTCCCTCAGATGTGGGAGGGGCCTCCAAGCTCATCTGCTGCCCAGGTCTTGAGGGTGACACCCAATTTATGAGCTTGCGCATCGTTCCTGGTTCTCGCTGGGAATATCCCACCATCCTATCCCCATCCTCCTGGAAGACCTGGCTGGGTCCATACACCAGGGCTGAGCACAGACCTGCCGAGCACCTGGATTGTGGTGGGTGATTGTCACCTAAATGGAGACTCCTGCTCTCTGCCCATGACCCTGATCTTGTCCACCGCTGCCACCCATAGAGTGGCATGTTCCCATCCTCTGGTGACTTCTCTAGGCACACCCCCATCAGGCTGGCACAGGTGATGGCCATGGGAGCATTAGACCAGGAACCGAGGCCTTGTTCTGTGTCACCATCCCATGACCCACTCCGAGATATGAGTGCAGGTGACTCACTCGTTCAAGCCTCAGTTACTGCACATGGAAAATGAAGTCAATTTAAGGCCCCTGCCAAGGTCTCATGTCTTGAGAGATAAGAAATGGGTCTAGGAAAGTGAAATGCTTCGGTAATTTCTTAAATTCTGCTAAACATGAGGAATTGCTTTTACTCACCATAGTGACTCAGAATCCAGCTTCAAGTTTACAATGCCAGCTCTCAGAGAAGTGTAAATGAGGAACATGGTTGTGACCAAAAAAAAGGATGGAGAGGTTCCCGAGGAAGCCATGAGGGCAGAAAGCTTCACACTAAAGGAACTCATCCCGAGACAGGTCCCCACGTAGGCAGCAGGAAGGATGGGACCTTGGAAGGTAATCCAAACATAGAAAGCAGTGTGACAGTTCACCAGTGCATGGAAAAGATTCTCACTCTGTATGTGAAGCATGGTGGTCCCTCCTTTGGAAAACTGCTGTTTAAAAATGCTGTGTGAACTACTCTGTTCTTTTTAGATATTCTCTTATTCTATTAAAAAAAAACTTTGTGTTTAGCTTGAATAATAGCAAAGATAAACTTAACTGTCTGACCTTGCAAGCTAGCCATCTAAAGGGGCTGATACACTGATACAGATATTAATTCTCATATTGTGCCAAGTGTTTGTTCATCCAAGGTTACAGGTGTCTATATGGATATGATATGTACTCAAAGTTAGAAGTTGCCTGTATAGATATGACAGGCGTTTGATTAGACATGATATGTACTCAAGGTTACAAGCTGTCTTACACAAAGAACTAGATGGATACAAAAAGGAAATACTACCCCCCTGTGTTTTTTCAGAATTTGACAGAGGTAATCAGCTCTGAAACTGCGTGCAAGATGACTCCTAACTAATTGGCTCATTAGGTGTCTTGTCCAGCTCGCTGATTTGTGATACAACATATGGAAAATTGTATGTCCAGACGAACCGCAAGCCACCTTAAACTACTCTTGAAAATCTTTTACAAAGGCTCATTTCAGTTTTTAATTCTCAAACATTTCAAATCGCAAGGTACTTAGTAGTGAGTTTACTACTTTATTTACTTACATGTATGGTATATTTATAACAGAGTTTTTAATGTTGTGACAAAAATTTATAATGGCCATTGAAAAGTAACTTTTCCGATGGTTATTAAGATTGCTGGCAGTGTATTAGCTGGAGGTACCATTCTTTGTGCCCTGCTCTACAGTGCAAAGCAACACCAGTCTGTGATTTACTCATTTTTCAGCTCACTTGTTTTTTTCGTTTGTCTACCCAATAGAGTGAGGGTCCATGCCTCAGAGATGCTCTGAAGGAGACCATGAAATTCTCATGAGGTGTCCCTGCCAATCACCCAGAATAGCAGTGGATGTACCTTAGGCACTCAGTGAATGTTTTTCAGTAAATCAAGCATTAAAGAGACAAGACAGGGGTCTGGCTATGGCAGGTGAGGATCCGCTGACCCGGGACGTCCCTGAGAACATGTCCACTCTGTGCCAGTGCCTCCTGCCAGCCCTCAACACAGGGCATAGCGGGTTTTCCTGTCCAGCATGGAGCCTGTCCTTCTGTGACCCTGAGGCTTATGGCACCCCTCCAGGGGAATGCACTGCAGTGGAATGGGCTGTACAACCTAGAGCATCTGGTTTTGCTCTCAGCCACAATGGGCTTCCTCTGGCTTGGAGTTGGAGATTTAGGGTCAGTGGATTCCAGGGATGCAGTAGCAGACGCCGTTCTCTCCTTCTCTGGTCAGAAGCATAATTCTTACCGACTAATGAGGCAGAAGTGCAAACATCACCAGGATCATCCCTCTGCAGGCCTAAATGCCATGATTGGGCCATCCACTTCCCTCCAGACCTCTCCTCATCTTTGTGTCCAGGATCTGTGCTTGACACTCTCCCCCCCCTCCCCCCCGGCCCTGCACTCTCCATTGGCATGACTCTGTGCCTTTGGGGTTGGGCATCTGGGAAAGTCACTGGCACCTCATCTAGGCCAGGGCAAATAAACCCAGACCCTCAGGACACTCCCAGCTTCTAAGTCCTGACCCAAAATGCCACCCCTGCACCCCAAACCCATTCCCCAACTGCACAATCCAGGAGAAAGCTCTCCAATATTTAAGGGATACGGCTCTGTCAGAGACAGGAAGACTGGCCCCTGCTCTGCTGCCATTTCCCTCCTGTCCCTCATTCTAAGGTTCCTCATGGGAGTCTCTGGGCCATTCTCTGCCCAGTCTCTCCAGCCTGGAGGGAGTGCTCCTCCTCACCCACCTCTCCTCTGCCTCTAGAAGCACCTCCCTTGGCATTAAATGGCTAGAGCCAGGCGTGCCCTGGATGTCAGGCATGCCCTCCTTGGGGAGGAAGAAAGAGGGGCAGTCCATTGTTTAGTCTAGATGTCACTGGGTCTGAGGTGAAACCAGGCCTTGTTGGGCACAGGCAGGGCAGGTAGTGTGAGCAGAGACATTTGAGTTTCCAAAAGGCACAGAGGACAATATACGTCAGGGTAAGAAGAGGTCTGACTTCAGAGGGAAAGACACAAGGTGGAAGCTTGTCTGCTCAAAGGCTGGGTTAAGAGAGCTGAATGTGGGAAAGTCCATGCATGGGGACTGATCCCCAGGGCCTCTGAATGCCCACAGAGGCAGGGCTAGCTCTGGAACCCAGGAAGGGCATCCTCCTGCCTCCTCGGTGCCATTCTGGATCCAGGAAAGCAGCTGGGATGTTGTTTTTCCTTCTGCACATAGTAGCCTGTCATGTTCTCCAAAACAGCTCAGATGAATTGGGGGGAACTCCTGATTTCTGTCATCAGTGGGTGTCCCCAGCATCAGGCTCATGAGAGTTTGGCTGACATTCCAGGGATGCATAAAGAGGGCTCCCAGCCTTGAGAGCACATTCTAAGGACCACCCTCCCACTCAAAAAAAAAAAAAAAAAAAAAAAAAGGTTAGAAGGGCAGATGCCTTGGGATCCCAGTAGGAATCATGTGCTCAAAGGCTGCTGTGGGCTGTACATAAGTGAGAGCCATTATGAGGGCAGGTGGCAGGTGACCAGGATGTAGTAAAAACATCCCCCAGATTCATGTATGGGTGCTGGGAGTCGGCGGGGCCTGCCCAATACTGGACAGAAAGGACAACCCTTGATGCAGATGTGCTCCTGCCTCCAGTGCCACAGCTCATGCCTTGGGAAAGCAGGCTCTGCATGGGGGTGGAAAGAGGAGTGGCTCTTGCTCTTGAAAAAGGCATGTTCGGCTCAGACTTTGTTTCTAGGTCATTCTAAGTGGTCCCTCCGGTCTTGTTGTATCTCCTGGACACTGGGATCTCATAGAAGCTGCCTGAGCTTGGGCTCCTACAATTTTCCAGATTCTGCCTGGTGCGTGTAATGTCAGTGTTAAAGAGAAATACAGCCCATAGGTGGCACCACTCATGCTAAAAGCCCAGGATACAAGTCTAGATTAACTTCCTAAACTCATTACAGTTTGAACCACTTCCAGAAATCTAATCAACCAGTCTGGAATTTTCTGGTGAACACCACTGTGGTAATCTGTTACATGGTCCCTCTCCCTGGAATATGAGAGTTGTTTGGGCATCACATTGGAGTGGGTAGAGAGGAGCCTGCAGAAAAGTTGTGCGTCTCTCTCTCTCTCTCTCTCTCTCTCTCTCTCTCTCTCTCTCTCTCTCTCTCTCTCTCTCTCTCTCTGTCTCTCTGTGTGTCTGTCTCAATTTCAAAAGATCCAATTTGTGACTCAGTGCAGCATGGGATATCCCATAATATGGCAGATCCTTACATGCCAAATACTAGTACACTTCAGATCTTTGAAGGGGAAGGTGTATGTGTGCACTGTGCTTAATCCTGAGCGAGGACACTCTTCCCTCACAATCTGACTGAGAGTTTTAGGCCTGGGCCCAGAAGTAGCTTTTTGAAGCCAATTTGCATGGTTTGTTCCCAGGGGTTGAGCAAACATTAGTTATCCATACAGACTTTGGCAGTCATGTTTAGGGCCAGGCCCCTAGAACTTGCCTAGACCTAATGTGCTGCCTGTGGAAGGTCAGGATGTGAAAGAGGAGGCCCAAGCAAAAGAGAATGCCCTCTGGGAGCAGCTCCTTGATAAGGATACATAGGTGTTTTGGCCCACGTGTATTTTTCTCTGTGCCTCCAAGATTCCAAAGAGCCCACGACTCTCGCCCCTCAGTGGCTTTCAGAATTGGATAAGTCACTTCCCAGGTTCCGCTGCCACACCTCTCTCTGGCCTCTGCACAGCCCACATTTATTTTTTTACATTTAATTTTCTCAAACGAGTTTACTGAGCTCATCTGGTTCTTTTGGAGGAAATGCCCTTTACCTCCACAGAGGGAGGGTGATTGAACCTCCTGCCTGTACTCCCCACCAGCTTGGTTTTAAGGGATCCACCATATTTTCTTCTTAACCATCAGCCTTTTAAGTTCTCAAGTTTATCCAGTCAGAGCCTTTGAGTTTCCCAAGTGTGCACCTTGTCTTGGGTGATTCCCTTGGTCCCATTACAAACTTGCAGCCCCTCCCTTCTCCTGATTAATCCCTAGATGTGATTTTTGGCCCTACCTCCTTTGGGGAAGGCTTGATCCTCAAAATCTGGAAGACCAACTGTCCCTCTGCTCCTCTTTGAATGGGCACGGATTTGCAATTGAGGTAACATCAAGTGTCAGGGACTATTTGGTACTCAATACTGTTGCATTGTATTCCTTTTTCTCTTGATATGATATCCTGTCTGCCTAATGGTGTGTTAACACGAACATTAGGGAATTTAGATGTGGTACCAGCAACCCATCAAGTTTTGCAAGTATCTGTCCAATTTTCCCAACACCATTTATTGAAGAGACTATCTTGCTCCATTGTATGCTGTTTTATCCTTTTGCAAAGATTAATTGAGCATGACACCTTGGGTGGATTTCTGGATTTTCTGTTCTTTTCCATTGACCTATATGTCTGTTCCCAGTGCCAGTAACAGGCAGTTCTGAGAATCAGTGGCTTTGTAATATAGCTCAGTATCTAATATTGTGATACATCCAACATTGTACTTCTTTCTCAGGCTATTCAAGGCCTTTTTTAATTCTATGCCAGAGGCCCAATGCATGAAATTCATGCTGGGTAGGGACCCTAGGCCTGGCCGTCAATCAGGGCTGATCTGTGGGGTGACCAGCGTGGTGATCGGAGGCTCCCGCTGGCACTTGCCTTAGCTGGCCTGGGGCTTGAGGACTGGGGGCTGCTCCTGTGTTGAGCATCTGACCATTGGTGGTCAGTGCGCGTCATAGCGGCTAGTCGTTCTACAGGTTGTTCTGCTGTTCGGTCATTTTGCATATTAGGCTTTTATTATATAGGATGCATTTTTGGAGACTTTGTTCTAGGTATGTGAACTATTCTGTTGGTATCTTAATGGGGAGTGCATTGAATCTACAAACTGTTTTGGACAATATGGCCATTTTAATGATGTTTATTCTGCCAATCCATCAACACAGTGTATTCGTTCATTTGTTTATGTCTTCCTCTACCTCTTTTTTCAATGTCCTCTCATTTTACAAGTACAGTTCTTTTACTTCCTTCCTAAAGTTTATTCTTAGGTATCTTAATTTTTTTTTTATAATGATAAATTGGATTTATTTTTTGTTTTTTTTTTCTCTCTTTCTGTAACTTCATTATTGGTATATAAAAAAGCCATAGATATCTGGAAGTTAATTTTGTATCCTGCCACATTGCCGAATTCATTTTTTAATTCTATTAGTTTTTTTTTTGTTTTTTTTTTTTTTTATGGAGTTTTTGGGATTTTCTATGTACAATATGTCATTTGCGAATAGTGACACTTTCACTTCTTCTTTTCCAGTTGGGATGCCTTTCATTTCTTCTTTTCTGATCGCTATGGCTAGCATTCCAGTACTATATCAAACAGTAATCATGAAAGTTGTCATCCCTGTCTTGTTCCTGTTCGTAGGGAAAATGGTTTTAGTTTTTGCCAATTGAGTATGATGTTGCCTGTAGGTTTGTCAGATATGGCATTTATCATGATGAGATATGCTCCCTCTATTACCACTTTGCTGAGAGTGTTTGTCAAAATTGGCTGCTGGATTTTGTACAATGCCTTTTTTTGTATGTATCAGTATGATAATGTGTTTTTTATCTTTCAATTTGTTTATATGATGTATCACATTTATTGATTTACAAATATTGTACCAGCCTTGCATCCCTGAAATAAATCCCATTTGATCATGGCATATGGTCCTTTAAATATATTTCTGGATGAGATTTGCTAATACTTTGTTGAGTATTTTAGCATCTATGTTCATCAGGGATATTGGACTATAATTATCTTTCTTTGTTGTGTCTCCATCTGGTTTCAGAATTAGGATAATGTTGTTCTTAAAAAAAGAGTTTGGAAGTGTTCCTTCCTTTGGATTTTCTGAAATAGTTTGAGGAGTATAGGTGTTAGTTCTTTTAATGTTTGGTAGAAGTCCCCCGTGAAACCATCTATACCTGGGCTTTTGTTTGGTGGGAGTTTTTTTATTACTACTTCTATTTCATTAGCACATTTCATTAGTTGTTCTTAGCCTATTCATTTTTTTTTTTTTTTTTTTTATTATTTCCTGATTCAGTTTTGGGACTTTGCAATTTTCAAGGAACTTGTCTATTTCATCCATACTCTCTAGCTTGTTGGCATATAGTTGTTCATAGTATTTTATTACAATCCTTTGTATTTCTGTGCTGCCAGTGGTTAGTCTTCCACTTTTATTTCTGTTTTTATTTCTTTGGTCTCTCTCTTTGTTCCTTGAAGATTCTGGCTAATTAATGGTTTATTGATTTTGTTAATCCTTTCAAAGAACAAGCTCTCCTTTTCATTGTGGGTTTTTTTTTGTTTTTTTTTTTTTTTTTTTTTGTATTTTTCAGTTATTTATTTCTACTCTAATATTTATTATGTTGTTCCCGCTACTTAAACTGGGATTTTCTTGTTTTTCTCTTTCTAGTTATTTAAGTTGTAGCGTTAAATTGTTTATTGCTGATCTTCCTTTTTCTTTTTCTTTTTTTTTCTTCTTTCTTTCTTCTCTTTCTCTTCTTTCTTTTTTTTTCTTTCTTTTTTTTTTTTTTTTTTTTTCTCTTTCTTTCTTTCTTTTCTTTCTTTCTTTTTTCTTTTCTTCTCTTTTCTTCTTTTCTTTTTCTTTCTTTTTTCTTTCTTCCCTTCCTTCTTTCTTTCTTTTTCCTTTTTCTTTCCTTCCTTCCTTCCTTCCTTCCTTCCTTCCTTCCTTCCTTCCTTCCTTCCTTCCTTCCTTCCTTCCTTCCTTCCTTCCTTCCTTCCTTCCTTTCTTTTCTTCTTTCTTTTCTTCTTTTCTATATGCCTGTAGCCATGACTGTTTTGGTTCAGTGGATAGAGCGTGGGCTGTGGACTGAAGTGTCCCAGGTTTGATTCCACTCAAGGGCATGTACCTTGGTTGTGGGCACATCTCCAGTAGGGCATGTGCAGGAGACAGCTGATCAATGTTTCTCTCTCATCAATGTTCCTAACTCTCTATCTCTCTCCCTTCGTCTCTGTAAAAAATAAAATAAATAAAATAAAATAAAGGAGATATGCATATAATGCTATGAACTTCACTCGCAGGACTTCTTTTGCTGTGTCCAGAAATTTGGGGTTGTTGTGTGTTCATTTTCATTTGTTTCCAGGAAGTTTTTGTTTTATTTCTTTATCTCATTGGTAACTCAATCATTGTTTATTAACATGCTATTTATCCTCCATGTGTTTGTATGTTTTCGGTTGTTTTTACTGTAGTTGATTTTTCCTTTAATTCCACTGTGATCTGAGAGATGCTTGATATGATTTCAGTTCTTGAACTAGTAGAGAGTGCTTGTGTATCCTAACGTGTGGTTTCTCTTTGTAAATGATTTTGGGCGCTTAAGAAGAATGTATATTCTGCATTGGCATGAATTGTTCTATAAATGTCAATTAAATCCATCAGATCCTGTTTGTCCTTTAGAGTCTGTTTCCTTGTTATGTTTTTGTTCCTAGGCTCTATCCAGGGAAGCCAGATGGGTGTTAAAGTCTCCTACTATGACTGTGTTGTTCTCAATCTCTCTGTTAAATTCCTCTAGAAAATTTTTATTATATATGAACTAGAGACCTGATGCACGGAATTCATTCACAGGGGGGTATTCCTCAGCCTGGCCTGCAACCTCTCCAATCTGGGACCCCTCAAAGGGGGGTTTACATGGATCGGGCCTAAACCGGCAGTCGGACATCTCTCTCACAATCTGGGACTGCTGGCTCCAATCACTCACCTGCCTGCCTGCCTGCCTGCCTGATTGCCCCTAACCACTCTGCCTGCCGTCCTGCTCACACCCAACAGCCCCCACTGATGGTGTGCTTGCCCCCAAATGCCCCTAGCCAGCCTGATCACCCCCCAACTTTCCCCCTGCCCCTCTGCCAAATGCCTGATCACCCCCTTCTTCCCTCCCCACTGCCTGCTCTGCCCCCCTGGCCTGCTCACTCCAAACTCCTCCCCGCTGTCCTGATCACCTCCAACTGACCCCCACTGATGACCTGCTCACCCCCAACTGGCCCCCCTGCTAGTCTGCTTACCCCCCAATCACCCCATGCCATCCATCCTGGCCTGATCACCCCCCCCCTGGCGACCCAAGGTCCTATGCCCTCCTTTTTTTCTTTTTCTTTTTTCAGCACCTCCTTGAGTGGAGGCCAGGGCCAGCTGGGAGCAAGTATCTAGGATTTCTTTATGTTCTGTAATTGAAACATTGTAGCCTTGAGCAGATGACAGGGCTGGCTAGGGCAGGGGGGAAGCTTGGCTTCCTCCATCGCCTGGGGCAACCCAAGCCTCCTGCTTCCTCCAGCTCCGTGGCTGCCACCATCTTATTTGGGTTAATTTGCACACTTGCTCCTGATTGGCTGGTGAGTGTGGCTTGGCATAGCGATTGTTGGTTAATTTGCAGGTTTCTCTTTTATTAGCGTAGATACTAGAGGCCCAGTGCATGAAACAAATTAAGTATTCTCCTTGGAAAACCTAAATGAAAAAAAGTGTCAAGGAACCTCCAACAAGTCTGCAAAACAATTGTTCACCTCCTTCCTATGGCATTTTGTATGTCCTCAACCTTTAAAGGAATAGTATAAGTAGGAAGAAAAATTACATATGGAATGATATCAATGTTTGGAGAAATCTAAATGTAAGCATCCTTTTGCTTATTGAAATGACATCAGCATCTGTCTGATATGGGAATAATAAGATTGAAACAGAGATTGCACTTAAACTGAACCAGTTATCTTTCCTGACTATACCTCTGAATGAAATGAACAAAAGTGCCCCTTGATAGTGATATGTAGTTTACTGTAGAACTACTCATGCACTTTCTCTTCAACTCTTTGACATTTAATGTACCATAAAGGGTATGCTCACCCAAACATCGAGTTATCATGAGGCCTCAGTATTTTTATCAATGAATGTAAACAAAAACCATGAACAGGAAAGGTTTTCAAAAACTCACCTCTTTGCTTGTTGAGTGTATAGTTATCAACAAAACTTCCAATGTGAATTTTAAAAGTTACCACAAAAATGTGTGGTTTCTTAAAATTAATTTTATTAGAATAGTGTATGTGAAGTTCATTGAAAAATTTGGAAGCTGGAACCTCATTTTTTTAAGGACTTTAAAGTCTAGCATGTCAGATTGGGGGGCAGTGAGGGAATAAGCCCTGTTCAGATTGGCTCAGTGAGACCCTTTTTCATTGCCACCTGGTATGCTGCTGGATTGGTGAAACACTTAATAAAGCCACTTGCACATCAAATTTACTCAGCTAAATTTTACCAATGTAGATTTGAATTGATAACATATTTTAGTGCAGAGAAAAACAAGAAGAAGGCAAACAATACAAAATTTCCAAGTATGGAATAGAACACATTATATACAATCCTCTGGGGGAAGTGGACTAGAAAGGAAGATTAAAGGAGAAGAAGGAACAGCATAAAAATTCTGACTGTGACAAAAGGCTCCTTCTTGTATTTCTTAAATGGATATTATGGGTATCAAAACCCTAAGTTATTTTATATTTTTAGATATATTTATTTTTATTGTTTTCAGAGGGGAAGGAAAGAGTTAGAACCATCAATGTTGAGAGAGAATCATTGATTGGCTGCCTCCTACAAGACACTTACTGGGCTTGGAGCACACAACCCAGGCATGTCCCAGACTGGGAATTGAACCCAGACCTCCTGGTTCACAGGTCGAAACTGAACCCCTGAGCCAAGTGGGCCAGGCTTTGGCTCTTTGTATTCAGAGTATTCCCTTTAACAACCCTGTTTCCCCTAGCTGCCCTAAATCCAACCTGCCTGACTGCTTTGCAGATTCGTGGATTCTGGGGTGCATTCAATAGTAAGCAACCGACTATGTGTGCCTTACTCTTCCTGCTTGCTTTCTGATGGCCTGGAGACCCCCATTTATAGGGCCTTCATGTTTAGGATCCCTGTGCACCAGCAGTCACCACCTACCCAGGGCCCCTGTATGCCCATCTTCACAGATGATGTCTCTATTTAAACATGCACTTTCTAAGCCTCATTGTAAGGGTACTGTGCCTTTTTGAACATTTTGATGGAAAAATCCAGATTCTAATGAAGATATTTTGCTGGATTTCTCAGTTGTGGTCTCCAGAAGAAGTAAAGTGTCAAGTGCAAGACACCCTGTTGAGAGACAACATGCAGCAATGAGTTTTCTTTTGTTTTGTCTTGTTTTATTGTGGTGGGTTTTTAAATTGATTTTTTAGAGAGAGATGAATGTAATAGAAAGACAAAGAAGTGTACATTGAGCCAGAAATATTAATGGTTGCCTGGGGACCGGATCTGCCACCTGGACATGTGCCCTGACCAGGAATCAAACAGGTGACCTTTGTCATCCACAGGACTATGCCTAGCCACACTGACCAGGGTGCACTGACTTTCATTTTTCTTCCTTAACTTGCATCTGGTGGCTAATAATCACTATTAATGCTAATAACAGTGGGCAATTCCAGAACAGGACATGCTGACAAGTGCTTTACATAAGTTAGCTCCACAAGTGAATCTCAACACAACGTAATGGGACACGGTCTTTATATGTGGTGAGGAACCAACACCCAGATCATGCGATGTTTAGCCCATGCCCTTCCTCCCCCAGAACCTACCCATTTTTATACTTTTCCTCAAATTCCAGAGGTTCTGATTCCCATTATGGACACTGTTCCCTGTCAAGGTGGAGATGGGAAGACAAGGTGCAAGTGAGAGACAGAGAGAGAGAGAGAGAGAGAGAGAGAGAGAGAGAGAGAGAGAGACAAGCATTTTCTGATACGTGTTCTCTGATCCTCTTTCTTGGGATTTTTGGGGCTCACTGTGTGTTATAGATATTTCAGCTTTTTCTCTCCCCATTAGAAGTAGCAGAGTGTGCCTGGCCGGTGTGACTCAGTAGACCTATAATACAAGAGGATATAATTGAATTCTCAGTTGGGACTGATGCCTGAGTTCAGGACTGACTCCCCAGGGGGCATGTGCAGGAGACAGCCAACCAATGATTTTGTCTCATTATTGCGGTTTCTATCCTTCTCGCCCTCTCCCTTTCTTTCCGAAATTAATAAGAAACGTACTTAAGAAATGGTAAAATATGCTCCCAAGTTGATGGGCCCAAACTAGAAGGGGGGAAGGAAGAAGAAAATAAAGTAATGGCAATAAAAAGTATGAAGGGCCAGGTGCTTTGTGTGGCAAGCTAGGAAGCTGCTTACACCCAGCAGAGAGCAGCAAGCACATGAGTGGCTGGCACTGCATGAGAGTCAGTAGAAGGAGAAAAAGCAGGACCGACTCCCTCACATTAAGGAGATGAGAGGCACACATGGAGCCCTGCCCCTGGGCCTGGGTGTGTGGTCTTCTTCCCTGGTGTTCATCTGGCAGGCCACTCAGTGAGCCAAATGAGACAGCCCAGGGCCAGAATGCAGTGGCATGTGGACAGGGAGCCTGTTTCTTGCTGGAGAGCTGACTGTCCATTGACTATGGGATCCAACCTCACAGTATGACATCTCCCTTTCACTTGGTTGTATTGCCCCTCAGGGTGGCCCTCCATACCCCAACTCCCCAGAGTGACCTTCACCTGTGTCCACTTAAGTGCTCTCCCGGAACTGGCTTGGGGTTGTCCACTCTTCAGACACAAAACCCAGGGCAAGTCTGTGGCTCAGAGTTGGTTTATGACCTCCTTGATTGACTGGAAGGAGGGACATGTGGGGAGAGTCTTCTCACATTATGACCTAGCCTCCACAAAGGGTTTCATATTCTTAGTATAGGACACAGATTCTAAGCAAAGGTTTATGCCAGCTTAGCATTATGCTGAAAGGAATATAACTGTGTTTACTGGCCACAATTAATTGAATTCAAGCAGGGGCTGGATCCAGGGGGATGACAGGCATGGATTTGTGAGTTCAAGCCTCTGACTAGCTGGAGGATGATGTCCCTTTCAGTACTGGGGGCCTGGCTTGTGCATAGGGAATCCCTACCATGGAGCAGTCAAAGGCCTCCAGATTCCCCCAATCCCTTCAGCCCCCCAGCTGCCAAGGGCAGGCCTGAGGCACAGGCAAGCCTTAGTTGGTGGCTGCCCAACCTCCCAGGACCACCCAAGGCTCAGGTAACGAGGGCCGGCCAAGGCTTGAACTTCAGGCAGTGGCAGCAGCACAGGTATGGTGAGGGGTTGCCTTCCCCTGATTGCCAGGCTGCCTGTTGCCCCTGAGGGCTCCTGGCCTAAGAGGGGGGGGGTGGCAGGACTAAGGGACCTCCCCTCCAGTGCATGATTTTTCATGCACTGGGCCTCTTGATGGGTAAATAACTAATGTTATACAACTACTGTGCAGAAATGAGAGTTGCTGGAATTCTCAAAAATCCCTCTCAAACTCCCACTACACACAACTGACCTGACCGTCTATGTCATGGCCCTAACATCTCTCCACCTGTATATGCAATTTCCCCAAATGTGCAAAATCAGAAGAGTGGAAGGAATCCCCCTTCCATTACCAGACTCAGCAAGTATCATGATTCTGCCATATTCATTTTCTCTCTCCTTTCTTCCCTTTTCATCTATTTTTCTTTTAATTGAATTTCAAGCTGTAGAACTTTAAAGCAAACCCCAGACATCAGTGAGCTGATTTCTTCTCCTCATTATATACACTTCAAAACTAGTCTCTAAAAAAGCAGGACATTTCCTTCCTTATAACCATAGTATACCTTTAAAGTTAACAACTTTTTATTGTTATCATCAAATACCAGAATTTTTAAATGCTTCAAAAATAATTGTATAGTCCTAGCTGGTTCGGCTCAGTGGATAGAGCATTGGCCTGCGGACTGAAAGGTCCCAGGTTCGATTCTGGTCAAGGGCACATGCCCAGGTTTGTGAGCTCGATCGCCACTAGGGAGCATGCAGGAGGCAGCCTATCAATGATTCTCTCTTGTTTCTATCTCTCTCTCTCTCTCTCAAATAAATAAAAACATTTTTTAAAAAATAAGTGTACAATTTTATTTATTTTATTGCATAAGATGTTCACTCTGCCTCTTAAGTCTCAATTTAAAGCACTGCCCCTTCCACACCTTCTTTGCTATTTTTGTAAAAATATTTTGGTTTGCTGAAGAAAAGAAGCCAGTTGTCCTGATTTTGAAATTGCTACCTACCTCTTAAAGCTTAATTAGATTCCCAGTTGGCATAGGTCTTGTTTCTACAAATCTACGTAACTGCTCTCAAATCACACCCGACAGGTATACCCTGTGTGAAAAATATTTCTCTCCCATGCTTCATTTGTGGTCAAACTCACTCCCTGGGTAAGGTGTAAGCTCCCCCTCTTCTACTAACATCCTCATCTCATTGCATTCCAAAATCATGTTTATAGGCATGTCAGGAGACACAACAACTTCAGCTCACTCACTGACTGGTGGCTTATTTCAGCTGATACTAACTAGATGTATTTCAGGTGAGAAGTGCCTCTAAAACATCTAATCAAGAACTTTGGGGAAATAATATACACCTGACACACACCCTGTGTTCTATTGCTCCCAGCTCTGCAGAAGTTTCAAAGGACTCAATTAAAACTCAACCATTAACTGGGGGAGGTCTTTAATAGGTTTAAATTGAGAAAGACTCACTTCAATTTGAGAGCTACAGGAGAGAAATCCAAGGGCTGTCATGAAATGACTTTCTTCTCAAAGAGTACTTAAGTCTCTGAGAGCAGAGTGTGTGACAAAATTTCCCACTGGGGCATAAGTCTGTCAGCTATTTAAACATGTGTTCCAAAGACATTGTCTGTGGACCCTAGAATATTCAATGAATCCTTTGGCTGTGGGCAAGGGATGCTTCCCTCTTCGCTCTGATAGAGCAAGTGTAAAGTGGTAGAAGCCCCTTCTCTGCCTTTTGTTTTGCCCCTTCTCTGTCTGCTGTGATTTGCACAATGTCCTTAGAACTGGGAGGAAGTCACAGCCTCTGCATTGAGTGAGAGACCCTGGCCCCCATCGCAGGGGTTTGAAAGGAGCCTCTCGGTCCCATGGGACATTCAGGGCTGGCCTTGGGCCAAGTCTTACCCATTCTCCTTGCAGCTGTGGAATGGCTGGGGTATGGTTCCCAGGTAAACACCATGTCTCCCCCCATGAAATCTGTCCCCGACGAGGCCTTGTTAACAGACTGACAGGACATATAAGTTTCAAACCGGACGTGTGTTATTTAAGTGAGTCAAACCTCTGGTTATTTGAAAAAGGAAGCTCTTGGGAGACATGCTTCTGATGAGGACCAGTTTCTGGAACCTGATACCCTGTGCAGGGCAGTGCGCCTGCCTCCAGCTGGTCACGCCGGTAATTCCAGAACCTCTGGGGCTGTGGAAAGCTGTGTCTTGACCCCTCTTCTCCTTCAGTGTCAACAGAGAGCAAGTGGACAGGTCATAAGGGTTCAGATGCAGCAGGTGAGGTGGCCACCACGGCGGGTTCTGCTCTGGGGAAGCAGGGAAAAGAGTTCCAATCCCTTGTCAAGGGCTCTTTGGGAATGACTGTTTAAGGTTCTCACTTTATTATTTTTTCACAGGAATAAGGCAAGAGAATGTGTCCTGCACCTTTCCCATCAGGGCAGCACAAAGCGAGGGCACCTGAGGGTGGTGGTATTTCTCTCATTCTTTCTCCTCCCTGGGATCCTCCCAAAGTACCCAGGAGCTAGAGGCTGCCATGTGGCCTTTGGGCTTGGGGCCAGTATGGGACAGTGCCTGGCCTCTGCTGGGGGTGCCAGGCAGGGAGTGTCCCTGTGAGAGCACTTGAGGAGGGAGACACAGCAGAAGCAGCGCCTGGGCTCCGGGACACCAGCAGGTGCCTGTCATAGTGCCCGCCCTGTGGTCTGAGTGTTTCCTGACTCAGGAGTCACTTTGCCCTTTTGTTTCCTTCTTCTCCCTTTTTGCCACCCCCTTTGGCCCTTTCTTCTCCTCCCTGCCCACCTCCATCCCCACCTCACGTGTCCCGTGTGAGTTCCTAGCAGGAACTCTTCCAGGGAGACAGTAAGGTCCAACTGGAAGCAGAGTCCGGTGGCAGCCAGGGCACAAGTCAGTTTCCCCCCTAGGTCCTGGTCGAAGGACTAATCAGGAGGCCACCCCGTGGCCTGGAACTAGCTCCCTATCATGAGACTTGCTCTCCATCACCATGGGTCTTCTTCCAGTTTTTCTACTTAACACCCAGATGTATTATGGTGACTATTTGGTCTAAGACCTCAAAAAGGACATTTCTACATTAGAAAGACTTCAACTCTTGAAGACCTGTTCCATGACTCTGGCCCTTTAAGGTGGGCCTGCAGACTAGCGCTGGGAGCCATGGAAACATAAGAATGTTTGGTTTCCTCATCTCTGTTACAGCCTGGCAGTTCTTACCATTTGTACATCTGAGACGTACTCCTCCTGCCTTCTGTATTGGCTGGGTAACCATTGCACTTTATTTTTTACCCTAGTTAAGAGAGCCCTGAGATTTCTTGGGGGGGGTGTCTATGTAATCCCCTTATTTGCTCTGTGAACAGGTTAACTGTCATCAGCAGTCCTGCAGAGAGGTGAACGTAGGCCACCTTTATTTGTTTATCATTTATGTTAAAACTTGTCTTTTGTAAAAACATGTTTTTTTTGCTTTTCGAGAGAGAGGAAGGGAGAGGGAGAGAGAGATAGAAACATCAATGATGAGAGAGAATCATGGGTCAGCTGTCTGCATGCCCCCTACTAGGGATCCATCTTACAAACCGGGCACGTACCCTGGACAGGAATCAAACCATGAACTCCTGGTTGATAGGGCAATGCTCTACCACTGAGTCACACCAGCCTGGACTGGCTACCTTAATTAGACAGAAAGGAGCACCATCACATTTTCAGGCTGGTCTACAAGCCTCTTCGCTGATAGCTTTGTCAAATCACAGGGCCTTGCTCCTTTCATAAATCAAACACATATTTCTCTTTATAAATAATCAGCTTTTTTATGTCCTTTCATGTTATAACTGGAGGCCCTGTGCACGACATTTATGCACTGGGGAGAGGGGGAGGGACCCTCAGCCCGGCTGTGCCCTCTCGCAGTCTGGGACCCCTGGGGGATTCCACCTGCTCCCCAGAGGCAGGAGAGGCTCCTGCCACAGCTGCTGCCCTCACGAACTGTGAACCTAGCTTCTGGGTGAGTGGTGCTCCCGTGGTGGGAGCGCTTTGACCACCAGGGGGAAGCTCCTGCATTGAGCGTCTGCCCCCAGGTGGTCAGTGCACATCATAGTGACCAGTTATTCAGCCATTTAGTCAATTTGCATATTAGGGTTATATTATTATAGAACTAAGGCCCAGTGCATGAAATTCATGCACTCGGAAGGGGGGGCGTCAGCCTGGCCTATACCTTCTTGAAGTCTGGGAGCCCTTGAGGTATATCCAACTCACGGCTTAGGCCTGCTTCCCATGAGAGTGCACTGACCACCAGGGGGCAGCTCCTGCATCAAATGTCTGCTCCCTGGTGGTCAATGTGCATCATAGCTACTGGTTGCTCCACTGTTTGGTCAATTTGCATATTTGCCTTTTATTATATAGCATAAGACTACAGGCCTGGTGCATGAATCTGTGGATATTGAAAGGAAATTAATTACAAGGTGGCCAACGGGGTGGGACTGGGCAAGATGTGCCGGAAATGCCCTGGAGCCAACCTCCCATGGTCCCTTCCCAGCCAGCCACACCTGGGGCAGCACCGGGGTTCAAAGGGCATCTGCAGAGTCAGCGGGATCGCTCCAGGAGGTGGTGTCCCTTGGCCTGGCCTGCGGGTATCAGGCCGAAACTGGCAGCCCGACTTACCCCAAGGGGTCCCAGAGTGCAAGAGGGCACTCTGCAAAATTTCTATCACTCAGCAGCACCCTGCGTTGAGCGTTTGCCCCCTGGTGGTCAGTATGGGTCGTACCTACCAGCTGGCTGGTCAGCCAGTAAGTTGCCTAGCCTTTTATATATATAGAGAGAGGCCCGGTGCACAAAATTCATGCAAGGGGGAGTGGACAAAATTCGTGCAAAGGGGAGTGGGGTGTCCCTCAGCCCAGCCTGCACCCTCTCCAATCTGGGACCCCTCGAGGGATGTCCGACTACCCATTTAGGCCCGATCCCACCACTGGCTCCCAACCACTTGACTGCCTACCTTCCTGATTGCTCCTAACTGCTTCTGCCTGCCAGCCTGATCATCCTCTAACCACTCCCCTGCCAGGCTGTTTGATGTCTAACTGCTCTCCTGCCAGCCTGTTTGATCCCAACTTCCCTCCTCTGCCAGCCTGGTAACCCCTTAACTGCCCTCTCCTGCAGGCTTGATCGCCCCAACTGCCCTCCCTTGCAGGCCTGGTCCCTCCCAACTGCCCTCCCCTGCTGGCCTGATCGCCTGTATGATTCCAACTTCCCTTCTCTGCCAGTCTGGTAACCCCTTAACTGCCCTCCCTTGCAGGCCTGTTCCCTCCCAACTGCCCTCTTCTGCTGGCCATTTTGTGATGGCCATCTTGTGTCCACATGGGGGCAGGATCTTTGACCACATGGGCGCAGCCATCTTGTGTGTTGGAGTGATGGTCAATCTACATATTACTCTTTTATTAGATAGGATAGAGGCCTGGTACAGGGTGGGGGGCCAGCTGGTTTGCCCTGAAGGGTGTCCCAGATCAGGGTGGGGGTCCCTTGGGGTGTGGGGCAGCCTGAGCGAGGGGCCTGTGGTGGTTTGCAGGCCAGCCATGCCCCCTGGCAACCCAAGCAGAGGCCCTGGTATCTGGAATTTATTTTCCTTCTACAATTGAAACTTTGTAGCCTGGAGCGGAGCCAAGCCTGCCTGCTCTCCTTGGGGCGGCAGCCATTTCTGTGGCAGTTAATTCACCTTCTACAATTGAAACTTTGTAGCCTTAAGCAGAGGCCTGAACCCGGCCAGGGTGTGTGCGGAAAGCTTTGCTTCCCTGTTGCCACCGGCAACCCTGGCCTGCTCTCTCTCAAGCTCCATTCTGCCAGCCATTTGTTGAATTTGTTTACCTTCAATAATTGAAACTTTGTAGCTTGAGTGGAGGCTTAGGCCTGGCCATGGCAGGCGGAAAGCTTGGCTTCCTCTGTTACCTAGGAAACCTTACTCTCTGTGGCTGTAGCCATCTTGGTTTGAGTTAATTTGTATACTCGCTCTGATTGGCTAGTGGGCGTGGATTGGCTGGTGGGCGTGGCTTATGTAGCGGAGTGATGGTTAATTTGCATATTACCATTTTATTAGAGAGGATAACACAATATAAAATTGACCATTTTAACCACTTTTAAGTGCACAGTTTAGCCACATTTAGGACATTAACATTGCTGTGTTATCATCACCACCATCATCTCAACAACTTTTTCACCTCCCCAAACTGAAACTGTCTTCAATGAACCCTCCTCTCCCTAGCCCCTGGCACCCACAGTTGTTTTCTGTCACTCTGAGTTTGACTGCTCTAGGGACCTCATATACATGAAATGATACAGTACTTATGTCTGTGTTACTGACTTATTTCACTTGGCAGAATGTCTTCATAGTTCATTCATCCATGTTGTAGCATGTGTCCAAATTTCCTTCCTTTTTTTCTTAATATATTTTTATTGATGTCAGAGAGGAAGGGAGAGGGAGAGATAGAAACATCAGTGAAAAGAGAGAGTCATTAATCGGCTGCCTCTTGCAACCCCCTCTACTGAGTATCGAGCCCTCAACCCAGGCATGTGTCCTGACCACAATCAAACCGCCAACCTTTTGGTACATGAGACAATTTTCAATCAACTGAGCCACACCAGCCAGCGTCACTTTCATTTTTATGGGGCATAGAGAAGCCTATATATGCACATTATTAAAATTATCCTGGGATTTTCTTTTCATTTATACTATTTTTTGTTGTTAATCCTTACCTGAGGATATTCTACCCCTTGGTTTTTAGAACAACTGAAAGGGAGGGAAAGACAGGGAATGATGAAGAGAGAGAGAGAAAGAGAAAGAGAGAGAGAGAAACCTTAATGTGATAGATACATCAATCGGTTGCCTCCTACATGCATCCTAACTGGGGTAGGGATTGAACCTGAAACTCAGGCATTTTGCCCATTACCAAATTGAACCTAAGACCCTACAGTGGGCTGATGTTCTATCCACTTAGCAACACAGCCCAGGTCTAGTATTTACTCTTTTGATATGAATAAATGTCAACCCATATTAGGACAGCCAGAAAGTACTGTGTCAATAGCAAGGGCTTTGGAGCCTGGGTGGCTATTTATATCTCTCTGACCTTGAGTAGGTTACTTAAACTCTCTGTGCTCAGGATCCTCATCTATGAAATGGGATCATAGCCGTATATGTATTAGTGGGTCATAGTAACTGAATGCATTAATATCCATGTGTTTGAAGTATGGCATGGCCCATAGAGAGCACAATATACATATGTAAGAAATCTTTGGAGCGGTGCAAAGATTTGCTGGCATGGTTCTGAGCCCCACACTCTACCTGACCACACCTCTTGCACTTTAGGGGTTCTTTCTCCTGGTGGACCATTTCCTGTTGGCTGGACATTCCTCACCCATCCACATTCCCTGCAGTTCCCAAGTATACCTATCATCTCCGATCTTCTGAATGCTCAGGCCCTTCCACATGGACTGCTGGTAAAATGTCTAAATAAGATATAAGGAGACTTTCTAATTTGGTCTTCAGGAACGACATGTCCCCATCCCACGAGGTGCGAACACAGTCCCACCCAAATGTCCCCAAACTGGCATGCTTTCCTGCAAAGGCAGCCTTCTCCTCCCTGACTACCTCACTCCACCAAAACTCACTGGGCCTGGGATCCATTGCCTCAGCCCTCTGTTGGTGAAGAGGTCATCAGACTGGCTGTCAACCCATCCCATCTCATGAGGGAACTTTCCAATGGGTAACATGTAGAGGGCATGTTCCCCTGGGGAGTCGATTCACTACTGGGCATATCAGGCTTCCCAGCAAGGAGCTAGGGTTTGGAGAAGCCAAACAGCTTCTGCCTGGGGAGCTCCCTATGGAATTCACTGTGAGTGGGCTTCATTCCCTCATGTTAATCAGCAGAGAGAAGCCCTGGGAACCCCATTTTCTGGTTAGTCCAGCAACTGCTCCCATGGGTTCAAATGAAAAAGAGATCCAAATAAGTTGGCCCACAATCTAGATGTTGCTTCACAGGATATACTTGCTTCATGCAAAACACATCAGGATATTTTTAACTTGCACCCAAAAAAAAACAACATGTAAAGGTGGGATTTTGAGGGAGGGATGAGTAAAAAAGTAAATAGTCATGACCTATTTTAGGCAACATATAAATCTTCAAGGTCATGTTTATTTTTAACTACAAAAGTACATATGTTTTCCATTACAACCCATCAAATTACAGAAAAATACATAAATAGGAATGAAAATTTTCCCCTCTCAACTGATCTGTGTACTTCCTTCTAGTTTTTAAAAAGTATGTATATATCTATTTGTAAATATAAATAAAATTACATCTTTATGTATTTCTTTTGACAAAATGGTCATACTATATGTATTATTATTCACTTTTTTTTGGTATGATACAGAAATTTCTTCAGACAGTTCAGTCTTGGTAATGGTCATGTAATAATGCACTTTAATCCTGAATGTAACATAATTCACTTAAACACTCTTGTATTAATAGACATTTAAGTCATTCCAGTTTTTCTCTCTGATAAAAGATGATGAAACTAACATCTCATACATTTTCACAACTCTTACAAATGCCTCCAAATGGTTCTTGGAATCAAAGCTGTTGGTACAAACATTTCAACTTGTTAGATAGATTTTTGTTTTTTCTTAATCCTCACCCAAGAATATGTTTTCCATTGACTTTTTGAGAGAGGGGGAGGGCAGGAAGGAAGAAGGGAGGGAGGGAGGGAGGGAGAGAAAGAGAGACAGAAAGAATCAATGTGAGAGAGAGTCCATAGCCTGGGATTGCAGGTGAAACCAAGGATTTGCCCTTGAATCGAATCTTTATGCCCTTTTTTGCTTGGTCCGTTCATCTAACCACTTAGGAACACTGGCCAGAGCAATCATTTTAACATTTTAAACTATATATTTTTATTGATTTCAAAGTGGAAGGGAGAGGGATAGAGAGATAGAATCATCAGTGATGAGAGAGAATCAATGGTTGGCTGCATCCTGAATGCCCCCTACTGGGGATCAAGGCCAAAACCTGGATATGTGGCCTGTTGGGAAATCGAACCATGACCTCCTGATTCATAGGTTGATGCTCAACCACTGAGCTACCAGCATTCCAACTTTTGAAAGATGTTGTCAAATTTTGTTTCAAAAATACCTTGTAAATTAAAACTCTCACCATGGTCTTGGATTACTTAGCATCGTTTACTCTTACATCAAATATTTAGAACACTAATTGAAGGCCAATATGTATGTAGACCTCTTAAATATATGGCTTGGACAAGAAGACAAAGGGGACAGGGTGAGCATTGCTACCCATGGCTCACGGTGTCTGTTTTCTTCTCTTTGCTGCTGCCTCGTCTTCAGGTGGCATGGGGCAAAGCCCTTGCTCTTCAAAACCCTGGCCTTCCTCCTGGTTTATCTGTTCTGGGCCTTGAGCCTGGGCATAGCCAACAGCCGATCCTGGTGTGTGTGGGAGTTCAACAGCACAACCATCGCTGTCATGTACTTTGGACTTTGGGAAACTTCTTGTGTCAAAACCCTTAACGTGTCCGGGCTGAAGCTGGAGGTGTCCATGTTCGCCAGGCTCAACAAGAGCTGGGGCATTCTGGATGAGATCTACTATGGCCAGACCTGATGCTGCTGGCCAACTTCCTGGCGCCGGTGTCCCTGGTGTTCAGTAGGCTTGCGGTCTGGGCCAGCTGGATCCGCGCCCCGTTCCCACACTTCTTCCTCACCTGCTACAAAACCGCCGCCCTTCATCTCTCCCTCAGCTGCTTCTGCCTCATGCTAACGGTGGCCTGGAACTTTATCACAGACCTTTCCAGCCAAACCACCCCCTGAGTTTCCACCTAAGTTTCCTGTTAACAAAGACATGGTCCACAGTAAGCGCATCTCCTACGTGCTGCCTCTGGCTGTCCTGGCCTCCATCTTCTCCCTCATAAGCGTCATGATTTTCTCCATGGATAGCTGTTCCATGGAGCAGGAGAAACCCAAACTGTCAACGCCAAAGGTCTGAATGAGGGCCCGCCCTCTGCAATGGCTGGCAGGAGGTTTCCTGAAGAAATGTCCTGTGTACACTTCATAGTGTTGTAACCATCCAGGCGTTCCAAATAAAACAGGCTTGGCTTTCCAGAGAGTGTCTGAAGCTCCTATTCTCCTCTCCTGCTCTCTTCTGCAAGGGTTTTTTTTTTTTTTTTTTGAAGCTGCTTGCGTGCTGAAATCTGTAGGCAAACATATTCTGTATATACTGTCACAACTCAAAGGTCCTGGCTCCGTGATTGAGCATCAGGGCACATGCCCCAGTTGCAGGCTCAATTCCCAGTCAGGGGATGTTTCTCTGTCTCTCTCACCCTTCCTTTCTCTGAAATCAATAAAAACATATATGTTTAAAGACAATAAGGACAAAGTGGACACATTATCAGATAAAGAACCTACAATCAGAGACACTTTCACAAGAAAGTTATTGGACACAGAATGAAGGAACTGGATGCAGAAGCAGTGGTGAACACAAAATTGGTGAGTATGTGGGTAAAGCTAAACCAGGAATGATGGTAAGTTTTAAATGCCTGTATTATGGAGTTCACATCTATATATATATGTATAATGGAGGGATACACAAATTTGTCCTGGACGTTGTCACATCATGACCTTTCACAGGGTGGGCAGGGTTGTGGGACCCCAGGGTGGCACTCCAGGTCTAAGCAGGATTTTGTTCCACCCAGGCAGACTCGCTTGGGGCCTGCAGCCCAATCCCAATGCTGACCAGTGGTTTACTAAACTTTATTGGAGCTACTCGCCCCACCCCCTGTTCCAGGACCCCACTGCCCTGAGAAGGTTGCCTCATCAGCTTCCTGGCAGATGGGCAGCCTGGGAGAGCTGAGTGAGGCGCTGGCTACAGGGAGCCATGGAGGGGTGGGGCTGCTGGAGCCAAGCTACAGGGAGTCTGAGGAGATCGCCTGAAGGAAGATGTAGCTTCAGCAAAGCATCCGGCTCGGAGCCACAGCCGAGGGGTCCGCAGGCAAGCAGACAAACCTCTGCCTGAGGATCGGCTTCAGGGCGAGCGCTGCAGCATTGGCAAAGCTGCTGGCCAGGAGGCTTGTGGCCAAAGGGGCTCAGAGCGGTGCCAAGGCGAGGTGCACTGGAGGGGCCTTGTGCAGGGGCAGGGGGTGGGCAGGTGGGGATCTGCCTTGCCAGCGGAGAGTGAGGTTCTGCAGTGGCCCTAAGACACGGTTGGCCCGGTGGGAAATGCTGACATGGAAGGATGCTGGTGCAGAGGTGCGCAGGCCCTCAGCCATGAGGTGGGGTTTGAGGGGAGGCGCCACCTCAGCTGAGGGGCATCTCATTGCTGGGTACCCCAATGTGGTGGTTCGGAAAAGCTCCTAGTGCTAATTGGCCTCACTGTGGCCTGCACACTTGAGAGGCTGTGACTCATGCTCCTGCCTTGCCCCAAAAGCAAGCCTGGTAGTGGCCCCAGTTTTCACGTGCCTGCATGGAGAGAGCAAAGCCTACCACCTGCTCTCCAGAAGGGGGGCCATTAAGAATGAGAGCGGGGGGTAGGTAGAGGAAAGAATGTGGAGCATCCACGATGAAGAGGTGCTTGAGAACAAGGCTCAGAAGCCTTCTGGGATGTTAGTTATCTGTTTGCCTCATGGCTGTCCCTTAGGAAAGGTGGAGAGTGCAGTTTTGAGGGCTCCCTGCATCCTGAGTCCAGTTGCACAGGCAACTGGAATTGGCCTCAATTTCCTGGTCTATAAAAAGGATTAAGCATGTCCCAGGGCCTTCACTGAGCTTTGAGGACATTTTAAATTCTATAAAAAGTAAGCGAGGGAAGAAGTGAGAAAGAAAAGGAAGGGTGAGCAATACAAGCGACCTGTAGACCTATTGTCACTTAAATTGGGAAAGTAGTCAATAGTGTTGTAATGATGGTATGATGTCAGGTGGGTACTGGAAATATCAGGGAACACATTGTAAAGTATATGATTGTCTGACCACTATTCTGTTGAGAAAGCAAACCCCTATTTTGTAAAAACTGCTGTTTGGAATTTTCTGCTGTTTTTCTTAGACGGCCTCTTATTCTAAAAAAAATAACTTTGCTTTCTAGCCTGCTTTAGCCTGCTTGAATAATGAGGACGATAAACTTAGCTGTCTGACCTTGTAGGCCAGAGACTAGATATGCCCATAAATTTAGCTGTCTGACCTTGTAGGTCAAGACCTTGTAGGTCATAATTTTTAGAACTGTGCTTGTTTTCAAAGACAGCATCGAGATAACCACTAATTGCATAGAGGGCTGGCTCCTTAATAAAAAGGGAAGTTCTGCTTGTAGCTTTGCTTAGAATTTGAATTCATTTTCTCTGAGCCCACCACAGTGAATAAAGTGTAACTCCAAACTCTCCTGCATTGTTTGATTATTCCGGTTCTCTGTAACACTGTAACTAATATAAAACCTGAAACTAATCCTATATAATAAAAAGGTAATATGCAAGTTGACCCTCACACCCTTGCATCACAAGATGGCCACCCTCACATTATCACCCAATCGCCATCCCCATGTCATCACATGATGGCCACGACAAAATAGCCAGCCACACTTCATCACAATATGACCACCACAAGTCATCACAAGGTGGATTCCACAAGATGGCTGCCCCACATCATCACAAAATGGCCTCCCTAATGTCATCACATGATGGCCACCCTAATGTTGTCACAAGATTGCTGCCCCACGTCATCACAACATGGCCACATCCATGTTGTCACAAGATGGCTGTCACAGGATGGCCACTCCCACATCCTCACATTATGGGCACCCAGACATCATCACAAGATGGCCAGCCCCATGTCGTGACAAGATTGTCAAACCCTTTTGTCACAAGATGGTCACCGTCACATCATCACAAGATGTCCACACCCACGTTGTCACAATATGGCTGCCCCATGTCATCACAAGCTGGTTGGCAGGGCAGGGTAGTTGGGGGTGAACAGGCCTGCAGGGAAGGGCAGTTAGGGGCAATCAGGCTTTTAGGGGAGGGCTGTTAGGGGTGACTAGGCCAGCAAGGGAGGTCAGTTGGGGGAGACCAGGCTGGTAGTGGAGGGCAGTTGGGGGATACCTAAGCCTGCAGGGGAAGGCAGTTGTGGGGGACCAGGCCAGCAGGGGAGGGCAGTTGATGGGACCCATGCCTTAAGGGGTGGGTAGTTGTGGGGGACCAGGCCTGCAAGGGAGGGGAGTTGGGAGGGACAAGGCCTGAAGGGGAGGGCAGTTGTGGGGGACCAAGCCTGCAGGGGAGGTCAGTTGGGGGCAACCAGACCAGCATGAGCTAGCAGTTAGGTGCAATCAGCCTTAAAGGGGAGGGCAATTAGGGGAGACTGGGCCTGGAGGGAGGGTAGTTAGGGACAATTGGGCTGGAAGGGAAAGGCTGTTGTGGGGGGCCAGGGATATAAGAGAAGGCAGTTGGGAGGGACAAGGCCTGCAGGGGAGAGCAGTTGAGGGGGACAAGGCCTGCAGGGCGGGCAACAATGCTGACAAGGGATGGCATTTAGGGGTGACTGTACCTGCAGGGAAGATCAGTTGGGGGAGAGCAGGCAAGAAGTGTTGGGCAGTTGGGGAGGACCAACCCTGCAGGGGAGGGGTATTGGGGGGACCAGGCCTCCAGTGGAGGAGAGTTGGGCGGACCAGACCTGCAGAGGAGGGCAGTTGAAGCAGACCTGCCTTCAGTGGAGGGCAGTTGGGGGGAACCCATGCCTGCAGGGGAGGGCAGTTAGGGGCCACCAGTCCAGCAGGGGAGAGCAGCTGAGGGCGACAATGCTGGCAAGGGAGGGTAGTTAGGGGTGACTGGGCTAGCAAAAGAGGGCATTTGGGGTAGAATAGGCCTTGAGGGGAGGGCAGTTGACGGAGACCTGCCTGCAGTGGAGGGCAGTTCGTGGGGGACACAGTCCTCCAGGGGAGGGCGGTTGGGGGAATCAAGGCCAGCCAGGGAGGGCAGTTGGGGGGTATCAGGCCAGTCAGGGAGGGCAGATGGGGAAACCCAGGACTGCAGAAGAGGGTCGTTGGGGGGGACGATGCCTGCAGGGCAGGGGAGTTGCGGGGGGACCAGGCCAGCAGGGGAGTGCAGTTGGTAGGACTCAGGCTTGCAGATTTGGTAATCAGGGGGAGACCAGGCCTCCAGGGGAGGGCAGTTGGGGGCAATTAGGATTGCAGGGGAGCGCAGTTAGGGGTGACTGGACCAGCAGGGGAGGTTAGTTGGTGGAGAACAGACAAGATTGTGGGGACAGCTTAGTACTTTGTTCAAAGTTAAACACACATAGTGACAGCATGACCCACGCACAGGTCTGGCTCCTACCTATCTACACTCCAGAAATGAGAACATACACCATGCAAAGTTTTAGACACAAATGTTCTCAGCAATGGAATGTGTAAGAGCCAAAACTTAAAATGGATCTAAATGTTCCCAAACGAAGAGATAAACAAACTGTGGTATATCCATACAATGGAAGATGGCTCTGCCATTAAAAGGAATGGTCTTCTCCCAGGAGCTACACTACAGATGAACCTTGAAAATATTATGCAAAGTAAGAAGGGCAGACACCAAACATCACACCAAGTGCAACTTGGCTGCACTTGTAAGGTTGGTATGGAGCTCCATTGCATGGTTGTAGCATACATTATTTCACCAAACCCTACTGTTGGGTTTGACATGGTTTCCCATTGTTCAGTGTAACACAGCACTGTGATGCCCATCTCTATCTTAAAGTATTTGTAGCCAATCTTAATTGGGTCTTTCAAAAAATGTCCATAGTGGAACTGCCTGTTTGAAAGTTTGAACATATTTTTTTTGAATTTTGAGACAGAGAGGGGGGAAGGGAGAGAGGAAAGGAAAGGAGGAAGGAGGAGAGAGAGGGAGGAGGAGGGGAGGGAGGGAGGAGGGGGGTGGGAGGGAATGAGGGAGGAATGGAAGGAGGAACATTCACTTGGTGTTCCACTTACGGATGCATTCATTGGTAGCTTGTTGTATGTGCACTGACCAGGGATTGAACTAGCAATTTTGGCCTGTTGGGAAGACGCTCTAACCACTTAGGTACCCTGTAGGGTGAAAGTCTGCATATTTTAAGGCTTTCAGTAAAAATTGCCCAAGAACCCTTCCCCAGCAGAGAATCGGGGTCAAGTATCTCCATTCTGGAATATGGAATTTCCCTCTCCAATATAGCCCTGCTCATCACCAGGGGGCTGTTCCAGGCAGGTGGGTCCCACCCTCATGATGCTCTCTATTGGTTTGCAGTTCCCCGGAACACATGGCAATGACCTCGCTGGTCCACAGTGCCAAATGCCAAGTAGCGGGTTTCATTGTCACCACTGTAGGATGGATCTTCTCCATGACTTGCATGGGACTGGCGGAGTAGAGGGTTTGGTACATGGAGAACAGCTCCGCCCCCTCCCCAGGGCTTGTCTGTGTAGGGATGTGGAAGGTCTGCACTTACCAGTCCAACAGCCTCCAGAGCAAAGCCATAGCGTGTCACCACTACACCTACAGTGACACCTACCTGCTGCTCAATATCCGCATGGCTCAGCACCTGCTGCTGGCCGCCAACCTCCTAGCTCTCTTGGGGAAAGTGCTCATGGTCATGGGCCTGCAGAGAGTGTGCATGGCTCACCTTCAGAAGGAAAACACCTGCAATCTCTTCTTGTCTTCCGGAGGCCTGAGCATCATAGCTGGCACATTTATCTTCATTGCTGTGATATGGAACTACCACTCTGTGATGAATGAAGAGGGCATATGCTTCCTGCCATCCTTCCACATCCCCTTCAGGCCCGACCAGCAGGAGATGGGCACCACCGTCCCGTGGTGGTTCTGGCTGCCATCCTGATGCTGTTGAGTGGGCGGTTTACCCTCTCTTACCAGCTTCCCCCCGACAGACAAGTGTACCCCGAGTTCTCAGAAGTGTGAAATTCCCCTTGCATAGTTTTGCAAATCCACTATGAGAAGTTTATGGGGTTGAAGTATTATATTGATGCTCTAGAAAATAGTTCCAAGGAATCACGACAATAGGAAAGGCCATTTTCAGTTCCAAGCCCTTGTCAAGGGCTCTTTGGGAATGACTGTTTAAGGTTCTCATTTTATTATTTTTTCACAGGAATAAGAACAGAGAATGTGTCCTGCACCTTTCCCATCAGGGCAAAACAAAGCGAGGGCACAAGAGGTAGGTGGCGTTTCTTTCATTCTTTCTCCTCCCTGGGGTCCTCCCAAAGTACCCAGGAGCAAGAGGCTGCCATGTGGCCTTTGGGCTGTGGGGTCAGCATGGGACAGTGCCTGGCCTCTGCTGGGGGTGCCAGGCAGGGAGGGGTCCCTGTGAGAGCACTCAAGAAGGAAGACCCAGCAGAGGCAGCACCTGGGCTCCTGGACACCAGCAGGTGCCTGTCACAGTGCCCGCCCTGTGAGCTGAGTGTTTCCTGACTCAGGAGTCACTTTGCCCTTTTGATTCCTTGTTCTCCCTGTTTGCCACCCCCTTTGGCCCTTTCTTCTCCTCCCTGCCCACCTCCATCCCCAGCTGATGTGTCCCTTGTGAGTTCCTAGCAGGAACTCTTCCAGGGAGACAGTAAGGTCCAACTGAAAGCAGAGTCCGGTGACAGCCAGGGCCCAAGTCAGTTTTGCCCCAAGGTCCTGGTCCAAGGACTGTTCAGGGAGGCCACCCCCTGGCCTGGACTAGCTCCCTATCATGAGACTTGATCCCCATCACCGTGCTTTCTCTTCCAGTTTTTCTACTTAACACTCGGATGGATTACAGTGACTATTTGGTCTAAGATCTTAAAAAAAGACACATTTCTACAGTAGAAAGACTTCAACTCTTGAAGACCTGTTCCGTGACTCTGGCCCTTTAAGGAGCCTATTGTCACAGGCCTGCAGGCCAGCCCTGGGAGCCATGGAAACATAAGAATGTTTGGTTTCCTCATCTCTGTTACAGCCTGGCAGTTGCTACCATTTGTACATCTGAGACGTTCCTCCTCCTACCTTCTGTATTGTCTGTGTAACCATTGTGCTTTATTTTTTACCCTAGTTAAGAGAGCCCTGAGATTTCTTGGGGTGGGGGGGGGTGTCTATGTAATCCATTTATTTGCTCTGTGAACAGGTTAACTGTCATCAGCAGTCCTGCAGAGAGGTGAACGTAGGCCACCTTTAATTGTTTATCCTTTATGTAAGACTTGTCTAGTTTAAAAACATGTTTTTATTGATTTCAGAGAGAGAGAGAGGAAGGGACAGGGAGAGGGAGATAGAAACATCAATGATGAAAAACACTGATTGGCTTCCTACTGCACCACTCCTACTGAGAATAGAGTATCCAACTGACCAGGAATTGAACCTTGACCTCCTGGTTCATAGGTTGACTATCAACAACTGAGACATACCAACCAGGCCCACCATGCCATTTAAAGTGGTCCTTCCACATAAGTTGTTCAGGGTTATCTGGCCCGAAAGAATGATCTTTATAAATAAGGCATCTTCCATGAAAATCTGGCCATGAGAAGGAATTTCTGGTATCAGCCTGGAGTTCTCTCATCCTGTCCCTCCCACTGGGGGCCCCTCAGAATAAAGCCCGAGTCCCTCAAAGCTCTCCATGCACTGGCTTCAATGTCCACTCCTGTTCACCCTTTGTTCATTTCTATTCTTGTATTGCTGTACATGCCCCCATTTATGTCCAACTTAAAATATAGAAATATCCCTGGTAATCCCAGTAGATGCCATCTTGTTTTATCTTCCCAATGTATTTCAGAATGGGCAAAAATAAGATCCTGCTACACACTTATAATTTTCTTATCCTCATTTTATTTATTTTTAATTTTGTATTATGAATTTTAACTGATTTTTGGAGAGAGAAGAAGGGAGAGAGAAAATAGAAACATCTGTCAGCTGCTTCCTGCATGCCCCCTAAAAGGGACCATGCTGGCACCTCAGATATGTGTCGTGACCAGAAATCAAGCCAGCAACTTTTTGGTGCACAGGACAATGCCCACCCAGCTAAGCCACCTCAATCAGGGATCTTATTTTCATTTGAAATTCAACCCACCATGACCTTTTCCCATGATACTGAATTCTCTTCTCCTCTAATGTCTGCTGGGTACTACAGGGAATGAATTACTTTAATACTAAGTATTGCAACATATTTGTGTGCCAGAATTAATCCTCCATTGCTTCCTAAGTTTTTTTTTTTTTTTTATTGTTTTTATTTCAAAAAATTATGCTCATGATAAATAACTGAAAGTTTTGAACAGCCACAGATTATTTAAAAAATCAGCCTGGTCAGTGTGCCTCAGTGGCTGAGCATTGACCTATGAACCAGGAGGTCATGGTTCAAATCCCAGTCAGGGCACATGCCCGGGTTGAGGGCTTGATTCCCAGTAGGGGATGTTCAGAAGGCAGCAGATCCATAATTTTCTCTCTTCATTGATGCATCTATCTCTCTCACTCCTTCTCCCTTTCTCTCTGAAGTCATAGCCTCAGGTCATGGAGCAAAAGAAGCCATTTACACAGGAATGCCCTGGGCACAATTCCTGTCTTAAAAAAACAGGCAGAAGGGAACCAAGGAGTTTGGGGATTCCTACTGAGGTGGGAAACTAAAGACAAGCAAGAAACCAGAGATATTACCTCTTTTAAGCTGAGGGGTGGCAACAGGTGTATTTACCCCTTGACAGGTCATTGAGCTGTACACTTAGATTTGGTGCACTTTTCTATATGCATGTGATTCTGCACAATATTAATAGCTTTAAAACTCACCCTCCCTCTGATCCCATTGTCTGTATGAGTTTGTAACATGCTGCTTGCACTTAGTATATTGTGGACATCTTCCCTTTGGTCACATGACATTTTATTTTTTATTTTATTTTTAAATTTCACTTTGTGGTTGAAAATATTACAGATGTCCTTTTTCCCTGTCCCATTAACTCCCTCCACCCTGCACCCACCCCAGGCATTCACTGAACTATTACGTTTATCCATGTGTTATGCATATACATTCTATGGTTAATCTCATCCCATCGACCCACCCCCCACTACACACATAAACACATACACACACACACACACACACACACACACACACACACACACACACACACACCACCCCTCAGAGATTTGGCATTCTGTTCTATGCTTCCATGAATCTGGATCTATGTTGTTCATCAATGTGTTTTTTTAATCTTTATTGTTGAAAGATTACATATGTCCCCCTTTTCACCCATCAACCACCTCCACCACATCCTGTCCCACATCCCAGGAATTCAGCAACCTATTGTCTGTGTTCATGCATTCTTCATATGCAAACAATTTCCTGAGTTAATTACCTCCCACCCAATCACTTCCCCTTGCCTTTCTTCCAAGATTCTGCCCTATTTTCCTTGCTTCTATGTCTCTGGATCCACTCCGTTCATCAGTTTATGTTATTCTTTAGATTCCACATTAGAGTGAGATCATGGGATACTTGTTTTTCTCTTACTGACTTACTTTGCTTAGCATGATACTTTCCAGGTCCCTCCATGCTGTCACAAACAGCAAGAGATCCTTGTTTTTGATAGGTGCCTAGTATTCCATTGTGTAATCAAAAACTGTGCTCTAGTGCAGTTACAGCTTTCTTTATGTGATTTTCCCACATTGTACAAACACCTTTCTTCAACATTCCTCACATTGAGAAATGCTTTACAATTCTTTTCCAAATATTTCCTACAGTTTACTGCAACTTTTCTTAAATTCTCAGTGATTTCTTATATTGGGTATAGTGTGTTTTCTGCTCTTTACACGGGATTTTACCACACTGTATCAACTTCTTTCTTCCCTCTGTGCTCACATTGAGAAATCATTTACTCTTGTTTTCCAGCTCTTTTCTATAGTTTACTGTTGCTTTTCAGTGAGTACCAACAGTTTCCTTAACACTGTTATACTCTGCTTCCTGCTCTCTTTCATGGATATCACCACATTGTACAAACACCTTTCTAGACACTTTCCTCATGTTCCAAAGTGATTTTCACTTGTCTTCTCTCTATTCGGTGTATGTCACTGCTGATTTTCAGTGAATTCCTAGGGCTTCTAACACTGGGCTCTATTGCGGTTACAGCTGTCCTTATGTGTTTTTCCCAGATTGTACAGAAATTTAGCTTCCCTCTTTCCTCACAGTGAGAAATGATGTAGACTTGTTTTCTACTGATATTGTATCATTTACTACTGCATTTCAGTGAATACAGAGTGGTTTCTAACACAGTTATAGTATGCTAACTGCTCTATTTCATGGATATCCCCACATTTTTCAAACTTCTTTCTTCATTCTTTTCTCACATAGAGGTGACTTTAACCTGTTTTCTAACAAGTTGCAATCAGTTACTGCTGCTTTCCAATGTATTACTGGTGGTTTTTAACACTGTGCTGTAGTATGCTTCCTGCTCTATTTGAAGGGATTTTCACACATTGTATAAACACCTTACATCAACATTGCCTCACATTGAGAAATGCTTTACACTTCTTTTCAATGAATCTCCTACAGTTTACTTCAGCTTTTCGTAATTTCTTAGTGATTTCTGAGATTGATGTAGAGTGTGCTTTCTGCTCTTTACATGGGATTTTCTCACATTGTGTCAACTTCTTTCTTCCCTCTGTGCTCACACTGAGAAATGATTTACTCTTTTTTTCCCATTATTTTTATTAAGGTATTATATGTGTACATATTTTACCATTTCCCTCCCCACCCCACTACCATACATGCCCTCACCCCCCAGTGATCTGCGTCCATTGCTAATGCTTATATTCATGCATACAAATCCTTCGGTGATCTCTTATCTCCCCACCTCTCCCTAACCTTCCCGTTGTAATTTGACCATCTATTTGATGCTTTTCTGCCTCTGTATCTATCTTTTTGTTCATCAGTTTATAATGTTCTTTATTATCCACAAATGAGTGAGATCATGTAGTATTTTTCTTTCATTGACCAACTTATTTCATGTAGCGTAACATTCTCCAGTTTCATCTAGGTTGCTGCAAATGGTAAGAATTCCTTCTTTTTTGTGGCCGCATAGTATTCCATTGCGTTGATGTACCATAGTTTTCTCATCCAGTCATCTGTTAACGGGCACCTAGGCTGTTTCCAAATCTTAGCTATTGTAAATTGTGCTGAAATGAACATAGGGGTGCATATATCTTTCTGATTGGATCTTTCTATTTTCTTAGGATATATTCCTAGGAGTGGGATTACTGGTTCAAATGGGAGTTCCATTTTTAGTTTTTTGAGGAAATTCCATACTATTCTCCACAGTGGCTGCACCAGTCTGCATTCCAACCAGAAGAGCACGATGGTTCCTTTTCCTTTGCATCGTCTCCAACACTTGTCCTTTGTTGATTTGTTGATGATAGCCATTCTGACAGGTGCGAGATGATACTTCATTGTCATTTTGATTTGCATCTCTCGGATAATTAGTGACTTTGAGCATGTTTTCATGTGTCTCTTGGCAAATTAACCCCAGACAAGATGGCTACAGCCACAGAGAGCAAGGTTTCCCAGGTAACAGCAGAAGCCAAGCTTTCCATAGCCATTGCAGGCCTAAGCCTCCACTCAAGCTACAAAGTTTCAATTATAGAAGGTAAACAAAATCAAGCAGAAATGGTGGCAGAACAGAGCTTGAGAGAGCAAGCTATGGTTGCCAGCGGCAACAGGGGAAGCAAACCTTTCTGCACACCCTGGCCGGGCCCACCTGCTTAAGGCAACAAAGTTTCAATTATAACCCCAACAGAAATGGCTGCCAGCCTCGGAGGGAGCCCCAGCCTTGACTCTGCTACAGGCTACAAAGTTTCAATTGTAGAAGGAAAATAAATTCCAGAACCAGGGCCTCCGCGTGGGCCACCATGGGGTGTGGCCGTGCTGCAAACCACCACAAGCCCCTTGCTCAGGCCACCCCATGCCCCAAGGGAACCCCACCCTGATCTGGGACACCTTTCAGGGCAAACCAGCTGGCCCCCACTCCTGCACCAGGCCTCTATCCTATCTACTAAAAGAGTAATATGCAGATTGACCATCACTCCAACACACAATATGGCTGCCACTATGTGGTCAAAGATCCTGACCCCATGTGGACACAAGAAGGCCGCCACAAGATGGTCAGCAGGGGTAGGGCAGTTGGGAGGCACCAGGACTGCAAGGGAAGACTGTTGAGAGGGACCAGGCCTGCAAGCGAGGGGAGTTGGAGGCGATCAACCCTGGAGGGGAGGGCAGTTAGGGGTGACCAGGCCAGCAGAGGAGGGAAGTTGGGGGCAAACAGGCTGGAAGGGGAGCAGTTAAGCATCAACCAGACTGGCAGCGGAGTGGTTAGGGGGTGATCAGGCTTGCAGGCAGAAGAGGTTAGGGGCAATCAGGAAGGCAGGCAGGCAATCCATTAGGAGCCAGCAGTCCTGGTATGTGAGAGGGATGTCCGACTGCCCGTTTAGGCCTGGTCCTGGCCTAAACGGGCAGTCGGACATCCCTCCAGGAGTCCCAGATTGGATAGGGTACAGGATGGGCTGAGGGACACGCCCCCCCCTCTGTGCACGAATTTCGTGGACCAGGCTTCTAGTGTGTTTGTGTGTGTTGTGTGTATATGTTTTATATTTATTCTAAAATATATCAATTAAATTTAAACTGCTTTTTATATTTAAAATTTGGTTCAGACCGTAGAATTAACCCTCTTTTTTAATCAGACCATACAAAATCTTTTATCTTAGGTTGAAATTTTACCAAAGATAATACACATAAAGACTACAATATATTCTGAAATACTAATTTCTCCAGAGAAAATACAATAATTATTTTCTCAAAACTAATTTTCTAAACTTTATGCATTTTGTTATCACAACCATATTATTTCTCAATTTAATTTGAACATTAAGATTTTACAAGCCTTAAATTTTAGGTGGCAAGTTAAATACGTATCATTTCTTAGATAGTAATACCTTCACATTTTTAGGATATATTTCAAACATTAAAGACATATTTAATTAATAGATTCAGTTCTGTCCTCTAGATTTTTCATAAGAGGCAAACTCAGATTAACATTTCAGTAATTTTTCATTTAAAAATACCTAGATATTTAATAAGTTTTATTATTTAATTCAGCAAACTCTAAAGTTTTAGAGTTTGGAAAACTGTGTTTCTGACTGGCGAAATGAGGGGGAAGCAGGGAAGCAAGCCTCCAGATCATTCCACTTGAAGGTAAAACTTCCACATTTTTCCTCAGAGATAACATCTAAGGGTTGCTGCTTTGGGAAATGAGACCAGCCCCCTCTTCTATCAGAAAGAGCAGCCAGTCTTTCCCCAGGGTTACTGGATCCGCACTATCTAGAATTATCACTGAAAAGCTTCACCACTGTTAGGTCTACGCAGGGGGGCAGTCCAGAGCAGATGCAAGCACCTGCAAGGTAGATGGTGAAAAAGATAAATGACACCTTCCCAGACCCTTGCCCAAGGCAGGAATTCCACACCTCTCAGTCCCTCCATCCTCCCCTCACTAAACAGCTGTATAAAAGAAGGACCTATGCCCCCTTTTTGGTGCGAACTGCCTTGGCCAACCTTCTGACCACCGAGTTTCGGCGGGGAGAACAAGATTAAAACCTCCCCCATTTCCATCACCTGCATTCTGTGTCTTGTTTCCTGCGTCACAAACCTCTCATCTGGAGCCCAAACCCAGGAGGGGATTGAGTGTGTACCCCATTTGGGGTACGCAACCCTCTTTCTTCCCCTCTTGTCTCCACGGAACCCTCAGACTTCTCTCCAGCTTGGCAGCATCATTGGGTGAGTTCCAGTCCCTATTAATTCCTAGAAGTCATCCTTTGGGCATCTTTGCCTTAAATCGTGGCCCGCGTCAGAGATTGCCTTCCGGGCATAGCCCTCCGGACCTTTCCGGGAAAGGTTCTGACCCTGGGGTGGTAGTGAAGACGTTTCTGCCCCAGCCCTCCCCCCCCCCCGTTTTCCCGGCCTCTTGCCCTCACGCTGGACCCCAGGGGGTGGGGGAGACATCCCCTGCCATCCCTTGTGTCCCTGTCCATAGACTTGGCTCAACAATTGGGATGCCAACCCTTGGGCCTCTAAATCAAAATGGGCAATCAGAAATCCAAATCTGATCCTACAACACCCCTAGGGTGTCTCCTCACCAATCTGGCTAAGCTGGGCCTGTCCCAGGATCTGTGTCCTAAACGCCTCATTTACTCCTGTACCGTGGCATGGCCTCAGTATGAATTGGACAACAGGTCAAAATGGCCTGAACATGAGACTTTCGATTTTAACATTCTGACCGACCTCAACAATTTCTGCCAATGAACTGGGAAGTGGCTGGAGGTTCCATATGTCCAGGCCTTTTTCAATCTGTGCTCCTGTCCCTCCCTCTGCTCCTCCTGTTCCACCACCCAGGTCCTCCTAGCTCGAAAGAAACTCCCTCTGCCTAATGACACCCGTCCACTTTCCGCGTTATCTGAAGCCCCTGAGAATCTTTCTTCCCCTCTGACTCACCCGCCTCCTTACGACAGGGCTCCTTCTGCTGTGCCTCCTTCTGCCCTGCCATCTGTTCCCTCCCTTCCCCCATCCTCACTCCCGACGTCCCTCTGCCTCCCCCTATACCACAGCCTTCTCCCTTACCTTCTAACCTTCCCCTTCCCCTCCCGCGCCTGCTTTACCAGTCAGCAAGCAAAGGCTCCCTGGCTCCTCCTCTCCTCTGCCCCCTCCAGAAAGTTGCAGGGGCTGAGGGAGTGGTCAAGGTCCATGTTCCCTTCTCTCTGTCAGATCTCTCCCAGATTGAGAAGCGGCTGGGGTCCTTTTCAACAAACCCCACCGTGTTCGTCAAGGAGTTCCAATACCTTTCTCAGGTCTATGACCTCACCTGGCATGGCATCCATGTCATTCTTTCTTCTACCCTAACATCAGATGAAAGGGAAAGAGTCTTAGGAGCGGCGACGGACCATGCAGATCAGATCCACCTTACAGATGCCTCTATGCCAGTGGGGGCCCAGGCCGTTCCTCGTCAGGAACCAGGCTGGGAGCACCAACTAGATACCCGCAAAGGGTGAGACGAGTGCGGACATCACGACCAGATGCTCCAATGCCGAATAGCCCGCCTACAAGCCGTCTCCCACAAGGCAGTTAATTTTGACAAGCTGAGGGAAGTTACTCAGGGACCAGTTGAGAACCCCACAGTCTTCCATAACTGGCTGACTGTGGCTCTGACATTATATAATCGTCTGGACCCTGGGTCCCTGGCTGGAGAAACAGTTCTAGCCACTCACTTCATTTCGCAGTCAGCCCCAGATATTCGAAAAAAGTTTAAAAAGGCAGAGGATGGACCTCAGACCCCTGTCCGGGGTCTGGTGAATGTGGAATTTAAGGTTATAAATGCATGTGTGGAGTAGGCAGAAGCAGATCGGGAGGCCCACCTTCGACAATAGGTGAACCTGCAAACTCAAGCCTTGGTGGCTGCCCTAAGGCCGGCAGCCACGCATGGTCCAAGGGGGACTGTGCGTGGTGGGGTTGTAACGAAAGGACGAGCGCAACCTGGAGAATGCTTCAAGTGTGGAAATGAAGGCCACTGAGCTAAACAATGCCCTCAACCCCGGGCTCTCACCAAGCCCTACCTGGTGTGCAGTCAAAGCAGCCACTGGAAAAGTGACTGCCCCTGGAAAAGTGACGGGCCCTCTGCATCTCAAAGTAGAGGGGCCGTCCTTCCAGGTCATGACCCACCCCTGGCCATGCTGGGACTGGCTGAAAACTGAAGATGCCAGGACTCAAAGTCCCCTATCACCCTTGCTGAGCTCCGGGTAAAGCTACAGGTAGTGGGTAAGCAGATCTCCTTCTTGATAGATACAGGGCTACCTTTTCTGTTTTGCCCTCTTTTCTGGGTAACTGTTCCCTTCCACGATCTCAATCATGGATATTGACAGCAAATCCACCTGCCCACTGGCCCCTGGGCTCCTTCCCTCTCTCCTTGACAATAGATCTACAACCCACTCGTTCCTAGTCATGCCTTCATGCCCGGTGCCCCTTTTAGGATGAGATATCCTCACCTAACTAGAGGCCACTCTGCAGCTCACTCAGAGTCTTTCAGCCTCCCTGCTTCTTCTGCTCCTGGATCCCTCCCTTCACAGGAACACTTATCCCCCACTGCCTGTGTCCCTTGTCAACCCAAAATTATGGGACACCTCTACCATGGTGGTTATTAGACATCATACACCGGACAGGATCAGACGTAAGGACCCCACCTTGTTTCCCTCCCATCTCCAGTTTCCTATCTCCCTAACGCCAAGGCCTCAAACCCCTCATTACTCAGCTTCTGGGGCAGGGTCTCCTCATACATATTGACTCTCCCTGCAACACCCCCATCCTCCCCATTAGGAAGGCAGACGGGACCTACCAGCTGATGCAAGACCTCCGACTAATCAATGAAGCGGTGGTCCCCATCCACCCAGTGGTCCCCAATCCTTACACTCTCTTTTCCCGCATCCCATCTGTACCACACACTTTTCCGTCCTTGACCTCAAGGACACCTTCTTTACCATCCCTCTGGATCGAGACTCTTACCATCTGTTTGCATTTACTTGAGAAGACCCAGATGAGGAGGTATCGCACCAACTCACCTGGACGTTTCTGCCCCAGGGGTTCAGACACAGCCCTTATCTGTTTGGTCAGGCCTTAGCCAGAGAGCTCCAACAATGCTCATTAGAACCCAGCACTCTTCTCCAGTATGTAGATGATCTCCTTCTCTGCAGCTCCTCTTTAGACCTTTGTCAGAGGCAGACAGCTGTCCTCCTCATCTTTCTAGGGGACAAAGGATACCGTGTGTCTCTTGCCAAGGTGCAACTATTGGCCCCCACCGTCACTTACTTGGGGATCTGTCTGACACCCAATTCCCGAGGACTGACAGTTGACTGAGCACAGGCAATACGAGACCTACAGCCTCCCACTACTGCGGAACAGATCTTGTCCTTTCTAGGGGTGGTAGGATTCTCCCACCATTGGGTCACAAATTTTGCTCTCCTAGCTAAGCCTCTATACCAGGCCGCTAAAAAAACACCAATAGTCCTCCTCTCCTCACCCTCCCTCATTCGCCAGGCTTTTTCTAAGCTCCGCGATGCACTTCTGGGCTCTCCCCCTCTTTTTCTCCCAGACATCCCTAAGCCTTTACAACTATTTACTGATGAGAAACAGGGAATAGCCATGGTGGTCCTCACGCAGCCCCTAGGGCCAGCCTTCACCCCCATAGCCTAACTGTCCAGACAGCTTGATCCCACGGTTTGCGGATGGCAGCCCTGCCTCTGGGTTTTGGCTGCAGCCACTGCTCTCACCAAGGAGGCTTAGAAGATTTTCCTCCAGCAACCCTTATAGGTCTTCTCCACCCATAGGCTACAGGATCTTCTATCACACCGATCCTTATCTCTCCTGGCTCCCTCTCGCACACAGGAACTCCATCTCCTGTTCCTCAATCGTCCTGACATCTCCCTAACTCAGTCCTCAGACCTGAACCCAGCCACTCTCCTTCCTGCTGCCTCCACCCAACCTGCATCAACGCTTTCCTGCCCCGATGTTGTCGAGGCCCTCACTCAATCTCTGGTGGGACTCTCAGATCTTCCTGTCGCTAATCCTGACTTAACTCTGTTTGTGGATGGAAGCTCCTGCCTAGACCCCCAGGGACGTCGGAAAGCCTCCTATGCAGTGGTAACACTCGAGCGGATCCTGGAAGCAGTCTGGCTCCGAGAGGGTACCACCTCTCAAAAGGCTGAGCACATTGCGCTGAACAGGACCCTGCATCTGGCCAAAAGGGAGGAGGGTAAACATATATACAGATTCCAAATATTCCTTTTTGATAGCCCAATGCCATGCAGTTATTTGGAGGGAGATGGGCTTTCTCTCTACTAAAGGCTCACCTATTATCAACGCTAGACTCATAACCTGCTTACTTGATGCCTTATAGCTTCCCTCCCAGGTAGCCATTGTGCACTGCCGAGGCCATCAGACTGACTCCTTGATGGTTACGCGGGGAAACTCCCGGGCAGATGCGGTGGCCAGAGGCTTAACTCAGGATGAAGGGTCCCCATCCCCGGTCCTGTTCCTTTCCCTTCCCTCCATTACCCCTCAGTATACAGAAGAAGAAAAAAATAAATTCCTACAATGGGGAGGCTCTTCTGGTCCTGAGGGATGGATCTTCATAAATAACAAGATCGCACTTCCCAAGGCTCACGTAGGGGCCATTGCCCAACAGGTCCAACAGTCATTGCACATTGGACCACTGACACTTTGGAGGTTCCTCAAACCCCACTTCTCCTTGCCCATACTGTGAGAGGCAGTCACGAGTGCCTGCTCCTCCTGCTCCACATGTGCAGCTGTCTCAACCCAGGGAGGAATGCGCCTCAACTTTCCTACCCATCAAATGAGGGGACACCTCCCAGGGTAGGACTGGCAGGTAGACTTCACCCATATGCCTCCCCACAAGAAGACCAAATATCTGCTTACCATGGTAGACACCCTGACAGGCTGGGTAGAGGCCTTCTCTACCCACAAGGAAACTGCTGAGGTTGTGGCTAAGACCCTAATAACAAACATAATCCAAGATTCGGCCACCCCACCTCCATACAATCAGAAAACAACCCGGCTTTCATATCAAGGGTCGTCCAGCAGGTTAGCACCTCACTTGGCATCTCCTGGAAACTGCACATACCCTACTGCCCACAATCATCGGATAAGGTGGAGAGGGCCAAAGGCTTCCTTAAAGACCATCTAATAAAACTCTCTCTAGAAATTCGTAGCTCCTGGCCGGATCTCTTGCCCATGGCCCTGACCAGAATCCGGGCTACACCAAGGAGCCCCACCTCCTTAAGCCCTTTTGAACTCTTTTATGGGATACCCTTCTTGCTCAACCATCGTCTCCCTACTGACCCTCCTCTCCTGGCTCTTATCTTCCATACCTGTCTCCACTCAGACAGCTGTTCCGGGAACATGCTGACAGGTTTCTACCCAGGCCAGAAACAACTGACTAAGGCTCGTGAGGACCACCCCTCCAGTCCGGGGACTCAGTTCTCCTTAAGAATCTACATCCCAAGGTTTTGGAACCCAGGTGGATGGGACTTCACACAGTAATCCTCACAACCCCCACTGTGGCCAAACTACTGGGAGATCCATCGTGGCACCACCTCTCCAGACTCAAGAGGACCCAGGAGCACCATGACTTCTACAAATGTGAGGTGTTGGGCCCCACTAAGGTCCACCTTAGCCGCCTCCCCCACCTCCTACTCCTCCCAGCCCTGGGCAACCTACCCCCACCACCACCTGCATATGTGTGGAGGTTCAAGTTCCGTGAAACATACAACCAGGACAGCACACAAGTTACCTGGCAGGTAGGATCTCAGGACTGCCCTCTGGTCAGATGCCAGGCAGAGATAATGATTGTTGTCGAACTCTGGTCAGTGTCCAATGGTGGCCGACCATAGGCCTGCTTTGATTATGACCAGCGGAACCCAGACAGGTGTAATCGAGACTTGAACACCTATGGGGGTTGCCGCTGGTCAGGCTGTGTCATCCATGATGCCTACAATGAGGTCAGGCCTGGTCCCTTTTTCTAGAAGGACGGGAACTTCAATATCAGGGTCCAGGACCCCTGGGACCAGCGATCGGTTGCGGGCATTATGGGAAAACTATATGGGGGTGGTTGGAGCTCAACCCCTTCAGAGACCATCTACATCTCCCAGGAATATGTCATGGCCCAGGAGGCCCAAATCCAGGTCTCCAAAAGCATCCTACAGTCCGAACATTCCCTTAAACGAAAGCTGCCTGATTCCCCCCGGGTAAAAGTCCTGTCTTCTTGGCTCCAACTTATCCAACACACTCTACAATTCCTTAACCAGACCCGTGCCCTGCCCAAAGTCTCTCACTGCTTTTTATGTGTCTCTTTCCAAAGACCTTTGCTGGCTGCCGTCCCACTCATGACTCCTCCAGGAACCCAAGGACACGGTGAATGTCAACTCCCCCTGGCTGGCATTCCCCTCTGGGAACCTGAAACTCCAGAACCCACCTTGACCCAGTGGATATACTACCAGACCAGCAACCCGGTAACTGTGGGATGGGTCATTGGAACTGTACCCAAAACCACAATGCAACCAGTCCCACCAAGGCCAGCCTGGGTATCTACTTTTGGTGCAATGGCACCTTAAGCAACTGCATAAACTCCTCTGACCCTAGGCCTTGCTTCATGGTCACAGTAGTTCCCCAACTAACCTTGTATGGAGAGTCGGAGCTTGCCTGGTTGGACCCTTCATCACACTCCTGGGCCTGCCAGGCCACCTGCCTCCCTGTCATGTTGAGGGTAAGTATTGCTGCCTCGATTGGCCTAGCTGGGGGGGGGGCCCTCAGGAACAGCATAATCTCGCTCAGGATTTCAATGACAGACTCCCGATAGCCCTGGAGTCTACTACTACCTCCTTAGCCTCCCTACAATGGAAAGTAACATCGGTAGCCCAAATAGCCCTGCAGAACCGAAGGGCCCTAGACCTTCTTACTGTGGAAAGAGAAGGAACCTGCATGTTCCTTTAAGAAGAATGCTGCTACTACATCAACGAGTCCTGAATGGTGGAACAGAACGTTCAGACCCTGACTAAGTTGAGTGAAGAATTACGTGAGAGACACTCCCGGATCAACTTTCTTTTTGACTAGCTCCAAAGCCCTTTAGCTACCTGGATCCTACCCCTGATAGGGCCCCTAATTCTCATCTGTGTCTTTTTTTTCCCTAGCTCCCTGCCTCCTCAAATTCATCCGATTCCGGATCGCAGAAATGTCTCGGGTGATTGTAAACCAGCTCCAGCTGTATCCCTACACTTGGCTGTCCCTCAACCCACCTCTGCCTGACCCTGGCTTTTAACATACCCCACCCTCTTTGCTCCTGGTCAGCAGGAAGTAGCCAGGACAATTTCTGCACCCCCTATCACCAAATGGCCGGGATGTTAGATCTAGGCGGGGGGGAAGTCCAGAGCCTATGCAAGCATCTGCAAGGTAGATGGGGACAAAGATAACTGGCGCCTTCCAGACCCTTCCCAAGGCATGAATTGCACACCTTTCAATCCCTCCACCCTCCCCTCACTAACCAGCTGAATAAAAGAAGTACATGTGCCCCCTTTTTTGTACTTAATTCCCTGGCCCACTCTTGGACCAGTGAATTTCGCCCAGGAGCACAAGATTAAAACCTCACCCCTTTTCATCCCCTGGACTCTGTGTCTTGTTTCCTGTGTCACAAACCTCTCAACCACAAATCCTACCTTTTAGTTTCACTTATTTATCCATATTTCAACAATTTTGAGAATTTAAAGCCAATTACTATTATTCAAGGCATTTTCTTTGGAAAATTCTGTAACAGAAAACTTACTGACTTTCAGTGGCTTTAATGTTAACAATGGAATATGGTCCATTATTATTCAAAAACTACCCTTTATTTTGGAAAAGCTAATTTTGTTTCCTAAACACAGCCTGTATATTTTCTTTAGGTCATTTTTGCTATTTTTTTTTTATTTTTATTTTTTAGAAAAACACTCCTGGGTTTATTCTATATCATCCATAAAGAAACTGAGCTCAGCCCAAGACCCATCTAAGACCAGATGGAGCACAGTTTTGTATTAAGTCAGCCTTTTCTCTTCATGAGTACATAAATCCCAGACATATCCCCAAATTCTGCTAAATGTTAAATGACGGACCAGGAAATAAAAACATGGCGAAAATGAGACTTTTTAAACAGCACTCTCGAGAGTGGGCATCCATTTTAAAGCTTCACTAAAAAAAATAATTATTGATAAATGGGCCACGTGTGTCCCCACCCCTATATCCTGTTTGCTCTGTGGAAATTCATTAAATGGCCTGGTCGCCTAGGTTTCTTTTCTTATTAAATTAAATAAAGGCATGCCTAATAAACTATCAATAAACAGATTAAACCAAACATAAAGGACAAATCAACAAACATATAGACAAGACTTAATAAATCAAAGCTCTTTTCCCTGATCTATTCTCTCCATAGCATTGACTACCCTTTAAAGATATTTTAGCTAAACTCTGCCTGTCCCAAGGTGTGCTATGGTAATTTTTAAACAAAGCATTGAAGAGTCCCCCTCTGAGAAGAGTAATTGTTCTATCCTCTCTAGCTGCTAAGCCTTTCCACACCAGAGGTGGAGGATATGGTGGCAGTGCTTTTTTCAATTATTTCAGACTTTTGATCCCAATACAAATTAGGCACAATGCAATTTGAACAAGACCCACATAGTTAAATATGACAAAAGCACTGCTTTTTCTTGAGCCAATTTAAGAGAGTACATTTTGACATTTGAATTTCTTTATTCTTGAGCATGGAAGCTAAAGATTTTAAATGGTATTTTTGCCTTTTGGACAAATCCATACCCATTATGGCCTGGCTTGAAACAAAAGACACCCACGCCCATTTTGGATCATGAATTCCAATGCCTGGTGCTAGCTTAATGCTCAGTAAATCCCCCCACCTTTTTTCCCGGTGATACCACCTTTGTTCCCTTGGACTTCCTTGCTTTGCTCTGGCAAATCTTCTTCTCCAGTCCCTCTCTTGGGCGACATAAATGCCTCAGTCTTTTTTGTAGCAAGGGTTCAGGAATCAGGAGAAGGGGCTGAAATGTAAATGGATACACTAGACAAGAAATATAAATTTAGAAGGCATTGAGGGAGCCAGACGGGTACTTACTCTCTAGTCAGTGGTTCCCGACTATCCAGACCCGTGCTTTTTATTTATACATCTTGCTCATTAGCAAAGCAATCACAAATGTAAGGTTTGGTTAAAAATAAAGGGTGATCAGGTTAGGGGAATTGCTTTCAACTGTTCAACCGGCATTAGGTAATAATAGAGAGATTTTCAACGCTGTTGAATATCAAAGTCCATCAGCCTTCTGAAATTTATTATGCTAAGTACTTTGGTCTTTGCCCCAAGTAAAGCCACACAATTTTGTGGTAATTTTTAAAAATTCAAGTTGGAAGGCTTATTGGTAACTATACAGTCAACAGTCCAATAGGTGAGCTTTTAAAAACCTCTCCCATTTGTGATGTATGTTTACATTCACTAATAAAAAATACTTAGGATTCAAGATAGCCCAGTGTTTGAGAGAGCATACTTTGTGGTGCATTAAATGTCAAACTGTTGAAGAGAAAGTGCATGAGTAGTTATACAATACAATACATATCTCTATCTAATGAAACTTTTGTTCATTTTATTCAGAAGTATAGTCAGGAAAGCTAACCTGTTTAGTATAACTGGCAATCTCTGTTTCAATCTTATTATTCCCACTTCAGAAAGGTGCTGAATTCATTTCAATAAGCCAAAGGATGCTTACATTTAGACTTCTTCAAACTTTTATATCATTCCTTCTATAATTTTTCTTCCTACTTACCCTATTCCTTTAAAGCTTGAGGACATATAAAATGCCACAGGGAGGAGGACAACAGTTGTTTTGCAGCCTGTTGGAGGTTCCTCAACTCTTTGCTTGCTCTAATTGGAAAACAGGGCAGCATGCCATGAAGAAGAAGCACACTGCTTCCTTTTGTATTCAGTACAGTTCGAAGACTGTACAGGTATGCACTTATGGTCAAATGAAACATGGGGAAATGTAGAGCCAACAATGCACTCACCATCCAAACACTTTGTATTTACATGTTTGGGGTAAAATTGGACAAGAGATTGCAATTTGAGGAAAACTTTATTCTGAAAATTTTAACAATACAGATGTTCAATTTAAACATTTAAGTACATTGTAATTTAAATCAACACTATGAAAGAACCCTGAATAATTCACACTTTGTATCCTATGCAGAAGCTTCATAAAGGGATCTACAATTCTTGATTCTTCCCCAAACCCACCATTTGCTTTTAGTCATTCTTAAATAACAGAAGACAATTTCTTTATAAATTAAATGTTGTCCATACATTAGCTTCATTTTTAATTTCAGTGTCTACTTTGTCTGTCACAGGGCCTTCCCCACTGATTGTCCCAGAGGAGCCCGATAAGTTGAGCTACTGTACTGCATGATTCACTCTCTCCTCTGTAGATGGTGAACCCTATGATCCCAGCCAGCACCATGCTAGGGATCTCATACAGAGGTGTCCCATAAGCTGTTGCAATAATTGCCATCCCCTGTCCGCATCAAAAGCATCTGTTCTGCGGCTATGGTAATCATCTCAGCGATTGTTTACAACCTAAGTCAGAAGAGGCCTGCATGCAGGTGGTGCTCCACCTGAGCCTCCTGTAAAGTCAGTTTCCAAATAACAACACTTGAACCTCTTTTTTAATTTCTTTGTTGATTAAGATATTGCATATGTGTCCTCATCCCTCCATTAACTCCCCAACATCCCCCTCACTCATGTCCTCAATGCGATGGTGTTCGTGTTCATTGGTTAGGCTTATATTCATGCATACAAGTCTTTTGGTTGATCTCTCTTCCTTTTCCCCACCCTCCCCTATCTTCCCTCTGAGGTTTGGCAGTCTGATTGATGCTTCTCTGTCTCTGGATCTGTCCCTGTTCATCAGTTTATGTTGTTCATTATATTCCACAAATGAGTGAGATCATGTGGTGTTTCTCTTTCTCTGACTGGCTTATTTAACTTAGCAAAATGATCTCCAGTTCTATTCATGCTGTTGCAAATGGTAAGAACTCCTTTTTTTACTGCAGCAAAGTATTCTATTGTGTAGATGTACCACAGTTTTTTAATCCACTCATATGCTGATGGGTACTTAGGCTGTTTGCAAATCTTAGCTATAGTGAATTGTGCTGCTATGAACATAGGGGTGCATATATCCTTTTTATTAGTGTTTCTAGTTTCTTGGGATATATTCCTAGAAGTGGGATCACTGGGTCAAATGGGAGTTGCATTTTTAGTTTTCTGAGGAAACTCCATACTGTTCACCACAGTGGCTCCACCAGTCTGCAATCCCACTAGCAGTGCAAAAGAGTACCTTTTTCTCACCATCCTCGCCAACACTTGTGGTGTGTTGATTTGTTAATGATAGCCACTCTGATAGGTGTGATATGGTCCCGCATTGTTGTTTTGATTTGCATCTCTCAGATAATTAGTGACTTTGAGGATTTTTTCATATGTTTCTTGTTCTTCCTTCTGTCCTCCTTTGAAAAGTGTCTATTTAGGTCCGTTACCCATTTTTTTATTTGACTGTTTATTTTCCTTTCGTTAAGTTGTATGAGTTCCATGTAAATGTTAGAGATTAAACCCTTATCAGTAATGACATTGGCAAATACTATCTCCCATGGAGTGGGCTTTCATGTTGTTTTGTTGATGGTTTCTTTTGCTGTGCAAAAGCTTTTTATTTTGATACTAGAAGCCCGGTGCACGAAATTCGTGCGTGGAGTGGGGTTATCCCTCAGCCCAGCCTGTACCCTCTCCAATCTGGGACTCCTGGAGGGATGTCCGACTGCCTGTTTAGGCCCAATCCTGGTGGGATCAGGCCTAAATGGGCAGTCGGACATCCCTCTCACAATCCAGGACTGCTGGCTCCCAATGGATTGCCTGCCTGCCTTCCTGATTGCCCCTAACTGCTTCTGCCTGCCAGCCTGATCACCCCCTAACCACTCCACTGACAGCCTGGTTGATGCTTAACTGCTCCCCTGCCATCCTGTTTGCCCCCAACTTCCCTCCTCTGCTGGCCTGGTCACCCCTAACTGCACTCTCCTGAAGGGTTGATCATCTGCAACTGCCCTCCCTTGCAAGCCTGGTCCCTCTCAACTGCCCTCCCTTGCAGGCCTGGCCCCTCACAAGTGCCCTCCCTTGGAGGCCAGGTGCCTCCCAAATGTCCTCTCCTGTTGGCCATATTGAAGTGGCCATCTTGTGTCCACATGGGGGCAGGATCTTTGACCACATGTGGGCAGACATAGATGGTCAATCTGCATATTACTGTTTTATTAGATAGGATAGAGGCCTGGTGCATGGGTGGGGGCCAGCTGGTTTGCCCTGAAGGGTGTCCCAGCTCCGGGTGGGGTTCCCTTTGGGCATGGGGTGGCCTGAGCGAGGGGCCTGTGGTGGTTTGCAGGCCAGCCAAACCCCCTGGCAATGCAAGCGGAGGCCCTAGTATCTGGAATTTATTTTCCTTCTACAATTGAAACTTTGTAGCCTGGAGCGGAGCCAAGCCTGCTGCTCCCTCCTGGGTGGCAGCCATTTCTGTTGCAGTTAATTCACCTTCTACAATTGAAACTTTGTAGCCTTAAGCGGGTGAGCCCGGCCAGGGTGTGCAGATAGCTTTGCTTCCCCTGTTGCCGCCGACAACCCTGGCTTGCTCTCACAAGTATGTTCTGCCCCCATTTCTGTTTGAATTTGTTTACCTTCTATAATTGAAACTTTGTAGCTTGAGTGGAGGCTTAGGCCTGGCAAGGGCAGGCGGAAAGCTTGGCTTCCTCTGTTACCTAGGAAACCTTACTCTCTGTGGCTGTAGCCATCTTGGTTGGGTTAATTTGCATGCTCGCTCTGATTGGATGGTGGGTATAGCTTGTGGGCGTGACTGGTGGGTCTGTTGGAGGTATGGTCAATTTGCATATTTGTCTATTAATAGGAAGGATGGAAGCTACATTGCTTAATATGATTATATAGGCTTCAGGTATATAACTCTATCACACTTCATCTGCATATTGAATTATGTGTTCACCTAACCAAGTCAAGTCTCCTTCCATTCCTATATTTTGAAACATTACCTAAGTGTTCTCCACCTGAGGGATGTCTTTTTCCTTCTCTACTTCCTCCTCTTCCAGCTCTCAGACTTCTTACAACACTTCTGTTACTTGATGGAAGTCCACTCCAACTTTGAAAAAATGGTTTCTTAGCATAGTCTACTTTGTTTTTCCATCCACAGACTAAAATGAGTACACAAATAATATCAATACTACATAACATTTAAACTGAACAAATGAACAACTGCTTGAAACCTACAAATTACTGCAACTAAAATAAAGATCTACCTCAAATTCTTCTCCCAAACAAATCATTTTCTTAAAAAATGACAGAGTTCTTTTTCATGGTAAGTTTATAAAAAGAAGTCATTACTAACATCCTCCTATTAAGGCATCCAACACAGACTTTATAAACCATATATGTTGGTTAATAAAAGTCCTCCAAAGGCCTGTAGTAATAAGGACTAAAATATCTCATATTCCAGGAGAAAACAAAGAAACTTCTATCAAGTTTTATAATAGGCTTTTTATTGGTTTTCTGGAGAGAGAGGAAAGGGGAGGGATAGAGAGATGGAAACATCGATGATAGAGAAACCTTCTGATCAGTTGCCTACTGAAATGTTCCATACTGGCGATCCAGCCAGCTCCCCTGGCATATGTCCTCACTGGCAATGGAAGAGGGGACATCTTGGTTCATGGCTCAATGCTCAACCATTGTGCAACACTGACTGGGCAACGTGGATTACTTTTTAGAATGTGTATGTTACTTCATTTATGTATTGCCAACTTCTACTTCATTTTTTCAGTGCACCCAGCTTACCTAAACTGTTTTGTTTTTAAAACAAATAATTCAATCATTCCTTCAAAATGATTAGGCATTTCATCCCCAGTCTTTCTTACTTATACTATTTCTTCAGTTAAAATGACAGAAATAAAAATTCCCAGTATGACTACAATCTGTATGTACACAGTTCTGATCTGTTTATCCATTCTATTTTTCAATAGGATCCTTGCACTATTTTTGTTATTTTACCTTACTACATGTTTTTTAAGTCAAATGTGTTCCTAAGAAAGCAAGCCATCTTGAAGGGGAGAGCTGCTGTGACTAGAAGACCAGCCTCACCACCACCCATATGGGGCTCAGGCTTCACCCAGGTACCTAGAGCCACTCTGGACCAAAGACCTGCTATTGTGGCTACAGACCCTTGGACACCAGGACTCCAGGCGCCCACTGGCTGCTGCCTCCTGTGAGGGTTGGAGTGCATGCCAGTCCCACTGACACACATCCATGGCCACAGGCCCCAAAATTCTGGACCTGGGCTCTCCAGTGACAGCAAAAATGGGAATAAAAAGAAACAACACACAAAGTAAAGAAAAGGAGGCGGCTGGTCGAGGAATTGCCAGAAGGGGAAATAAATGAAACCGAGACATGCAGTATGTCACAAGAGGAATTCAGAATAAGGGTCATACGGGATGATTTAGAAATCCACAACTTATGTAAGATTCAAGGGGAAGTCAAAAATTATAACAGCTACAATAAAAAAAAAAAGAAAGAAAATATAACAGAAGGTTTCAACAGTAGCCTAGAAGAACAGAGAACCAAATTGGTAGTTAGAACACAGGGCAGACAAACACATCCTAAACAACACAATCTGAATAGCAACTTGAGAAAATATTAGAAATCAGGAGGTGATCCTAAGGAAGCTTTGAGGCAACATGAAAGGAAGTAACTTACATATAATAGAGGTGTCAGAAGGACAAGAAGAGGAACACGGACTAGGAAACCTATTAGAAGAAATAATGACAAACCCTAACACTTGTTTGGCTCAGTGGAGAGAGCGTCAGCCTGTGATTGAAGGGTCCCAGGTTCGAATGTGGTCAAGGGAATCTCCCTTGGTTGCAGGAACATCCCGGTAGGAGGTATGCAGCAGGCAGCTGATTGATGTTTCTCTCTCATCAATATTTCAAACTCTCTATCCCTCTCCCTTCCTCTCTTTAAAAAATCAATGTTATATTTTTAAAAAAGAATAAATAATGACAGAAAACTTCCATAATCTGGGAAGGAAAACATTCACACAAGCACAGAGAGTCCCAAACAAGATAAATTCAAAAACACCTATACCAAGACATGCTGTCATTATAATGGCAAATGTTAACTACATAGAGAGAATCTTAATGCTGAAGAGAGTTACCTACAAAGTAATACTCCGGAGATTATCAAATGATTTCTCAACAGAAACACATCAGGCTAGAAGTGAATGAGAGGAAGTATGCAAATTGGTGCAAAAGAAGGGAATGAATCCAAGATCACTCTGTCCAGCAAGGTTATCATTTAAAATTGAAAGGGATTTCAGGAACTTCACAGACAAAATGAACAAACAAACAAAAAAGGTTAAGGGAGTTTATCACTAAGAAGACAATAATGCAAGGAATGCTAAAGGGCCTGTCGTAAAAGCAGAAATAGATGGCGAAGAAGGCATAGAGAACAAAAATGGCTACAAACACGTACCTACCAATAATAATGTTAACCATAAATGGACTAAATGCTCCATTAAGAAGACATAGAGTGGCTGAAATGATAAGAAATTATGACCCATACTAGAGGCCCGGTGCATGAATTCGTGCATGGGTGGGGTCCCTCTGGGTGGCCTGCAGGGATCGGCCCAAAACCCACAGTCCAATGCCACCTGCAGCTCCTACCTGCCGCCCTGCTCATCCAGGCCCCACTGTGCCTGCCATGGGCTTGCGCCCAATCAGTCCCCAATAGGGAGAGGCTCGCGCTGCCACAGCAGTGCCCACCAGCCATGAGCCCTGCGTCTGGCGCCCTCCCAAGGGGAGTGGCCTCTGGGATTGGGGTGAAACTGGCTCTCCAACATCCCCCAAGGAGTCCCGGATTGCAATAGGGCGCAGGCCAGGCAGAGGGACAATCAGGCTGAGGACGGACCGTGGGAGGGCTCCAGGGCATGGGTACACGATCAGGTTGAGGACGGACCGTGGGAGGGCTCCAGGGCATGTCTAGCCCATCTCACTCAGTCCCCATCAGCTGGACCCCAGCAGCAAGCTAACCTACTGGTCAGGGCATCTGCCCCCTGGTGGTCAGTGCACATCATAGCGAGCAGTTGAGCAGGCTTAGCATATCATTAGCATATTACGCTTTGATGGGTTGTTCGGTTGTTCTGATGTTCGGTCTATTTGCATATTACCCTTTTATTATATAGGATATATGTTGTCTAGAAAAAAACCCACAACAGTACCAGGGACTCAGACTGAAAGAGGAAAGATGGAAACATATTTTTCAAGAAAAGGGAAATGAAAAAAAAAAAAAAAAAAAAGCTAGGGTAGCAATACTTATATCATAGAAAATAAACCTTAAAATTTAGGCCATAAAAAGGGATAAGGAAGAACACTTCATATTACTAAAGGGATCAAGACTACAAGGTAATATAACTCTGGTAAACATATATGCACCCAATGCAGGAGCACCAAATACATAAAAAAAAAAAAAAAAAAAAAAAACTTCTGGAAGATATCAAGGGAGAGATCAACAGCAATAAAATCATAGTAGAGGATTTAATACCCCATTGATATCACTGGATAAATCCTCTAGAAAAAAAATCAGCAATCCTAAACAACTCACTAGATCAAAAAGACTTAATCGACACCTTCATAACAAAGCTACAGAATGTACATTCTACTTAAGTGCACATGGGACATTTTCAAAGATAGACCACTTGAGACACAAATAAAGTCTCTTCAAATGCAACAAGATGGAATTCATAGCAAGCATCTTCTCAGATCACAATGGCATATTAGATATAAACTACTTTAAAAATAACAAAAATTCAAATACTTGCAGGCTAAACAGTATGTTATTAAACAATGTTTGTGTTATCAAAGAGATCAAAGAAGAGATTGAAAACAATCTAGAATCAAATAACAATCACAACACAACAATCCAAAACCAATGTGATGCACTGAAAGCAGTCCTGAGAGGGAAGTTCATAGCCTACCTCAAAAAACAAGAATAACTGGTAATAAATTATCTACCTCTACAACTTAATGGATTATAAAGAGAAACACAAGAAATCCCAGAATGAACAGAAGGAAGGAAATAGAAAAGATCACAGCATGAATAAATCACATGGAGACAAAAAACAAACAAACAAACAAAACCGTAAAGAAAAGAAAAAGCATCACTACTAATTATAAATACAACCAAGAGCTGGCTCTTTGAAAGGATAAACAAGATTGATGAACTGTTATTGAGGCTCCCCAAGAAGCAAAGAGAGAGGACCCAAATAAACAAAATCAGAAATGAAAGAGGCAAAATAACAAAAGACCCCACAGAAATAAAAAGGGTTATAAAAACATAGTATGAACAACTCTATTCCAACAAACTGGTCAACCTAGAACAAATGGATATATTCCTAGAAAAATGCAACCTTCCAAAACTCAATCAGGAAGAATAAAAGGAATCTCAATAGGCCACTAAATATGGAAGATATTGAAAGAGTCATTGAAAATCTTCCAGCAAAAACAAACAAACAAACAAAAAAAAAACAAAAAACAAGCCCTGGGCTAGACAGCTTCACAGGGGAGTTTTACCAAACATTCAAAGAAAAACTGAAACCTATCCTCCTCAGACTATATCAAAAAAAATCAAGAGGAAGGAACACTTCAAAGCTCTTTCTATGAAGCCAGCATTACCATAATCCCAAAAACAGATAAAGACACTAAAAGAAAGAGAGTTACAAGCAAATATATCTCTGATGAACATACATGCTAAAATCCTCAACAAAATTCTAGCAAATCTGAACCAACCTTACATTAGAAAGATAATGCACTATGACCAATTGGATTTATTTGAGGGATACAAGGATGGTACAAGATCCCCAAGTCAATTAAAGTGATGCATCACATAAACAATTTGAGATATGAAAAATCACATAGTCACATCAATTGATTCAGAAAAAGCATTTGACAAAACCCAACATGCTTTTTTTGGTAAAAATTCCAAGCAAACTGGGAATAGAGGTATCACAACTCAACATAATAAAAGCCTTATATGTCAAACCTACAGCCAACACCATACTCGATGGGCAAAAACATAATCCATCTCCCCTAAGAACAGGAACAAAGCATGAATGTCCACTCTCAACACTTCTCCTTGAAACAGTACTGGAAATGCTAGCCACAGCAATAAGACAAAAAAAAAGTAATAAGTGGCATTCCAACTGGAAAAGAAGTAAAACTGTCATTATTCAAGGATGACATGATATTGTACATAGAAATACCTAAAGACTCCATCAAAAAACGACTAGACTTAATAAATGAATTTGGCAAAATAGCAGGATGAAAAATTAACACCCAGAATTCTATGGATTTTGATACACCAATAATGAACTCACAAAAAGAGAAACTAAACAAAAAAAAAACAACAAACATACAACAATCCCATTTACCATTGCAACAAAAAATTAAGATACCTAGGAATAAACGTAACTAAAGAGGTAAAATACCTATACTTGGATAACTACAGGACATTGAAAAAAGAGAGAGGAAGACAAACAAATGGAAAGAATATACCATGTTCATGTATTGGTAGAATCAACATCACTAAAATTGCCATACTATCCAAAGTAATCTACAGATTTTCAGTAATGCCCATTAAAATACTAATGGCATATTTCACAGACATAGAACAAAGTCTGCAAAAATTCATCCTAATATATAAAAAGCAAGGGCTGCCACAACTGAAACAAACAGACAGAATACTGAACAGCAGACTACATGGGGCGACCAGGCCAGCAGGAGTGTTAGTGAGGGACGACCAAATGACTGAACACCAGGCTGCATGGGGTGATCAGGCCAGCAGAGGGGATAATGAGGGACGACAAACAACTGAACAGCAGGCTGTGTGGGGCAACCAGACCAGTTGTGGGGGGGCATTTGGGGGCAACTAGGCCAGCAGGTGGGGCAGTGAGGGGTGTCCAGATCAGTAGAGGGGGGGTTTTGGGGGTGACCAGGATGGCTGGGGGAGCAGTAAGGGGTGGCCAGGCCTGCGGGGTGGGCAGTTGGGGGTGACCAGGCCAGCGGCGGGGGGGGGGTATTTAGAGGCAACCAGACCAGCAGGGTAGACAATTAGGGGCGATCAGACCTGCAGGCAGAGGAGGTTAGGGTTGATCAGGCTGGAAGGGGGGGGGCAGTTAGGGGCAATCAGGCAGCCAGGCAGGTGAGCAGTTAGGAACCAGAGGTCCCAGATTATGTTAGGGTTGTCTGACTGCCGGTTTAGGTCCGATCCCCCCGAGGGGTCCCAGATTAGAGAGGGTGCAGCCTGGGCTGAGGAGGTACTCCCCCCCTGTGCATGAATTTCATGCACCAGGTCTCTAGTATGAAGTTAAAAAAGACCCAGAATACCCAAATTATGAGAAAGAAGAACAAAGTTGGCGGATCACAATACCAGCTATCAAGCTATATTACAAAGCCATTGTTCTCAAGCTGGCTGGTAACTGGTGCAAGAACAGACATATATACTAATTGAACAGAACTGAGAACCCAAAATACACCCAAGCAATTATGCTCAATTAATATTTGATAAAGGAGGCAAGAGCATAAAGTTGAGTCAAGACAGTCTCTTCAATAAATGGTGTTGGAGAAATTGGACAGATACATGCAAAATAATGAAACTAGACCACCAACTTAAACCATACAGGACAATAAATTCAAAAAGTAAAAAAGGACTTAAACGTAAGATGGAAACCATAAAAATCTTAGAAGCATCTAAAAGCAGCAAAATATCAGACATATTTCATAGAAGTTCTTTACTGATGCAACTCCTATGGCAATGGAAACTAAGGAGGAAATAAACACATGGGGTTACATCAAAATAAAAAACAAACAAAAAAAATTCTCTGCAGGGAAAAAGAAACCATCAACAACACCAACAAAAAAACAAATAAACAAAAAACAGGAAAGCTCACTGCATGGGAGAAAGTATTTGCCAATGTTATATCTGATAAGGGCCTAATCTCCAAAATTTATAGGGAATTCACCCATCTAAATAAAAGGATGATAAACAATCCAATAAAAAATGGACATAGAACTTGAGTAGACACTTTTCAAAAGTGGACATATAGAAGTCCAAGAGACATATTAAAACATGCTCAAAGTCACTAATCTCTGAAGACATGCAAATCAAAATGACAATGAGATACCTTCTCATAGCTGTCAGAATGGTTACCATCAACAAATCAACAAACAACAAGTGCTGGTGAATATGAGGAGAAAAAGGAACCCTCCTGCACTGTAGGTGGGAATGCAGACTGGTGCAACCACTGTGGAAAACAGTATGGAGTTTCCTCAGAAAATTATGAAGGGAACTCCCATCTGACCCAGTACTCACCCTACTAGAGATACATACCAAGCAATGAGAAACACCAATCAAATGGATATATGCACGCCTAGTTTATAGCAACACAATATATAATAGCAAAGATTTGGAAACAGCCTAAGTGCCCATCAGCAGATAAATGGATTAAATCTTTGGGGGTACACCTACATAACAGAATACTACACTGCTGTAAAAAGGAAAGAACTCTTACCATTCCAAAAAGCATGGAAGGACATTGAGGAAATTATGCTAATCAGAATAAGGTATGCAGAGAAAGAAAAATATCACATTACCTCACTCATTTTTGGAATATAATGAATAACATAAACTGATCAACAAAAATAGATCCAGAGACAGAGAAGTGTGGGACTAACTGTCAGACCTCAAAGGAAAGGCTGGGGGCTTGGGGGTGGGTAAGAGATCAACCAAAAGACCTGTATGAATGTAAATAAGCATAACCAATGGACACAGACACTAGGGAAATGAGGGCATGTGATGGGGGGTGTGGGTAGCCAGGGAGATCACAATGGGGGGGGGGGAATGAGACATATACTAGGTGTAATACTTGAAACAATAAAGAATTTAAAAAATGAGTTCCTAGATATATACCTTTTAAATATAGTACTTTGATTATCATACACTAGAGGCCCAGTGCACGAATTTTTGCATGAGTGGGGTCTGGCTTGCTTGGCCCAAATTGAGGCAGGTTGGGGCCAGGCCTGTAGGGAAGAGGAGATGGTGGGAGGTTGGCCAGCCAGCCCCCCAGATCAGGGCTGATCAGGGCTGGGATGGCCGGGGGGAGGGCCTGCAGGAAGTTGGCTGGCCAGCCCTGCCCTGTATTGGGTAGGGGGTTGATCAGGGGTGTGGTCATACAGGGGGAAGGGCCATGGGGGAGTTGGCCACCAACCCCGGCCCCAGATTGGGCCAGTTCACTGGCCACAGTGGGCGTCATAGCAACCAGTCGTTCTGGTCATCACAAACGCTGGATTTTTACATTTTTTACATATATATATATATATATATATAGAGGCCCGGTGTATATATATATATTCCCATGCACGTGCACGGGGGGAGGGGAGGTAGTGGGGGGTGTTGTCCCTCAGCCCAGCCTGCAGTCTCTCCAATCTGGGACCCCTCAAAGGGACCTTCATTTTTTCCTTCAAGAGTGTGGTGGAAAAACCCTAGATTACCTTCTTGGATTCTTATAACCCAAATTACCAAGAACACTGCAATTGTTGGCCTACAGGGAGCTTAGCCAATGAGTTGTCAGAAAAGGTATTTACTCTCAAAAATGGTTTGGCTCAGTGGATAGACCGTGGGCCTGCAGACGGAAGGGTCCCAGGTTTGATTCCTGTTAAGGGTATGTACCTTGGTTGGAGGCATATCCCCAGTGGGGAGTGTGCTGGAGGCAGCTAATGGATGTTTCTCTATCATTGATATTTCTGACTGTCTATCCCTCTCCCCTCTTCTCTGTAAAAAATAAATAAAAAAATTTTTTTTAAAAAAGGTGTATCCTCTGCAGCTCATGAAGCCCTTGGGTTTTGTGTCCACTGGGCTAGGGGCATGACCCTGCCACCCAGTGGTGGCTGCCAGGATCTCCACACAACCCAGAGGCCAGCGGCAGCCCCCGGTCCTGGGCGCCTGGCTGGGGGCGTGGCCCCCAACCGCTTGCAAAGGCTCCTGCACAAAGCGGCTGTTCCTGCCGCTTTGTGCAGGAGCCTTTGCAAGCCGCTGGGGGCGGGGCGGAATATCCCCCCGTCGCCCCGCCTGCCAGGTTGCTTGGCGCCTACACCCATAGGCTCTGAGTGGCCAGGGGGCGTTCTGGGACCCCTGCCGCTCAGGACCTAAGCACGGGCCTACAGGCTAGGAGCGGCCTGGGTCCGGAGGATGTTTCCTGGACCCAGGCCGCTCAGCGCCCGCATATGCAAATTAACCGCCATCTTGTTCGCTCTGATTGGCTGTGGGCGTAGCGGAGGTGCGGTCAATTTGCATGTTTCTCTATTATAAGGTAGGATATTTCCCAATCTCCCAATAATTTTATGATGGTTAATTTTTTAGCCAAATCAACATAACTAAACATAACTAAGCCATTGTAATTGCTCCACATAAAACTATTTGGATGTCTGGCACTATTTTTGTAAACAAATCTGAAGTCATGTATTCCACCACAATGTCTGGCAATGATGAGCCCTGACACAAACTAAACAGCCACAAGACACAGTTCTCACCTTAAGGAATCACTTGAGGTTTGTGAGTCCAAAATATTTCCACATATGTATGCACCACTGCCTCCTTTCCAATGTTTGAGATTCAGCAAATATACCTTGACCCCCTTAATTTTATAAATAAACACACTACCTCCTGATCATACTCCCTCTAAAAATAATTACCTCCCATATTTTCCTCTTATCTTTTTTGTGCATGATTTTACTTATTTACTTTTCCTTGCATATTTCTTATTTTTACCATAGAAAATAAAGTGCACAATAAATGGGGATTTTGTCTTATTCAGAATCATTATGCAGCACAGTGTGTAGGCTACTAAATATCACTTGAAAGAAGTCATCTACCTAATAATAGAATAATATGCAAATTGGCCAGGATGCCATCACATAACAACACATCAGCAGGCTGCATGTGCAGCAGTGGCTAGAAGGCAGAGATTTGTAGTGTCTGGGACAGGGCAGGGGAGGAGGGGCCTGGCGGAGGTTGGCCTGTACTCTCCACATGGCAAGGGCTGTGAGCACACCCACTGGCTGCTGCTGATTGCCCAGAAGGACAAGCGGCAGCAGAGACACTCTGTAGGGAATCCTCTGCACCAGGAGCAAAGGCAAGTGAGGGAAAGCCCAGCAGCGAAGGGAGGTGAGTGAGGGAAGCCCAGCAGTGAAGGCAGGTGAGTGAGTGAAAGCCCAGCAGCAAAGGCAGGTGAGGGACAGTCTGAGCTCAATGGTAAGGAGCTCTCAGCCCGGCCACACCCCACCCTGGCTTCCAGCACCACAGGTAAGGAGTTCTGAGAAGGGCAACTCCTTCCTGCAGCTCCTCCAACTCCCAGATCGCCTCTAACACCCCTTTGATCAGGGTCAGAAATTGGTGGTGGCCCCCAGGTGTCCAGGCAACCAATGTAGGGCATTTCCTCTAGAAGTTGGACTAAGTTATCCAGGGATGGAGGGAGACCTTCACCCTCCTCTGCAGCTAGAACCCTGGAAGATGCGGTCTGCCCATCACTGGATGAGCGCACCCAATTTGTTATGTACAGGGAAGCTCATGGCTGATAGCCACTGCCACTTGCTCAGGGCCAACCCGGGGCTCCGGCTAGCCACTAATGGCCACTGCTGCTTTCCAAGTGCTGGCCCGGTGCTCCGGCAAGCCGTTGATGACTGCTGCCACTGTGAGGGCTCCAGGCTCAGGCAATGAGGGCCGGGTGAGGCTCAGGCAAGCCACAGTAGCTGCGATGGTCGAGCCTCAGGCAGCCATGCGGCCAGCGATGGCAACAGGAGAAGCATGATGAGGGTGTTGTCTTCACTGATCACAGGGTCACCGCCCCCAGAAGGAGGTCAGAGGCAGCAGCAATGAGGGAGTGATGGGGGCGGTACCGATCTCTGATCAGCTGGTCGCCTCCCACAGCGGGAGGCCAGATTGTGGCTTATGGCCCCTTCCATCACTAGGGCATCCCTTGAGGGCTTTAGGACTGTGAGAAGGGGCTGGCAGGGATGAAGGACCCCACTCCACTGCCCAAATTCCATGTGCCAGGCCTCTAGTCTATATATATATATATACTAAAGTGAATGTCCAACTGTCCAACTGGTCGGTATTATGTGCAAGGGGGAAGCCGCTCAATTCAGGAGCTGCTGAGCTGTGGTGACATGGCAGCTGCAGTTTTCTGGTGATGCACCAAGAAACTAGAGAGGAGGGAGCCTGATTCCGGGGTGCATTACCTGAGAACCACCCTCTTTCAATCCGGGACCCCTTATGGGAATGTCGGAGCCAATTTTGGCCTGATCCCCACAGGCCAGGCCTAGGGATCCCAACTGCTGGAGGGAACCCCGCTCACTCTGCACATGACCTTTGAGCCGCACGCCACCCCAGGTGCTGCTGACCTGGGAGGGACATCGGTAGGTTGGCTCCAAGGCATGTCTGGCCCATCTTGCCCACTCCAGCCCCAAGGCCACCTTCTAATTGATTCCCTTTCAATGGGCAGGAATCCGTGCACCGGAACACAAGTTTAGGAATGATATCTACACAAAGTACATTTTCTTGTGCTTAGGACCTAGGAAAAACATCAACTATTCTTCATAAATCAAATAAATGAACTTCTGAACTTCTGAACTCAACAAAAATCATGAGCCAAATCCAACTATTGGCTGCCACCTAACCCTAAAAGATCAAGGTAAACAGGTCGATATGTACTGACCTCCTTCAAAGTACCATAAACCAAGCTCTCCAAAAGAAGGACAGGGACATAAGTGATTTATGTACTAGAAGTCACTGAATGATCAACAACTTAATATATGGTATAATGAGTATATACATAAATTAACTTAAATATAAGATTAAAAAATTGTAGCAAAAGCACAAACTCGGTTATTGATGTAGAAATCTGCATATGTTTCCTTGTCCTGGGGAAGAGTGATTCTTAATAAATTAAAAAAAAAGGCTAAAATAATGGTAGGATGTATTGGAAATGTCTGAAAATATAATAGAACCAAAGAATATATGTACCCAAAAAGAGGCCATAATGGAGTAACTTGCAGAGATACTTGTACAAGTACCGAATACTTTGAAGGAAATAGGACACACTTACATTGACTAGACTTTAAGATCAAGGAAGAATTAGACTATTTCCTTCACTAGTACATTAAAGACTCAATAAAAGGAACTCTCATTCCCTACTATAAAACAAATCTCATTCCCTACTATAAAATAAATCAAAATATAATTTTTTTAACAAAAATCAGTCTGGTTGCACAATTTAAAAATAATTAACCAAAGAAAATTTAGGTGCAGGAAGGAAGGTCAATTAGTTATGACACATCCCATCTACTTGCTCACATCATTTCCTGTCTTCAGAACTGAATACCTAGCCCAGCTGCTGTGACTCAGTGATGGTTGAGCATCCAATTGTGAGTCTGGAGGTTACCTTTCCATTCCTGGTCAAAGGACAAGCCCTAGTTGCTGGTTCAATACCCAGGGGAGGACCAGCAGAAGGCAGCCAATCAATGTTTCTCTCTCATCATTGATGTTTCCATCTCTCTCTCCCTCTAACTTGCTCTCTGAAATCAATACAAATACATTTAAAAAATGAATACCCATTTGAGGGTAAAGGCACTACACATAGCAACTTTTTAAGACCTTTTCTGCAAAGTAATGGGAAGTCATCTGTTCCAACTTGTCTTTGTGGACTTCTTTTAAGCTAAGAAATGTTTGCATCAATTGCATTAGCTTTTTACCAACCGTGGCCTGATTTATGTTGTCATTGTCTTTCTGGGGTGGGCAGGCTGTTCTAAATTAGAAAGGTCTTTAAAGGCTTAAAGCCCAATTACATTTGTATTCCTATACTAAAGTAACTAAGTTTAATGTAGTATTTTGCTTTGCGAAAAGGACATCTCAACATCCTTCCAATCCCACACTCCAGTACTTGTGTGACAAAAAGAAAAGTGATGGCTAAATAATCATGGCTCATATGGCATTATCAAACTTTGAAAATGAGGAGACGGAAACCTGGAAATACTATTACTTCAACCACAGTGCTAAATTTTATTAAAATACTTTTCCATTCATTGCTTTGGCGGCATCTGTAGTAGAATCTTCAGGATTCTCAAAGGTAATGAAAGCAAAGCCTCTGGACTTGTTTCTTGCTCCATCCTTTATCAAAAGTACTGGAATTTAAAATATTAAATGTCACATGTCACATAAAATGTAACCTATTAGAGATTTTCAGTCTCTAAGGTTTTCAGAAATTCCCACAGAGGCTCTTAATTTGATATAATGGACACAGTATAGTACCAATCTTCTGAAACTTTTTGTAAAAAGAAAACACACAACATTTTGCATCCTCATTACCTTCCCAAAAATCTGCAGGAATATATGCCACAGTTAAGCTATCTTATGACTTTCCATGGACTAAGCCCACAATAAAATCACAATGTCTTACTTTTCCTTCTTATTACCTGGGATTGCAAGGAGCTAAGATTGATTCCTGGGCAAGTGGAACAGAGAAACTGAGAGAAGAAAATCAAGCCTGGCCAGTTTGTACAGCTTGCAGAAAGACCTTAATCTTCCCCAGCCAGGGACACTTGAGAACAAATGGCTAACACCTCTCTTTGCACATGAGAGGTATATAGCTAAGTCAGACTGGAACTGCTAAGGCATGAGTGGAGAAGGGGAATAAAAAGAAGGGGGAGTTTCGTCTTCCCTACTAAACAAACCAGCATGCTGTCTTGGGAAAGGGGGAAAAGAGGAGTTTATCTCAGTCACTAAGCAAAGAAGTCAACAGTCTTGGGAACTGCCAAGGTAAAAATTGTCAGACATTCTCATCAACTCTGAGACAGCCACAACAAGTAAAAGGAGACGTTGAAATGCAGTCTGTGCCCAAGATACTGGGCAGAGGAACCTTGAAACCTATAGAATGAAGGGTTTATAAAACCCCCTGAATCCCACTGGGCAAGCCAGAGTAGTTAAGAGCACTGGCTTGTGCCTTACCAAAGGTGAAATTCCATAGACTTGCCCGCATTGCCTTTTTAATAAATTTACTAGCTTTGCTCCTTTACAAGGTTCATTGTGGTACTACAAGGCTGCTGCCTATCACTCTGCTGAACTTCTTCTCATGTACATGCCAAGAACTGAGGGGGAGGCGGGAAGTGCTCTCCCTCCCACTCAGGGTGCTGTCCAATAACATCCTCTCTGACTTTTGGGGTGTCCTAAAACAAAATGTTTAACTCAGTGCTAGAAGTGCTTTCACAACTGAACAGGGAGAAGGAAGTTTTCCTAATACTTTGAATATGAAAAAATAGTCGTATCATATGTGGCCAATGTTACTATTTGCTATATGTTTAGTCTGAGCAGGTAGGCATTTTGGTTCTAAGGCATACCTTCTCTTAAGGGACCAAATTTCCCAAACATCGTTTCAAGAGTTTTTGCATTGCTCCGTATATCCAGGCCTCCTACAAACAGCTTCCTAGGTCTCTCTACTTCCACCATTGTGCTGTAAATGGTTAAAAATAGACACATAGCAAAAAATTAGTTATAAACTGAAGAACATCATTTTTATTAGACTGCCTTTCAAATATTCAAGTGAAGCAACATAAACGAGCTTACTTTTAAAAATATGAATTTTTATATTGTATCCTTAATATTGTTGAGAATATTACTGGAACCCCTGCCCCCTTTTGGCCACCAAAGTCCCACTCTGCCCTGTGTCAGCCCCACCCTGGCCCTTCAATATCCTATTACAACTGTGCCAGGGCAATGTATGCATGAATAAATGTTCTTTAGTTATTCTATTCCCAGCACCGCTGCCCCTTCCCTTTGAGCTTCATCAGTCTGTTCCATGTTTCCATGCTTCTGGTTCTATTTTATCTGTCCGGTGATTTTGTCATTGAATTTCACATATATGTGCATGCAATAATGAGAGATCTGTCTTTCTGTGACTGCCTTAGTTCACCTAACATACTAATCTCCAGTATTCATGCCAACTCTAAGGGAAAGAGAGCCTTTTTCTTTACACCTACATAGTGTTCCAATTGTGCAAACATAGCACAGCTACTTTCTTCACTCTTCTACTGATGGGTACAGGGGCTGCTACCCCATCTTAGCTATTGTAAGGAATGCTGCCATAAACACAGGGATGCATATATTCTTTCTGAATGGTATTTTGGAATTTTTAGGGTATCATTCCTAGAAGTGTATCCCTGGGTAAAACTGTGGTCCCATTTTAAACATTTGCAGGAATCTTCACACTGTGTTCCATAATGGTTACAAAAGTCTGCATCCCCTCAAAACTTGCTGTTTATTGATTTATTCATGACAACCATTCTGGCATGTTCTAGGTGATACATCATTGTCATTTTTATTCTCAAGACTCTGATGGTTAGTGATGTTGAGCATTTTTTCATGAGTCTTGGCCATTTTTACATTCTCATGGGAGAAGTATTTATTCAGGTCCTAGGCCCATTTTTTCATTGAATTTTTGTCTTCATTTTATGAAGCTGTATGAGATCTTTATGTATTTTGGAAAATGCTCCCTTATCAGATTCATTATTTTTAAATATGTTTTCACAGACAGTAGTTTCTCTTTTCATGTTGATGCTTGTGTACTTTTGCTGTGCAGAAGCTTTTTAGTTTAATGCAGTCCCATCTGTTTAGTTTTTCTTTTGTTTCTCTAGCCCTCGGCAAAGTGTCTGTGAAAACTCTGCTAGAAGAGTGTGATGTTGCTAAGTCTCACCTATGATTTTTATGGTTTCACAACTCACATTTAAGGATTTTATCCCTTCCTAGAGTACTGGTGCACAACATTTGTGCATTGTGTGTGTGTGAGAGCAGGTCCCTCAGCCTGACCTGCTCTCTCTCTCAGTCCGGATTCCTTGGGGGATGTCTTTCTGCAGTAGAGCAGGCCTAAGCCAGCAGACAGACATCCCCCAATGGGTCCTTAGTGCTGTTGAGAAGGCAAGAGAGGCTCCCAACACCGCCACTGCATCTTCCAGCTGTGAGCCCAGCTTCTGGCTGAGCAGTACTCTCCCTGTGAGAGTACACTGACTACCAGGGCGCAGGTCCTGTGTTGAGCATCTGCCCTGATGGACAGTGAACATCATAGCGACTAATAGTTCTGCCATTAGGTCCATTTACATGTGACCCTTTTATTATATAGGATGGGTTTATTTATTTATATGTGTAAGTTGTGACCTAGCTTAATTCTTCTGCATATATCTGTCCAATTTTTGCAATACCATTAAATGAAGACACTGTTTTCACTCCATTGTATTCCCTTTTACCCTTTGTCAAATATTGATTGAGCTAATGGCTTTGGGTGATTTCTGGAGTCTCTGTACTGATCCATTGATCAATATGTCTGTTCTTGTGCCAACAGGAGGCTCTTTTGTTAGCAATGGCTTTGTAGTATAACTTGATACCCAGTACAACTACAAAATTGTGATCCCTCTACAATTTTGTTCTCCTTCCTCAAGATTTCTGTGAGAAATCAGTCTTCATTTGTTGCTTATGCATTTTTCCAGTATTTATTTTAGATCTCTGAAATAAACCATTGTTATTTTAAGAGAGATTGCTTGGGACCTACAGATTTCTTTGGGTCATACGGACAGTTTAAAGATGTTAATCCTTCCTATCTATGAACATTGTAAATGCTTCCATTTGTTTGCATCTCTTTTTGCAAGCACCAGTAGTTTTCCGGGTACTGGTATCTACCTCCTTGGTTCCGTTTATACCTAAATATCTTAGTATTTTGTTGCAATGGTCAGCCTACTTTTTCTTATTTATTCATCCTGTGACTTCATTATTTGTTTATAAAATGCCACCGATTTATGCATATTAATTTTATATCCAGCTATTTTGCCAAACTCATTGGATAAATGTAACAGTTTTATGATGGAGTCTTTAAGGAATGCCATGTACAAAATAGTGCATGTCATCTGAAAAGAATGGCAGTTTTATAACCTAGAGGACAAAATGAGCACTGGTCTAACCAACAAATGCTCCATTTTTCAAGACAAGATTCCATTAAAAAACTATGGTAACTTTGAGGTACAGTGTCCAAGATTTCACTGTTTGAAATGCACTATTTTTCCTAAATAAGCAGCTAGGGGATGTGTTGGAAGCTTTCTGGACTTCAAAAATCTAGTAAATATCTACATATCCATATGTACACATACACACATATCTATATCTATATCTATATCTATATCTATATCTATATCTATATCTATATCTATATCCATACCTATACCTATATATATCTATATCTAAATATTTTTTTCTTAATTCTCACTGGGACATATTTCATCCATTCATTTCCAGAGAGAGTGCAAGAGGAGGAATAGGGAGTGGAAGTGAGAGAGAGAGAGAGAGAGAGAGAGAGAGAGAGAGAGTGACAGAGAGAGAAGGAACACACCTAGATTGGTTAGCTGCCACCACCAGGGACACCAATGAGGGTGGAGATCACCTTTCAATATGAGTACCTGCGCTTGACAGGCAATGCAACCCCTCACATTCCCAGCAATCTCTAACGACAGAGTAACAACTGCCCAGGGAAACAGCCATTAACTTAGGTTTCCTTAAAGAAAAAATTCCTTGACAGCACTTGCCATTATCTAGGGTCCATAGCACTGTTAAAAATTCTTAAAGTCCGTTTCTACTTCCAAAGTTTTGAAAAACACAAATCCTTGCTAGTCAGAAGGAAGTTAAAGAATGCAATGGGCAAATTTAAAGGGTGATTATTTGTGTTGACAGATTTGGGCAAACACTGGTTAAAGGGAAAGATGAATTTTATTGCCATCTTTAAGCAGAATGAGCCAGTGAGAGAAAGACAAGTATTACATGATCTCATGCATATGGGGAATTCAATGAACCAAATAAACTGATGTCCAAGAAGAGGGACACACAGAAGCATGGAACAGACCATGCAACAGCACGGGGAAGGCAGGGGGAGGGTGTGTGGGAGGGAAGAGCTGAACCAAGGAACTTGTATGCATATATGCATGACTCTTGGGCACAGACAATAGCGGGGTGAAGTCAGAGGGGTAGAGGCAGGGCGGGTGGACCAGAAGAGGTCAATGAGGGGGGAAGGGGGACATATGTACTCCTCCCAACAATAAAGGCTTTACAAAAATTTGAGGATGCTTCTGCAACCATTCAACATTTTGAAACGAAACTACCACAAGGGTTGTAGGTGTGCTGAGGATATTTTTGAATCTTTCCAGGTCTCTGAGAAAACCAGGACAAAATAAACTTAAAAAAACAAAATGCGACCATGCTTTGGGCCCCAAGAGCACCCACTGTGGGTGGCAAGCTAAGCCCACTCACCCCGGAAACAGGACACAGGAGCTCAGGCCACGTGAGCTCTTATCCCGCGTGGGCTCCCAACCCAGCATTCCCTCCCCCAGCCAGCACCCCAGCATTCTGCCCCTCCCTGCCAGCCCCTCACCCAGGACAAAGCCTAGGGCCTTCACCCTCTCTCCTTCCCTGCCTCCTGAAGGCACACTGAGGGGGAAGCAAAGGGTGTTTTCTGGAAACAAGCCTCAGCACATGAGTCAGCCATGCCCTCCAGGTTGACATGGGAACTTCCTGGGCCTTCAGACAGGAAACAGCCTGACAGCAATCAGAGTGTCAGTTACCCACATCTCCCAGCCCCAGGGACAGCACAGCTGGGCGCGTATCTTCCTCCTCAGGATGACTTTGTATATTGCCCCCAACATTCTGAGGCCCTCACCTTTCTGTCCTCATACAGCGGGAGGCCAAGGCTCAAAGCCCAACTCAGAGAGGCACCCCTCTAGTGGCTGAGCACAGCCTGGCTCCGGAAGTAGGGGGGCTGAGAGGCCAGGATGTTATCAGAGAGGAGCTGCACAGGCCTTGGGGGAGGGAGGGAGGGACCCCTGCAAACTGCTGGCAGGAAAGAGGACCTCCTGGGCAAGGTTGCAAGGCCTGGAGACCAGCATTTGCTGTCCGCCTCTCTCAGGGCATCTGTCCGCTACCTGCCTGTGTGCATATCATCTCTGGTCACCCATCCATCCTCTGCCCTGCATGCATCGTCTCTTTACCCAGGATCTGCCCTGGCTGCCAGCCACCACGCGGCACCCACCTGCCATCCTCTGTCATTCCTCATCTACCTCTCACTCGTCAGTTGTTAAGGTTAGTAATCCTGAGCCACTTTGCGCTGCTGTGAGTTTCTCTTTTCACCCAGGGGTCCCAGTCCTCCTGTAACTGGACAAACAATGGGTGCGTGCTGCCTGTCACTACTCGAGCGATGAAGCAGAGACAGGGTTGAATCATATATGAGTGTTTATTCCAAAACTGCCGGCATTATGGTAGAGCAGCAGGTTAGCCACAGAAATCTGCCCTGCACCCAGCATAAGCCAGTTGCTTCTATAGTAAAAGTACAAAGGAAAAGTAGGCAAAAGGGCAGTTTACACCTATGCAAAAGAACTAGGGGTCTCCAAAGGGCTTAGAGATATGCAAGGGTTGGGGTTACAGGGGAAATAGCCAAAAGGAGTGCCAGATGGTCAGTTAACAGCTAAGCAGGCTGGAAAACTGCAAAGGCGTTCAGGGATGCAAAAGGGCTGGGGACCTTCAAAGGGCTGGCAACTCTGGTTTCTGCAGCAAAGTTGTTCATCTTTCCATGAGAATAGGCAGCTGAAATGGGGAGGAAGGGCTGCTTCTCCAGATCAGCTGCAGCCAGGGTAGAAGGAGCCTTCTGTAATGAGAATAAAACAATCATGGTTCACAGAGCTTGATTCCCATTTCTTTCAATACTAGCTGGTTCGCAAAAATTCTATTGCTGCACCCTTTCACTTTGTTTTATACCAGCCGATTCTCCTCTCCCAGTGGTTGTACTCTCTGAGTCATAACAATGCTCTGTGTGCAGGCTTAGCGGACCTGTGTCTGAAGAAAGAGTTGCAGTCATGCCCCTGGATGGGGCAATGAGGGCATGAGCCTCATCTGCCTCACTTTATGGTTAAGGCAGACGCTGCTTCCTGGAACGTTCCAGGCGTATTGCCACCACAAGGCCTTTGCCCATACAGATTCTGCTACCCTGAGGGCCAAGATACAACCGCCTGCTTCATTGAGCCTGCTGCCTGGGTGGGAGCAGTTGCTGTGTGGGACACGGACAAGGGAGGAACTCTCCATGCCCAAATACTCCTGTTGGGGTTACAGTCACAGTGTCTGTGTTCTGCTCTGAGTTCATCCCTGTAATCCTCCTCATGTCCTTCATTCCTGAGCACTGCACATTTCCCTTTTTCCAGACACTGAAGCTTAGAGACGGGCATTTACTAGCCCAAGGTTACACAGCATTTGAACTTCGGTGTGGGAACTGAGCTAAGTCCTAAGGGCAGAGTCTGTGGTTGCTGTAACCCCAGATGTCCCACCTCACAGAGAAACAGCACTCATGGTCAAGATGAGGGTGTGCCTTTCAGCATAGTATCTCCTACCAGCCACCACATCCTGGCAGACACCCTGTCTGGCACAGGGGACATCCACTTCCCTATTTTCTGCTGAGCTTGTGCACAAGCAGAGGGCCCACAAAATGAAAATCATAGCCACCTGCATGTGGTGGTGAGAAGAGGCCACTGCGCCCAGGCCTTTAAGACATCCCAGCGTATGGTGTCTTCCCAGTCCCTGCTTCTAGTTAGCCAGTGTGAGTTCCTGTGGCTAAATACTTTGACCCTCAGTCTGGGACACAGCAAGGCCTGGCAGGGTGAATAGGAAAGATGACCAGCATGTCTGCAGGAGGGATGAGCAAGGAGCAGAGGGACAGGAGATGGGTAGGGGAAAGCTGGGGGCCTCTGGGGTGTTGCAGAAGCAGTGAGCAGATCTCCCTCTGATAAGGGCAACAGCACCACTCTGAAAACTAAAACTGGGTCTCGGGATTATAAGGACCCACTCAGGCCTTCAGCTGGGTCAGCAGCCTCTGTCAAGCCCCCTGCCAGCTCTAAACCTGTGCTGTGGCCTGCAGTGTCTCCATCTCTTTTTCCCGTACACATTGGTGCACTGGGAGTTTCAATCACTTTTTTGAGCCTGGAGAATTTTTTCAACGTTGGTTTTATGATACTTAGGTGGCATAATGTATCTTTGTGTTTTGTTGTTGCTAATCCACACTAGAGGACCTTTTTCCATTGTTGTCGTTTTTCAACAGAGAGTTGAAAGCAGGGAAGGGCAGGTGGGAGGGAGGGAGATAGAGACCAAAAGAAACATCTATTGGTTAACAACAACACAGGGGCATGTTGTCCTTGACCTGGAATCCAACCCGTGATCCTGGAGTGCCACCGCTGATGCTCGAATCCCTTAGGCACACCAGCCAGGGGGGTATTTAAACATGTTTTAATCTGAAGGGACATTTGACAGTGTGAAGCCTAGGAATAATACGATGGTCAGAATTTCAGCCCATTTCCAGAAAATGTGCCTTCATATTTACTCATAATCAATTACTTAAGTTAAAACATTATCCTTCAGCTGTATTTTAAATAAATATAATCGCCCTTGCCTACCTCAGCATGACTGACATCTTTTCAGTACAGGCTGATAAAAGCATAGGTTTTCCAAATAGGTTTTTCTAGGGTCATGTCCCACTGACATAAAGTCATTCATAAAGGGGTTCAAGTATTGTTATTTGGTCACTGACTTGACAGAAGTCTCAGGTTGAACAACACCATCATGAAGGCCTTTTCTGACTTACGGTAGACCATTAGTTGTGATGGTTATTAGAGCAGCAGATGAGGAGGTTTTGATGGTGGTACAGCAATTATTGCAACAGCCAATGGGACACCTCTATAAGGGGTCCGGAGCATGGTGTTGGCAGAGATCATAGGATTCACCATCTATGCAAGAGAGAGTGAATCATGCAGTACAGAAGCTAAACTTATTGGGCTCCTCTGGGAGAGTCAGAAGGGAAGCCCCTGTGACAGACAAACTAAACACTGAAATTAAAAATGATACTAAGGTATGGACGACATTTTATTTGTAAAGAAACTGTCTTATGTTATTTAAGAATGACCAAAACAAATGGTGGGTTTGGAGAAGAAACAAGAATTGTAGGTCCCTTTATGAAGTTTCTGCATAGGATGCAAAGTTTGAATTATTCCCATTATTTCATAAGCGTTGATTTAAATCGCAATATACTTAAATGTTTAAATTGAACATTTGTATTGTTAAAATATTCAGAATAAAGTTTTTGACAAAATGGGATATTTTGTCTGATTTTACTCAAAACATAGAAGCAATGTGTTTGGATGGTGAATTGAATTCTTGCTCCTAAATTACCCATTGTGTCTTTGACTATAAGTGCATAACGGCTTTGAACTGAACTTCATACAAAATGAAACAGGGTGTTCTTCTTCATGGCATGCTGCCCTGTTTCCAGTGAGGAAAGGTAAACAAATTAGGTATTCTCCTTGGAAAACCTAAATGGAAAAAAGAATTGAGGAACCTCCCACAAGGCTGCAAAACAATTGTTCACATCACTGTGACAACTGGGATCAGGAAGGATTCCTGCAGCTCTGTGGAAGACACTTTGCACCCTAACCTACTGATAAGGAGCAGGCCTCTCCTGCTGGCCAGGGAGGAAGTGGAAACCTTAGGGAAATAGGTGATGGTGGTGAGCAGCAATAGAGCAACGTGGCATGGTGGCACAGCAGCCTAGGCCCTAGGTCGGCAACCTGCGGCTCGTGAGCCACATGCGTCTCTTTGGCCCCTTGAGTGTGGCTCTTCCCCAAAATACCACGGCCTGGGTGAGTCTATTTTAAAGAAGTGGCCCTAGAAGAAGTTTAAGTTTTAAAAATGTGGCTATCAAAAGAAATTTCAATTGTTGTACTGTTGATATTTGGCTCTGTTGACTAATGAGTTTGACAACCATGGGCCTAGGCATTTGCATGAGGAAGATTCACAGACATCTGTGGAAAGGGGTGTAGGAAGAACATGCCATGCCAGCCCCTGTTGAGGGGCAGGTGGCAAGGCCTGAGGGTGGGGTGGGAAGCCTGGAGGGAGAGTTCAGAGGAGTGGCTCAAGGAATCTGCTTTGATTCTGAGTGACAGTGGGCATGCTCACCCCTTCCTCCTGCCTAAGCCTCCCCTGCCTGAACAGGAATTGCACTGTGGTTGTTGTGCAGGTAGTTCCTATCTCACACCCATGCCCTGAGCACCCGGTGTCACAGTATGTATCCCGCCCAGCCTCCAGGTGTCCCTGTGAGAGAAAAATAGTGGCCCAGCTACCTGGCAGAGAGCCCAGGCGGCCCCTCCTCCCCAGTCCCATCCCCTCACCTGAAGCCATCGTCCTCTCATAGTACTTCAGGGGGTTGAGCCACAGGTCCTTGCTGATGATCTGGTAGGGCAAACAGGGCTGGGTCAGGAGAGGGCAGGGACCCGATTACAAACCCAAGCAGCAGGGGCACACACAAAAGCTGTGTGCTGGCATGGCCAGTGATGTCCCACCTCAGCAATTCTGCAAGATCCTGCCAAGCTGTGGTCAGAGAACCAGTTGAAGAGGGAGAAGCTGCTATGCCGATGCCTGTGGCTTTAGGTTTCCCGTTCACAATGCTGGTACCATTGAATGGGAGTGGCACGGGACGCCCTGTATCCTGCAGGAGAGGGGTATGTGACACGCGGCATCACCTTCCAACTTCTGCCCACCACCAGCTATGGCCCATGCAGGGAGCCTCCTCTTACCTGTGACGGTGATGAGATACTCCTTCACAATCACATGGTTGCAGAAGTAGGGGTTGCTGTGGAAGTACAGGCTAATGGTGCAGCGATCTTCAGGATGCCTGACTTCCCTCACCTGCAGAAGGAAAGTGGATCCAGAGAGTGAAGTTGCAGCCCAGGGTACTCGCCTTTAGCTGTTTTCAGGGACAAGGTCATTTACTCTCCTGCCCTCCCACCACTCCTAGGAGTGGGCAGCCTGACCTTCAAATCGATCATGTGGCCGATCATGTTTTCATCTTGGAATCTGATCAAGGCCGACATCTCCGAGTGTTTGAAAAACTGCTTTGGGTCAAGGAGCCTGCACCCTGCAGATGGACATGGACCAGCTAGAAAGTGCAGCTTGGCCTGGCCTCTCCTGGCCAACAGTGCCACTGTTTCCTGACAGACCTGATTCCCAACAGATTGTTGCAAGCTGAGGGCTTGACAGGCTACACATCACTCATTGCTGCTTCTGACTGAGGAGCTGGACATACAGAAGGCCTCAAGGGAAACATTAGTTAGTCCCAGAAGTACCCGTGCAACATAGCCCCATCTGTGGGCAAAAGCACCCGGTCTATGCTTTCATTTATATTGGAGCTCTGATCCTGGACCCACAGGTATCAGTTTTGTGGTGCCCATAAAAGAGAAAGGTTGTCACCATGATCCTGAACCAGACTGGGGCTCACTACCTGAGCTTTTCTCCAATGTGTCTCTTTTCTATCCAAACCATCTCCGCTTACACCTTTCTCCTGCACTGTCCCATGCGCCTTGGGGTCCCGTGCCTTTACCCTCAAGGATACAGAAGAAGAACAAAGTAGGTGGGATCTCAATACCAGACAACAAGCTGTATGACAAAGCCACTGTTCTCAAAACAGCCTGGTGTGGCACAAGATCAGACATATAGACCAATGGAATCGAATACAGAACCCAGAAATTGACCCAAACCACTATGCTCAATTAATATTCCACAAAGTAGGCATGGACATACAATACAGTCAAGGCAGTCTCTTCAATAAACGGTGTTGGGATAATTGGACACATACATGCAAAAAAATGACACTAGACCACCAACTGACACCATACACAAAAATAAATTCAAAATGGATACAGGACTTAACTGTAAGACGGGAAAACAGAAAAATATTAGAGGAATCCACAGGCAGACATATGCCAAAGCAATAACTTCACCGATCCATCTCCTGGGGCAATGGAAACTAAAGAGAAAATAAACAAATGGGGCTACATCAAAATAAAAAGCTTTGGCACAAGAAAAGAAACTATCAACAAAACAACAAGAAAGACCACTGCACTCGAGAACATATTTGCCAATATTATCACTGATAAGCGTTTAATCTCCAACATTTACAAGGAACTCATACAACTTAACAAAAGGAAGATAAACAACCCAATCAAAAAATGGGCAATGGACCTAAATAGACACTTTTTCAAAAGAAGACAGAAGAAAAGCCTAGAGACATATGAAAACATGGTCAAAGTCACCAATCATCTGAGAGATGCAAATCAAAACAACAATGTGGTACCATCTCACACCTGTGAGAATGGCTATCATCAACAAAGGACAAGTGCTGGCGAGGATGCAGAGATAAAAGAAGCCTCGTGCCCTGCTGGTGGGAATGCAGACTGGTGCAGCCACTGTGGAGAACAAACTGTAGGTAATATCCTTAAAAAATAAAAAATGGAACTCCCATTTGACCCAGTGATCCCATTTCTAGGAATATATCCCAAGAAACTAGAAACACCAGTTGGAAAGGATGCATGCACCCCTATGCTCATAGCAGCACAGTTCACCATAGCTAAGATTTGTAAACAGCCAAACTGCCCATCAACAGATGAGTGGATTAAAAAACTGTGGTACATCTACACAATGCAATACTATGGAGCAGTGAAAAATGAGTTCTTACCATTTGCAATAGCATGGATGGAACTGGAGAGCATTATGCTAAGAGAAATAAGCCAATCAGAGAAAGATAAACATCACATGATCTCACTCATTTATGGAATATAATGAACAACATAAACTGATGAACAAAAACAGATCCAGAGACAGGGAAACATTGATCAGACCATCAAACCTTAGAGGGAAGGTAGGGGAGAGTAGGTATAAGTGTGAAAGATCAACCAAAGGACTTGTATGCATGCATATAAGCCTAAACAATGGACACAGACACCGGGGGATAGGGGGTGCAGGTATGAGTGGGGAGGATTGGCAGGTAATGGTGGGATAAGGACCCATATATAATACCTTAATCAATAAAGAAATTTTAACTAAATGAATAAAATATATTTTTAGGAAAAAAAAAAAAAAAAAAGGATACAGCTGTGGCCCAGAACCCAGGGATGCGCTGGATATTGAGGCTTCTCTGTTCAAAATAAGGCTTGAGTCTCTGCCGAGTCCTGTGCCTGAGCCAAGAGAAGTCCCTGCTGGCTTGCTCTTTCACGGGCTCCATCTCCAACGGAAGGGCCTGGAGCACCTCCAGCGGGGACCAGGTGCACTTTCCCCAGGGCCCTGACTGGGCCTGCTCCTGCTGCACTGGCTTCTCATCTTGTGGCTTTGCCTCTGCCTCTGACAGTGGTTCCACCTCTCCCACCAGCTCCATTGCCTCAATGGCGCCCTCCCCCTCACCCTGCTGGACAAACTGCTCCCCTGAAATTAATGGCTCCTCCATCCACCCCTGATCCTGGCCATAGGACCTTTCTAGGACCCCAGGCAACTGTTCCTCCAGCCTCAGCTCTTCACTCACCACCTTCCTCCTGCCTCCCCAACTGCAGATCTACGAAAACCTCCTCCCCTTCCCACATGCCCTGCCCTGGCACCACATGCAGAAGGCCCTCCTGCCACAGGACTAGCTGCACCTGTGCCTGCAACTCCTCCCCCTTGTTTTCCCCTTGATCTTCACTCTAGGTTCCCTGCTGCACCTCACCCTCCTCTCCCTGCACAAAATGCTCTGCAGCCACACATTCCTCCTCCCTCCCCCACTCAACATCTAGCCAAACCTCCTCACCTGCCTCCAACCTCAGCTCCAGGGTCACAGCCTCCAGCACCTGCATGTTGTTCTCCTGCTCCTGCCCCAAGGCTGCCCTCCGAATCTCCTCTGCCTTTTTGTCCTGGTTATCACCACCTTCCTGCTCCGTGGTGAAGCTTAAAAGCCTCCTGGGCCATCCTGCTTGCCCTGCCCTACCTGGTGCAAAGGCCCTAGGGTGCACTCTGTGGCCCCAGCCGCCCTTCAGCTGAAGGCCCCCTAGCGGAACTCAGAGGAAGCCGCGCGGCCCCCAGGAACCTGTCTGTCTCCCAACACAGCCTTCCTCCGGGTGCTCCCTGGCCCTGAGACTAGTGCAGGGAAGGAGCAGGCGGGTGCAGAGCCTGCTGAGTCCAGGCGGGCACTTGCTCACTGTGCATGCATTCGGGCCCTGGCTGTGCTGAGTGGGCTCACACTGCGCTCATGTGCAGGCGCTGGTGAGGTGAGCATGTGGTACAGAAGGCGCCTGTCCAGGCCCAACCTGCTGTCTCTGGGTGGGCTCCTGAAAAGTCTTCTCCAATCACGGACAGGACAGTGGGCGTCACCCTGCAGAGACCCGCCCCTCACTCACAGCCAGGGTGTATGAGCCTGGCCCCTGGAGCCGGAGCCGGATGTTCCTGAGGAAGCCCACCTACTGGCCTGGCCTCTGAGGCTTCCTGGGCATCCCTTGGTCCTGTGCACCTCCTCTTGTCCAATCACAGCTCTCCAGGGCAGAATTCGCTTGCTGAGTGCCATCCCAGAGCCTTTCCCCTTCCGCCTCCCCCTCCCTCCCCTTCCGCCCCCGCCTACCCTTCTTCCTCACCTGTCCCCTGATAAAGGAAACAAAGGCATGTGCCTTGGGCATTATATATATCCACATTGCCCAGCTTGTTGGCATATAGTTGTTCATGGTATTTTCTTACAACCCTTTGTATTTATGTGGTGCCAGTGGTTACTCCTCCACTTTCCTTTCTGATTTCATTTATGTGGGGCCTCTCTCTTTGTTTATTGATTTGTCTGGCTAATTGTTTATCGATTTTGTTTATCCTTTCAAATAATTAGCTCTTGGTGTCATTGATTTTTTGTATTTTTTTTCAGTCTCTATGTTATTTATTTCTGCTCTAATCTTTATTATTTCCTTCCTTTTACTTACTCTGGGCTCTTCTTGTTGTTCTCTTTCTGATTCTTAAGTTGTATTGGGTAAATAGTTTATTTGCTGATATTTCTTGTTTTCTTATTTTTTTTAATATATTTTATTGATTTTTTACAGAGAGGAAGAGAGCGGGATAGAGAGTTAGAAACATCGATGAGAGAGAAACATCGATCAGCTGCCTCTTGCACACCCCCTACTGGGGATGTGCCCGCAACCAAGGTACATGCACTTTACCGGAATCGAACCTGGGACCCTTGAGTCCGCAGACCGACGCTCTATCCACTGAGCCAAACCGGTTTTAGCTCTTGTTTTCTTTTTTGTGTTTTTTGTTTGTTTTATTTTTGCTTTTTGGATTTATGTTGCAGCCCCTTCTCCTGATTCCTGAACCCTTGCTGCAAAAAAGACTGAGGCATTTATGTTGCCCGAGACAGGGACTGGAGAAGAAGATTTGCCAGAGCAAAGAAAGGAAATCCAAGGGAAAAAAGGTGGGATCACCGGGGGGAAAAGGTGGGGAGATTCACTGAGCATTAAGCTAGCACCAAGCATTGGAATGCGTGATCCAAAATGGGTGAGTGTGTCTTTTGTTTCAAGCCAGGTCATAATGGGTATGGATTTGTCCAAAAGGCAAAAATACCATTGTAAATCTTTAGCTTCCATGCTCAAGAATAAAGAAATTCAAATGTCAAAATGTACTCTCTTAAATTGGCTCAAGAAAAAGCAGTGCTTTTGTCATATTTAACTATGTGGGTCTTGTTCAAATTGCATTGTGCCTAATTTGTATTGGGATCAAAAGTCTGTAATAATTAAAAAAGCACTGCCACCATATCCTCCACATATGGTGTGGAAAGGCTCAGCAGCTAGAGAGGATAGAGCAATTACTCTTCTCAGAGGGGGACTCTTCAATGCTTTGTTTAAAAATTACCATAGCACACCTTGGGACAGGCAGAGTTTAGCTAAAATATCTTTAAAGGGTAGTCAATGCTATGGAGAGAATAGATCAGGGAAAAGAACTTTGATTTATTAAGTCTTGTCTATATGTTTGTTGATTTGTCCTTTATTTTTGGTTTAATGTGTTTATTGTCAGTTTATTAGGCATGCCTTTATTTAATTTAATAAGAAAAGAAACCTAGGCGAACAGGCCATTTAATGAATTTCCCCAGAGCAAACAGGATGTGGGGGTGGGGACACACGTGGCCCATTTATCAATAATTATTTTTTTTAGTGAACCTTTAAAATGGATGCCCACTCTCGAGAGTGCTATTTAAAATGTCTCATTTTCGCCATGTTTTTATTTCCTGGTCCATCATTTAACATTTAGCAGAATTTGAGGATATGTCTGGGATTTATGTACTCATGAAGAGAAAAGGCTGACTTAATACAAAACTGTGCTCCATCTGATCTTAGATGGGTCTTGGGCTGAGCTCAATTTCTTTATGGATGATATAGAATAAACCCAGGAGTGTTTTTCAAAAAATAAAAATAAAAAAATAGCAAAAAATGACCTAAAGAAAATATACAGACTGGGTTTAGGAAACAAAATTAGCTTTTCCATAATAAAGGGTAGTTTTTGAATAATAATGGACCATATTCCATTGTTAACATTAAAGCCACTGAAAGTCAGTAAGTTTTCCTGTTACAGAATTTGCCAAAGAAAATGCCTTGAATAATAGTAATTGGCTTTAAAGTCTCAAAATTGTTGAAATATGGATAAATAGGTGAAACTAAAAGGTAGGATTTGTGGTTGAGAGGTTTGCAACACAAGAAACAAGACATGGAGTCCAGGCGATGAAAAGGGGTGAGGTTTTAATCTTGCGCTCCTGGGCGAAACTCGCTGGTCCAAGAATGGGCCAGGGAAGTTCGTGCCAAAAAGGGGGCATATGTACTTCTTTTATTCAGCTGTTTAGTGAAGGGAGGGTGGAGGGATTGAGAGGTGTGGAATTCATGCCTCGGGAAAGGGTATGGGAAGGCGCCAGTTATCTTTGTCCCCATCTACCTTGCAGATGCTTGCATAGGGTCTGGACTCCTCCCCCCCTCACCCCTCCACCCCCGCTTGGACCTAACATTGTGGCCTTTTGGTGATAGGGGGTGCTTAAATCGTCCTGGCTACTTCCTGCTGACCAGGGGCAAAGAGGGTGGGGGATGTTAAAGGCCAGGGTCAGGCAGAGGTGGGTTGAGGGGCAGCCAAGTGTAGGGATGCAGCAGCAGCTGGTTTACAGTCACCCGAGACATTTCTGCGATCCGGGATCGGATGAATTTGAGGAGACAGGGAGCTAGGGAAAAAAAGACACAGATGAGAATTAGGAGCCCTATCAGGGGTAGGATCCAGGTAGCTAAATGGCTTTGGAGCTAGCCAAAAAGAGAGTTGATCCGGGAGTGTCTCTCACTTAATTCTTTACTCAGCTTAGTCAGGGTCTGCACGTTCTGTTCCACCATTCCAGACTCATTGATGTAGTAGCAGCATTCTTCTTGAAGGAACATGCAGGTTCCTCCTCTTTCCGCAGTAAGAAGGTCTAGGGCCCTTCGGTTCTGCAGGGCTATTTGGGCTACCGATGTTACTTTCCATTGTAGGGAGGCTAAGGAGGTAGTAGTAGACTCCAGGGCTATCTGGAGTCTGTCATTGAAATCCTGAGCAGAGATTATGCTGTTCCTGAGGGCCCCCCCAGCTAGGCCAATCGAGGCAGCAATACTTACCCTCAACATGACAGGGAGGAAGGTGGCCTGGCGGGCCCGGGAGTGTGATGAAGGGGGCAACCAGGCAAGCTCCGACTCTCCATACAAGGTTAGTTGGGGAACTACTGTGACCACGAAGCAAGGCCTGGGGTCAGAGGAGTTTATGCAGTTGCTTAAGGTGCCATTGCACCAAAAGTAGATACCCAGGCTGGCCTTGGTGGGACTGGCTGCAGTGTGGTTTTGGGTACAGTTCCAAGTGACCCATCCCACAGTTACCGGGTTGCTGGTCTGGTAGTATATCCACTGGGGCAAGGTGGGTTCTGGAGTTTCGGGTTCCCAGAGGGGAATGCCAGCCAGGGGGGATTGACATTCACCGTGTCCTTGGGTTCCTGGAGGAGTCATGAGTGGGACGGCAGCCAGCAAAGGTCTTTGGAAAGAGACACATAAAAAGCAGTGCGAGACTTTGGGCAGGGCACAGCTCTTGTTAAGGAATAGTAGAGTGTGTTGGATAAGTTGGAGCCAAGAAGACAGGACTTTTACCCGGGGGGAATCAGGCAGCTATCCTTTAAGGGAATGTTCGGCATGTAGGATGCTTTTGGAGACCTGGATTTGGGCCTCCTGGGCCATGACATATTCCCAGGAGATGTAGATGGTCTCTGAAGGGGTTGAGCTCCAACCACCCCCATATAGTTTTCCCATAATGCCCGCAACCCATCGCTGGTCCCAGGGGTCCCGGACCCTGATATTGAAGTTCCCGTCCTTCCAGAAAAAGGGACCAGACCTGACCTCATTGTAGGCATCATGGATGACACAGCCTGACCAGCAGCAACCCCCATAGGTGTTGTCGTCTTGATTACACCTGTCTGGGTTCCGCTGGTCGTAAGCAAAGCAGGCATATGATCAGCCACCATTGGACACTGACCAGAGTTCGACAATAATCAGGATCTCTGCCTGGCATCCGACCAGAGGGCAGTACTGAGATCCTACCTGCCGGGTAACTTGTGTGCTGTCCTGGTTGTAGGTTTCACGGACCTTGAACCTCCACACTTATGCAGGAGGCGGTGGGTGTAGGTTGCCCAGGGCTGGGAGGAGTAGGAGGAGGGGGAGGCGGCTAAGGCGAACCTTAGTGGGGGCCAACACCTCACATTTATAGAAGTCATGGTGCTCCTGGGTCCTCTTGAGTCTGGAGAGGTGGTGCCACGATGAATCTCCCAATAGTTTGGCCACAGTGGGGGTTGTGAGGATTACTGTGTGAGGTCCCATCCACCTGGGTTCCAAGGCCTTGGGATGTAGATTCTTAAGGAGAACTGAGTCCCCGGGCTGGAAGGGTGTTCCTCGCAAGCCTTGGTCAGCTGGTTCTGGCCTGGGTAGAAACCTGTCAGCATGTTCCCGGAGCAGCTGCCTGAGTGGAGACAGGTATGGAAGATAAGAGCCAGGAGAGGAGGGTCAGTAGGGAGATGATGGTTGAGCAAGAAGGGTCTCCCATATAGGAGTTCAAAAGGGCTTAAGAATGTGGGACTCCTTGGTGTAGCCCGGATTCTGGTCAGGGCCATGGGCAGGAGATCCGGCCAGTAGCTGCGAATTTCTAGAGTGAGTTTTGTTAGATGGTCTTTAAGGAGGCCATTGGCCCTCTCGACCTTACCCGATGATTGTGGGCGGTAGGGTATGTGCAGTTTCCAGGAGATGCCAAGTGAGGTGCTAACCTGCTGAACGAACCTTGATATGAAAGCCGGGCTGTTGTGTGATTGTATGGAGGTGGGGTGGCTGAACCTTGGGATTATGTGTGTTATTAGGGTCTTAGCCACAACCTCAGCAGTTTCCTTGTGGGTAGGGAAGGCCTCTACCCACCCTGTCAGGGTGTCTACCATGGTAAGCAGATATTTGGTCTTCTTGTGGGGAGGCATATGGGTGAAGTCTACCTGCCAGTCCTACCCTGGGAGGTGTCCCCTCATTTGATGGGTAGGAAAGTTGGGACGCATTCCTCCCTGGGGTGAGACAGCTGCACATGTGGAGGAGGAGGAGCAGGCACTCGTGACTGCCTCTCACAGTATGGGCAAGGAGAAGAGGGGTTTGAGGAACCTCCAAAGTGCCAGCGGTCCAATGTGCAATGACTGTTGGACCTGTTGGGCAATGGCCCCTACCTGAGCCTTGGGAAGGGCGATCTTGTTATTTATGAAGATCCATCCCTCAGGACCAGAAGAGCCTCCCCATTGTAGGAATTTATTTTTTTCTTCTTCTGTATACTGAGGGGTAATGGAGTGAAGGGAAAGGAACAGGACCGGGGCTGGGGACCCTTCACCCTCAGTTAAGCTTCTGGCCACCGCATCTGCTCAGGAGTTTCCCCACGTAACCATCAAGGAGTCAGTCTGATGGCCTCGGCAGTGCACAATGGCTACCTGGGAGGGAAGCTGTAAGGCATCAAGTAAGCGGGTTATGAGTCTAGCGTTGATAATAGGTGAGCCTTTAGTAGAGAGAAAGCCCCTCTCCCTCCAAATAACCGCGTGGCAATGGGCTATCAGAAAGGAATATTTGGAGTCTGTATATATTTTACCCTCCTCCCTTTGGCCAGATGCAGGGTCCTGGTCAGCGCAATGTGCTCAGCCTTTTGAGAGGTGGTACCCTCTGGGAACCAGGCTGCCTCCAGGATCCGCTCGAGTGTTACCACTGCATAGGAGGCTTTCCGACGTCCCTGGGGGTCTAGGCAGGAGCTTCCATCCACAAACAGAGTTAAGTCAGGATTAGAGAGAGGAAGATCTGAGAGTCCCGCCAGAGGTTGAGTGAGGGCCTAGACAACATTGGGGCAGGAATGCCTTGCCACAGGTTGGGTGGCTGCAGCAGGAAGGAGAGTGGCTGGGTTCAGGGCTGGGGACTGAGATAGGGAGATGTCAGGATGCTCGAGGAACAGGAGATGGAGTTCCTGCATGCGAGAGGGGGCCAGGAGAGATAAGGATCGGTGTGACAGAAGATCCTGTAGCCTATGGGTGGAGAAGACCTGTAAGGGTTGCTGGAGGCAGATCTTCTGGGCCTCCTTGGTGAGAGCAGTGGCTGCAGCCAGAACCCAGAGGCAGGGCTGCCATCCCCGAAACGTGGGATCAAGCTGTCTGGACAGTTAGGCTACGGGGGTGAAGGCTGGCCCTAGGGGCTGGGTGAGGACCCCCATAGCTATTCCCTGTTTCTCATCAGTAAATAGTTGGAAAGGCTTAGAGATGTCTGGGAGTAAAAAGAGGGAGAGCCCAGAAGGGCATCTCGGAGCTTAGAAAAAGCCTGGCGAATGAGGGAGGTTGAGGAGAGGAGGACTATTGGTGTTTCTTTAGCGGCCTGGTATAGAGGCTTAGCTAGGAGAGCAAAATGTGTGAACCAATGGTGGAAGTATCCTACCAGCCCTAGAAAGGACAAGATCTGTTCCGCAGTAGTGGGAGGCTGTAGGTCTTGTATTGCCTGTGCTCAGTCAACTGTCAGTCCTCAGGAATTGGGTGTCAGACAGATCCCCAAGTAAGTGACGGTGGGGGCCAACAGTTGCACCTTGGCAGGAGACACATGGTATCCTTTGTCCCCTAGAAAGATGAGGAGGCCAGCTGTCTGCCTCCGAGAAATGTCTAAAGAGGAGCTGCAGAGAAGGAGATCATCTACATACTGGAGAAGAGTGCTGGGTTCTAATGAGCATTGTTGGAGGTCTCTGGCTAAGGCCTGACCAAACAGATGAGGGCTGCCTCTGAACCCCTGGGGCAGAACCGTCCAGGTGAGTTGGTGGGATATCTGCTCATCTGGGTCTTCCCAAGTAAATGCAAACAGATGGTAAGAGTCTCGATCCAGAGGGATGGTAAAAAAGGCGTCCTTGAGGTCAAGGATGGAAAAGTGGGTGGTACAGATGGGATGCGGGAAAGGAGAGTGTAAGGATTGGGGACCACCGGGTGGATGGGGACCACCGCTTCATTGATTAGTCGGAGGTCCTGCACCAGCTGGTAGGTCCCGTCTGCCTTCCTAATGGGGAGGATGGGGGTGTTGCAGGGAGAGTCAATAGGTATGTGTAGACCCTGCCCCAGAAGCCAAGAAATGAGAGGTTTGAGGCCTCGGCAATGAGATTGGGATATAGGAAACTGGGGATGGGAGGGAAACAAGGTGGGGTCCTTAAGTCTGATCCTGACCGGGGTATGATGTCTAGTAACCAACAGGGTAGAGGTGTCCCATACTTTTGGGTTGACAAGGGACACAGGCAGTGGGGGATCAGTGTTCCTGTGAAGGGAGGGAGCCAGGAGCAGAAGAAGCAGGGAGGCTGAAGGACTCCGAGTGAGCTGCAGAGTGGCCCCTACTTTGGTGAAGATATCTCATCCTAAAAGGGGCACCGGGCACGAAGGCATGACTAGGAACGAGTGGGTTATAGAGCTATTGTCGAGGAGAGAGGGAACGGGCCCGGTGGCTAGCGGGCAGGTGAATTTGCTGTCAATACCCATGACCGAGATCGTGGAAGGGAACAGTGACCCAGAAAAGAGGGCAAAACAGAAAAGGTAGCCCTGTATCTATCAAGAAGGAGATCTGCTTACCCGCTACCTGGAGCTTTAACCGGAGCTCAGCAAGGGTGATAGGGGTCTTTGAGTCCCAGCATCTTCAGTCTTCAGCCAGTCCCAGCATGGCCAGCGGCGGGTCATGACCTGGAAGGACGGCCCCTCTACTTTGAGATGCAGAGGGCCCGTCACTTTTCCAGGGGCAGTCACTTTTCATATGGCCGCTTTGACCGCACACTGGGTAGGGCTTGGTTGGAGCCCGGGGTTTAGGGCATTGTTTAGCTCAGTGGCCTTCGTTTCCACACTTGAAGCATTCTCCAGGTTGCGCTCGTCCTTTCGTTGCAACCCCACCACGCATAGTCCCCCTTGGACCATGCATGGCTGCCGGCCTTAGGGCAGCTACCAAGGCTTGAGTTTGCAGGTTCACCTTTTGTCGAAGGTGGGCCTCCCGATCTGATTCTGCCTGCTCCTCACGTGCATTGAAAACCTTAAATGCCATATTCACCAGATCCCGGACAGGGGACTGAGGGCCATCCTCTGCCTTTTTAAACTTTTTTTCCAATATCTGGGGCTGATTGTGAAATGAAGTGAGTGGCTAGAACTGTTGCTCCAGCCGGGGACCCAGGGTCCAGAGGAGTATATAAGGTCAGAGCCACAGTCAGCCTGTTATGGAAGACTGTGGGGTTCTCATCTGGTCTCTGAGTAACTTCCCTCAGCTTGTCAAAATTAACTACCTTGTGGGAGACGGCTTATAGGCCGGCTATTCGGCATTGGAGCATCTGGTCGAGACGTCAGCGCCCGTCTCACCCTTCGGGGGTATCTAGTTGGTATTCCCAGCCTGGTTCCTGATGAGGAACGGCCTGGGCCCCCACTGGCATAGAGGCATCTGTATGGTGGATCTGATCTGCATGGTCCGTTGCCGCTCCTAAGACTCTTTCCCTTTCATCTGATGTTAAGGTAGAAGAAAGAATGACATGGATGCCATGCCAGGTGAGGTCATAGGCCTGAGAAAGGTATTGGAATTCCTTGACGAACGCGGTGGGGTTTGTTGAAAAGGACCCCAGCCACTTCTCAATCTGGGAGAGATCTGACAGAGAGAAGGGAACATGGACCCTGACCACTCCCTCAGTCCCTGCAACTTCCCAGAGGGGGCAGAGGAGAGGAGGAGCCCGGGAGCGGGTGTGCCTGCTGACTGGGGAAGCAGGCGGGGGTGGGGGAAGGGGAAGGTCAGCAGGTAAGGGAGAAGGCTCTGGGGGAGGGGGCAGCGGAGGGAGGTTGGGAGTGAGGATGGGGGAAGGGAGGGAACAGATGGCAGGGCAGAAGGAGGCAGGGCAGAAGGAGCCCTGTCGTAGGGAGGCGGGTGAGTCGGAGGTGAAGTAAGATTCTCAGGGGGTTCAGATAAGGCGGAAAGTGGAGGGGTGTCAGTAGGCAGAGGGAGTTTCTCTCGAGCTAGGAGGACTTGGGTGGTGGAACAGGAGGAGCAGAGGGAGGGACGGGAGCGCAGATTGATAAAGGCCTGGACATATGGAACCTCCAGCCACTACCCAGCTAATTGGCAGAAATTACTGAGGTTGGTCAGAATGTTAAAATCGAAAGTCTCATGTTCAGGCCATTTTGACCTGTTGTCCAATTCATACTGAGGCCATGCCATGGTACAGAAATAAATGAGGCTTTTAGGACGCAGATCCTGGGACAGGCCCAGCTTAGCCAGATTGGTGAGGACACACCCTAGGGGTGTCGTAGGATCAGATTTGGATTTCTGATTGCCCATTTTGAAACCTAGGGTCAGTAGCAGAGGCCCAAGGATTGGCATCCCAATCATTGAGCCAAGGCTATGGATGGGGACCCGAGGGACGGCAGGGGACGTCTCCCACACCCCCTGGGGTCCAGAGTGAGGCCAAGAGGCCGGGTAAACCAAGGGGGGGCAGGAACGTCTTCACTACCACCCCAGGGTCAGAACCTTTCCCGGAAAGGTCCAGAAGGCTATGCCCAGAAGGCAATCTCTGACACAGGCTGCTATTTAAGGCAGAGACACCAGAAGGATGGCCGCTAGGAATCAATAGGGACTGGGACTCACCCGATGACGCTGCCGAGCTGGAGAGAAGCCTGAGGGTTCTGGGGAGAAGAGGGGGATAACCCAAATATCATACACACCCAATCCCCTCCCAGGTTTCGGCTCCAGATGAGAGGTTTGCGACACAGGAAACAAGACACAGAATCCAGGCAATGAAAACTGGGGGAGGTTTTAATCTCGCGCTCTTGGGCGAAACTCGCTGTTCCGAAGGTGGGCCAAGGAAGTTCGCACCACAAAGGGGGCATAGGTACTTCTTTTATACAGCTGTTTAGTGAGGGGAGGGTGGAGGGCATGAGAGGTGTGGAATTCCTGCCTTGGGCAAGGGTCTGGGAAGGCAAGCAAGGGTCTGGGAAGGTGCCAGTTATCTTTGTCACCATCTACCTTGCAGGTGCTTGCATCGGCTCTGGACTTCCCCCGCTGCCTTGACCTAACAGTGGTGGAGCTTTTCAGTGATAATTACTAGATAGTGGGGATCCAGTCACCCTGGGGAAAGACTGGCTGCTCTTTCTGATAGAGGAGGGGCTGGTCTCATTTCCCGCAGCAGCAACCCTTAGATGTTATCTCGGAGGAAAAATGTGGCAGTTTTCCCTTCAAGTGGAGCGACCTGGACGCTTGCTTCCCTGCTTCCCCCTCCTTTCGCAAGTCAGAAACACAGTTTTCCAAAGTCTTTGGCAACTTAAAACTTTAGAGTTTGCTGAATTAAATAATAAAACTTATTCAATATCTAGCTATTTTTAAATGAAAAATTACTGAAACATTAATCTGAGTTTGCCTCTCATGAAAAATCTAGAGGACAGAACTGAATCTATTAATTAAATATGTCTTTCATTTTTGAAATATATCCTTAAAATGTGAAGGTATTACTAATCTAAGAAATGATATGTATTTAACTTGCCACCTAAAATTTAAGGCTTCTAAAAACAATGTTACCAATTAAATTGAGAAATAATATGGTCGTATAACAAAATATAAAGTTTAGAAATATATATAGAAATATTTATATTATATATATATATATATATATATTTATAAATATATATATAGTCTTTATATATATACTATGTTTAGGGTTAAAGCTGGAGCAAGAAATGGGCTTGGATTGCCCTTGGTGATGGAGGAAGCCAAGGTCAACCCCTTTTTTAATATATATATCTGGCCTAATCCCTGGCCTTGCGGGTGATCTCAAGCAGGGGAGGGTATAAAGGCCTCAATTATAGAAGATAAATAAATCCAAGATATCTGCTTCCAGCCTAAGGGAAGTGGTTCTCCCGGGAGCGTGTGAAAGCATTCAAACCAGCAGCATCCCCCATAGGGTCCCATATTGGAGAGGGTACAGGCTTGGCTGAGGGACATAAAACATGCAAATCTGCCATACCTCATGCTACACCCATCAGTGCAGCCAGCTCCCTCCCATGTACCAGGAATCTAGCCTACCTAATAAAAACTAATATGCAGATGGTGGCTGTCACTCCAAGACACAAGGGCTGGCTGCCCCATGTGGTCAAAGATGGCTGCCTTGATGTGGACACCAGGTGGCTGCCAAAAGATCAACAGCAGGGGAGAGCAGTTGGGAAGAACCAGGCCTGCAATAGAGGGCAGTTGTGGACGATCAAGTCCGTAGGGAAGGGAAGTTTAGGGAGACCCAGGCCTGCAGGTGAGGGCAGTTGTGGGGGAACGAGACCACCAAGGGGAATGTGGTCAATAATTAGCCCTGGTGGTCAAAGGTGGCTGCTGGACAAGGGGAGGGCAGTTGGGATGGGACCAGGACTGCACGGGATGGCAGTTGAGGGGACCAGGCCTGCATGGGAGGGAAGTTTGTGGGGACCCAGGCCTGAAGGGATGGGCAGTTGCGGGGAATGAGACCAGCGAGGTAAAACTGTTAAGGGCAATGAGGCTGGCTGGGGAGGGCAGTTAGAGATGACCAGGTCAACAGGGAGGACAGTTGGGAGTGGGACCAGGCCTGTAGGGGAGGGCAGTTGGGGGTGATCAGGTTGGCAGGGGAGGGCAGTTAGGGTTGACAAGGCTGGTGGAGGACGGCAGTTTGGGGCAATCGGGCTGGCAGGGGAGCAGTTAGGCATCAATCAGGCTGGCAGGGGAGTGGTTAGTCGGTGATCAGGCTGGCAGGCAGAAGTGGTTAGTGGAAATTTGGAAGAAAGGCAGAAAAGCAGTTGGGAGCCAGCAGTCCTGGATTTTGAGAGGGTTGTCTGGCTGCCCGTTTAGACCTGTAGGTTTGGGTCTAAATGGGCAGTTGGACATCCCTTGAAGGGGTCCCAAATTGGAGAAGGTGCAGGCTGGGCTGAGGGACACACCCCCCTTTGCATGCATTTCATGCACCGAGCCTCTAGTGTGTGTGTGTGTGTGTGTGTGTGTGTGTGTGTGTGTGTGTGTGTGTGTGTGTGTGTGTGTGTGTGTGTGTGTGTGTGTGTATTTTGATAGAGTTTACAAGTTAAATTTCAAGACTTTAATGGAAGGGTGACTTTGGGACATTTTATGGGCCTGGAATGATTCAATAATTCATTCTCTCTTCTTAAATGAATTTTTTTTAAATTGAATTAGGCTGATCTCATATACTTGAAATCATATGGGAAGCTTTATCAAATAAAAATTAATAACTACTACATTTTAAAACATAGATTTTAATTGTTATAAAGGTTTCAACCTCTAAGGGAGGGCAAGACAAAGTTACTGAATATTACTTAAGCAGACCCGGATTATTCAGAAGAGTAATTTTAAGACAAAAATCCACAGCCTGCTCTTTAAATAGGCTGTCAGATGGTACGGCATCTGTATTTTATAGGTCAAATATATAAGTTTGCTCACATTTCTTTTTCAATAAAGATGCCTACTTTAATTACTTAATGAATTAGCTTTCTATAATATAATCAAGGGCTCATATAATTTCATATTAATTTGAAAAGCCAAAATGTTAAGCAATTAATTCTAGGAAAGTCCTCTGAAATAGTTCCTGAGATCTCCCATAACTCTTCTGTGTATCCCAATGAGCACTAGCCAAGAAGATTGGTGTTTAAAAGTATATTTTAAGCTTAGTAAAAAGGAGAAATTTTAAAATCTCTCCCACTGCTATTTACAGGGTACACTGAATGTTATTATTCAAGCATTAAATCTGATTATTAATGAGTCACCATGAGTAAAAAGAAAGTCACTTAAAATGTATACAGGGCAGTATTGGCCAGCATCCAAAAAGCAACAATGTTTGTTGTGCTGTTTAAAAGAGAGAAAAATAAGAAAAGAAAGAAAGAAACTCCCTAAATGTGGCCTAGAAATTACTCTGGGAGGAAATAAAGGGAGATTTCCTTCAAATATCTAATAAATTATAATTTAAAAAAATAAATGTATTAGGCCTCAAAAAGTAAAGTAAATAACTTGCATTTTGCTTACCTAACAAAGGTTATGACAATATTCTCAAAGACAGAGAGCAGAAATTCAATTTATGTAATTTACTGTCCACACCCAAGGACAAATAAAGTTAGAAAATAAGCCTTAATTCAGACTGATTTAAATTGGCAATTAAAATAAGTGAATATTCAGCGGGACTTAATTGTACTAGGCAGGAACCTATTTCTGGATTATTAACTAATTTTTTATTGGTGTTTCAGGTCATAGAAAAGCCGATTATCATCCAATGAATTAAGATCCTTCTGGGCAAAGAATTGAATAAAAAGCTTTTAAGGCTGCACTGCAGGATTTCTAAAAGCATCTTAATATTATTTAAACCAAAAGTGGAGGTAGTGGAGTAATCTCCTGTAAGTAAATTACATCAAGCCTTAAATACCTAAATATGTTTACTTTAACTTTCTTTCACTTGTAATACCAATGGCAAGATACCCATGAAATTACGCTGATATCAGAATAAGCCAGAGGAACATGATTCGGCAAATACGAAAATATCCCGAGTCTAGTTTATAGAAGGTTCCCTTTATTAACTTTTGGGTGAGGATATGCTTATATATTTCCAGAAAACTCCATGCCTGTGTGGATTCCTGCAACAATCGATCCAAGAGAGGAACCAGACTACTTCACCCACAGATAGCAGTGGCCCCAAGTAACACGCTTACTAGGCAGAGACAAAACTGTCCAGAATTGGAGGATGGTGAAGATGCCTTGCCATGCTAGTAGGCACTGGCTGTGCATTGGTGCAGGCTGCCCTAAACAAAGCCAAAGAAGGTCAGACACACTCCAATGAGTGGAAGTGGGAGCTTGATCACCTTCCTGGAAGTCATAAAGCTTCCTCAGGAAATTAGTCAGGAATTGGATGGATTGTTTAAACTCTGAATGAATGATGGGTAAAAGTGTGTGAGAGTGGAAGGAAAGGGCCTGCCCTCTCCTCTCCTTTGTGTGGCTCCACATCTTCGGTTACGGAGTCCGAGTGGGACCCAGCCTGCAGTTCTGCAATTGGTCATACGGCATGACGGTGACTCACCCCAACTTGAAGGTGACCAGGCCCGGGCGTTATATGGGTGCACCTTAGCTAAGACAAATCAAAGTGCCCAAGGGACACAGCCAGGCAGGCATCTGAGTGAATCTGTGAAAACAGGTCACCCCCTCCCTTGTCTGTCTCATGCTACCGATCATCATGGGGTCAGGACAGAGTAAACCCACTGTTCTCAACTGCATGTTGATAAAAATTTAAAACAGAATTCAGTGGGGATTATGGTCTTAAAATGAATCCTGAAAAACTGAGGAAATTCTGTGAAGTAAAATGGACAGCTTTCAGGTTGGCTGGCCCTCGGAAGGCTCTTTAGATGAAGGATTTGTCAGGGCAGTGTGGAATGTAGTCACAGGAGACCCTGGACAACCAGATCGGTTTCCCTGCATAGACTGCTGGTTAGAACTTGTTCAAACCTTGCTGCCTTGGGTCGAGTTCTGCATGTGTATGAAGGGACCAAGTAAGGTTCTAGTAGCAGAAGTAAAGAGAACGGCAGGACTGGAGCAGGGAAAGGGGAGGCAGAGAGTGCAGGAGAAGGGAAAGGAGAGGCAGGGAGGACAGGAACAGAAAAAAGAAAAACCAGGCAGGAGAAAAGAAGCAGGTCCCTCAGAAGGAAGCTAAGCCTCCTATTCCACAGGTCCCTGCCCTCGAGGAAGTCCCATCAGTTTTACCACTTCCATATGAGACACAGGCAGCAACAAGTGCTCCCCCTGCTAGCCTGGAAGGTTCAGAAAGTCTGGAAAAACTGCCTCCCTCCGTCTCTCCTCAACCAGGCTCTCCAGAGCCAGTTGGGCGGCACTTACATTCAGCTGATGAAAGGTACAAACCACAACCGGCATGTCAGATGCCTATCAGAGAGATTCAGGGTGCCCAAGTGCTTGGCAAAGATGGGACCTTACAGGAAGGAAGGCCAGTCTATTATTATCAGCCGTTTACCACAAGTGACATTCTGAATGGGAAGTCACACACCCCAGCTTATTCTGAAAAACCTCAGGCCATGGTAGACCTCCTAGAAATGATTTTCCAGACGCAAAAGCCCACCTGGGCGGACTGCAAGCAACTCCTGTTCATGTTCTTTAACACTGAGGAGCACATGAGAGTAATGACAGAGGCTTGGAAGTGGCTCCAGACCTGGGCCCCGGCAGGGACATTAGATACAGACAGATGGGCAAGGGAGGTCCTCCCGGATGAGAAACTCAATTGGCCCCTGAACTCAGAAGACCAAAAGGCCAGCATAGAAAGATATCGGCTGGCTTTCCTCCAGGGGGTCAAGGCCGGAGCCAAGAAGCCCACCAATATGGCTAAAATTTCTGGGATTTTCCAGAAGCCTGATGACAGTCGAACAGCTTTCTATGAGAGACTGAGTGAGGCTTACTGGACCTATACACCCTTTAACCCTGGGGACCCAGACACTCAAACCATGGCAAATGCCATTTTTGTAGGCCAAGCCCAGCCCAACACATGGAGAAAATTACAGAAGCTGGAAGGCTTTGCAGGAAAAAAGTGCTACTGAACTGCTAGAGATGGCAAACAGGGTTTTCTTCAACTGAGGCTGGGCAGGAAGAAAGGAGGAAGAAAAGAGAATACAAAGAACGGCCAATGTAATAGCAGCAGCTTTTCGAGGGTCGGGCTCCCAGACAGATCAGAAAGGGAAGCAAGAAGACAGATTAGGAGGGAAAGGTAGAGCAAGCCTGAGATGGGACCAGTGTGCCTATTGTAAGGGAACAGGGCAGTGGAAAAATGAATATCCCAAACGGCAAAGCAAGAAAACAGGGCCCCCTTTTCCAACTAGTTGCTATCAACCAGAACCACCTGAAGCAAAACTTATTGGGCTGGTGACAGTTGACTATCACTAGGACAGACCAGCTCTTTTCAGGTGGGCCCCCATGAGCCCATGGTCAGAATGAAAATTGGGGGCTAGGCTGTGGATTTTATGGTTGATACAGGAGCTGAGCACTCAGTAGTCATACAGAAGGTAGTGCCTCTCTCAGGAATGGAAGTCACCATTATTGGAGTTACTGGGGACCAGACCAGTAGACCTTTATGGCAGCCTCATCGATGCCAAGTTGGCGGTCACCAAGTGCTTCATGAATTCCTATACTTGCCAGATTGTCCATTACCTCTGATGGGTAGAGACCTTTTAGCCAAAATGGGAGAGATATCACCTCTGCCCCAGATGGCTCGGCACAGCTTTGCCTAGGTGAGCAGACTTCTCCAAAGATCCTGTCCTTAGCAGTGCCCAGGGAGGAAGAATGGAGACTTTATACCCCTCATTCAAAGCCCTCACCTTTACACTCTGAATTAGAGGAAGAATTTCCGCTGGTCTGGGCAGAAGCAAATCCCCCTGGCCTGGCCAAAAAACATGCACTGATATGAATTGACTTAAAGTCTGGGACACATCCTGTCAAAATCCACCAATATCCAATTCTAAGGGAGGCAGGCCTAGGAACTCAGGTCCACTTAGACCGGCTACTTCAGAGGGGACTCCTTAAAAGATACCAGTCACCATGGAATACTCCCCTCCTGCCTGTCAAAAAGCCTGGGACTAATGAATACCACCTGGGCCAGGACCTGCAGGATGTTAATGAGGCTGTTATAACCTTGCATTTTGCACTTCCAAACCCCTACACAATTCTAGGACTCATTCCATCAGAGGCAGAATGGTTTACATGCCTAGATCTGAAAGATGCCTTTTCTGCCTCTGGTTAGCCCCCTTCAGCCAGCTCCTTTTGGCTTTTCAGTGCGAAAACTCAATTATGAGGGCCAAGGAACTGTTCACATGGACAAGACTTCCACAAGGATTCAAGAAACCTTCTATTCTCTTTAGTGGAGCACTTGCAACTGATCTGTCTAAGTGCCCAGGACAGGACTTGGGGTGTGTCCTACTTCAATATGTAGATGACCTCCTACTAGTCAGCTCCACACAAGCTCAGTGCTGGGATGGGGCGAGAGCCCTCATGAGACTGTTAACTGAAACAGGTTATAAAGTGTCCAAGAATAAGGCACAGATTTGTCAGAAGGAAGTCAAGTATCTAGGCTTCCAAATCACCCAAGGGAAACAAAGGTTAGGGACTGAAAGAAAGCAGGAAGTATGTGCCATCCCAGTCCCTCACACTCGAGGCAGATTTGGGAATTCCTGGGGCAGCAGGGTTCTGTCGAAACTGGACCCCAGGGTTTTCAGACCTGGCCAAGCCTCTCTATGAAGCTTTCAAAGGGGAAGAGAAGGCACCCATAGAATGGGGCCTCGAGCAGAAGAAAGCCTTCATCACCATAAAGGCAAAACTCACTGAGGCCCCACCACTAGGGCTACCAGGAGTGATGTGGGACTTTAATCTCTTTGTACATGAGAACAGCGGGATAGCCCTTGGAGTTCTAACACAGGAGTTTGGACCTTGGCAAAGACCAGTAGCCTGTCTCTCCAAGCAGATGGTCCCAGTTGCCTCCGGGTGGCCCCCATGCCTCAGAGCCCTTGCAGTCGTGGCATTATTAGTCAAAGAAGCAGATAAACTTACCCTAGGACAAAACTTAAATGTAAAAGTACCTCTTTCTGTTATTTCCCTAATGGAAGCTAAGGGGCAGCACTGGCTAACTCATGTTGGGATTACTCAATACCAAGGGTTATTATGTGAAGTTCCAAGGGTACAACTACAAGCAGTAAGGACTCTTAATCCTGCTACCTTTCTACACATTGCTGAGGGGGCCCCTGAACATGATTGCCTGGAAGTCCTAAAGGAGTTTTATTCTAGCTGTCCATATCTAACAGATAAGCCCGCAAAGAATCCAGACGGTATTTTTCACAGATGGCAGAAGCTTCTTAGATGAAGGAAAAAGACAAGCTGGGTATGAAGTGGTATTGTACTTTGAGACAACTGGGGCACATGCCCTGCCTGTTGGATGCTCAGCACAGAGGGCAGAATTTTGGGCCCTCACCATAGCCTCAGACCTCAATTGGCTAGTAGGAGGTCATATACATATTGAAGTAAGAATAAGCATGCCAACATCTACACTGATTCACACTATGCCTTCATTACCCTGCATAATCATGGGGAAGGGGGGAAGGGGGCTCCTGACGGCGGGAGGAAAATGAATCAAAAATCAAAATGAGATTTTAGAATTGCTAGAAGCAGTTTGGGAGCCCAAAGAAATAGCCATCATCCATTGTAAAGGCTAGAAGCAGTTTGGGATCCCAAAGAAATAGCCATCATCCATTGCAAAGGTCTCCAGAAAGGGAAAGCCTCAGTGTCAGATGGAAACCAGCCTGCTGACGCCACAGCAAAGCAGGCTGCCAAAGAACAAGCAGCACCAGCATGGATCATGTTGGCCCCCAAATTACCTGAATCTCCAAAGTATACTCCTCAGGAGAAGGAATGAGCCCAGCAAGAAGGGGGCAAAAGAACAAAAGAAGGTTGGTGGATACTCTGAGATCATAGGGACTATGTCCCACAACAGTTAGCCCATAAGGTAGTCCTCCAGCAGCATGAACTTACTCATTTAGGGAGACTGCTCTAGAAGCTTTGTTAGGCAGATACTATCTAATTGCCCGGCTTCCCTCCTTGTGTGCCTCAGTTTCTCAGCATTGTCTCTTCTGCGTGCAGAACAACTCCAAACCAGGATATGTGGGACCAATAGGAGTTCAGCGCTGTGGGAAAACTTCCTTTGAGGACTTAGAAGTAGACTTTACAGAACTAGTGCTTAGCAGAGGGAAAAATACCTAGTAGTCTTTGTTTGCACCTTTTCAGGGTTGGTTGAGGCATATCCCCCTCACGCGGAAAAGGCGAGAGAAGTCACGAAGGCATTGCTAAAGGACATAATTCAGCAGTATGGAGTGCCTCTGACCATTGGGTCTGATAATGACCCAGCCTTTGTAGCAGAGATAGTGTAACAGGTAGTTAAGGCTTTAGGAATTAGATGGACCTACATAAAGCTTATAGGCCTCAGAGTTCACGGAAAGGAGATTGCACGAACCGGACTCTCAAGCAGGCTATAGCTGAGCTATGCCAAGAGACAACCCTACACTGGATAGATATCTTGCCTCTGTACTCCTAGGGGTATGCTGTGCCCTGAGGGCCAGGATAGGTTTCTCTCCATTTGAAATTCTATATGGCAGGTCTCCTTCCCCAACCACGCTTAATTTGGCTAAAGGGAGATTTAGGGAAAATAGGAAACTGAGAAATCCAAAAGCAAATACAAAGACTTGTAAAAACTGTCTTTGAGATCCACAGATAGCTTTCTGACCAACTACCCATTTCTCCAGGAACAGCTATACATCCTTATAAACCTGGAGACCAGGTTTGGGTAAAAGACTAGAACAAAAGAGCCCCTTAAGCAATTTGGAAGGGACCATATCCAGTCATACTCACCAACCCCACAGTTCTCAAAGTTTCAGGACTGAACACCTGGATTAGCCATTCCTGGGTGAAAGCAGCCCACCAGCCGAGGGACACTCAGCCTGTGTGGAAGGTAACCTCTGACCAGAAACACCCCTTGCAGATCACCCTCAAGAATACAACAGACCTGGTTGATTAACCTGCTCCAAGAAATTCAGAAACACCCTATAGATTCTTCTTTACACTAATCTCTCTCATCTTCTCTTAAAGGTAAAATGCTCTGGTATTTCTGGATGCTCTTTTTTTTATATTTCTAATAATTCTCATTTTGTCTTTTTATGAGTGCCTTCAGAACCCAGGGCTAGTTCCAGGATGAGAACTCTTCTGCTCTTGCTGGGACACAGAAGAACCATAAAATTACTGCTCCCTACACAGTAAAGGAACACAATGAGGCTAAGGCTAATTATTTTACTGTTACTGAACTCCTTAATTTCAATCACTCTCAGAGAGGCCCCTCGAGAGATTCCTAAATCGTAACTATCTCTACCGAAAGCTTAACTTTACCCTCTCCCTCATAAATCAGACCAACCCAGCCTTAGCCAAGTACTGCTGGTTCTGCCTTTCTCTCTCTTCTTCAGCATATGGTACTGTCACTACACCCATCAAGTGTTGGAACCAGTCCAAAATCACTCTCGCTTCTAAAAAAGAAAAGGGGAATATATTTTCTGAAAGAGCTGACACCCTAGTAGATGATTATCCTACTGCACAGGCAAACCAAGCATCACTTCTCTTTTGGACCTCAACTCAGTCTCTTGCTGAGTTAGCTTCATCTTCTCTCCCAGTCACAGGCCCTATTGCTCTACACAGCCCATGACTCGCCCCAGCCCCTTTATGCTTTACAAGATCATGGGGCAATAAATCAGCGGGTAATCTCCCATCCTCTGCTTGCAACACTACAGTCAAATTGGACCTATCAAATACCTATTGGTCCCAACGGATCAACTATCAGGACTCCCCGGAAGCCAATGGTCATTTTCTATGACCAGTTTTACTTCTTATCCAACAGTCCAGGCCTGAGACTTCAATTGTTCTTTTCCGTCCCTTTCACTTTTTCCTTGGATATCACCTCATACTCGCATTCCTATCCATTTTCACTGCAACAGAGTCTCAAACGATCATCTGTCACCCCTTATAGGAAGCACCATGGCAGCCACCCTCTTGGTTTGGAGTGAAGAATGAGGACAGGGACCCCCATATGCTGCAACTCACCTTTTTTCTCTACACCTTTCAGCTTGTCTCCATAATCAGGGAACCTTCTTCCTCTGTGGACAAAACACGTATGTCTGTCTCCCCACAAAATGGACAGGAACTTAACTCTCATCTATTGCTCACCCAATGTAGATATAGCCCCCAATATTCAGTCCTTGCCCATCCCCGGAACACAACATATCCAATACAAAAGAGCACCCCAGCCAATCCCTCTCCTAATAATGCTCAGCATTTCAACAGGGGCTAGCACTGGAATAGGGGGACTGGCAACTTCCCTCTCCTACTATCAGAGCCTATTCAAAGACCTTGCTGACAGCTTGCAAGAAATAGCCCAAAGTATTGTTACAGTACGGGATCATATTGACTCAGTGGCAGCTGTTACTCTCCAGAATCCAAGAGGAATAGACCTTCTCACAGTGGAGAAAGGGAGGCTGTGCCTGTTCCTTGAGGAAGAGTGCTGTTTTTATGCTAACCAATCTGGTATTGTAAGAGATGGGTCCAAGAAACGAGCTGATCCAGCTTCAGAAATAAGACAGGAGTTATCCCAGACCTGGGCTACATGGGAGGTTGGGGGGTTGGGAAATGGTTCCTTCCATTGACAGGACCACTGTTAATGGTACTCATAACCCAAGGACAATGTCTTTTAAATTGGTTAATTCGCTTTATCTGATCTCGTGTAAATGCTTTTAAACTTCATATGTTCCTGTAAACCTGAAGAATTCCCTACAAACATCTCTGAGAGGAAGAAACAGGAAATTAACCCCTTTGTCATCGTCCCTTTTCAGCAGGAATCAGTAAAAGAGCGGTCATCACACCTGAACACAATAACACATGTGGTTATTGTACCACAAGGCTAAAATTTTGTGGGATGGAGGGGGGTATGAAAAGATTAACCCATATTTTGTAAAACTACTTTTTAAAATTCTCTGCTCTTTAGATAGTCCCATATTCTGTAAAGTAAACTCTGCTCTTTTTAAACAGCCCCTTATTCTGAAAAAAAAAAAAACTTTGCTTCCTAGCCTGCTTGAATAATAAGGAAGATAAACTTAGCTGTCTGGACAGATACTAGATATGTCCATATCCTCAGGGGTACTTTTTATAGGACAGATACTAGATATGCCCATACCTTCAGGCCATGCCAGGTGCATTTTTTAATTGGATAGAACTGTTGTTTTCAAGGCCACCAGCAGGGTAGCCACTAAGCACACATAGGGCTGGCTCTTTAATTAAAAGGAAAGTTCTGCTTGTAGCTGTGCTTAGAATTTTAATTCACTTTTCTCTAAGCCCACTGGTGTATATATTAAAAAGTGTAATTTCAAAGTCTAAATTCTGCTTTGTTTTCTTCTCCAGTCTTCTGTAACAAAAGAACTCAAGCCTTTTCATAGAATCTAAAAGTCTTAAAAGGACCCAATTTCTGTGAATGGCATACACTTTCTAAATTTATTTTTCAAACAGCAAAGGGGACATGCTGGAGGCAAAAACCAATAGTAGTTAGCATAATAAATGCAAGAAGTCCCTCATAAGTCTGATGGACTTTGCTATTCAGCAGGGTTGAAAATCTGCATATTATTACCTGCTGTTGGCTGAACAGCTGAAGGCAATATCCCTAACCTGAAAATCCTTTATTGTTTACCAAACCTTAACTTTGGTATGTGTGTTTGCTTTGCTGAAGGGCAAAATGTATCAATAAAAAGCCGTGGGTCCTGACATTTGGGGACCACTCCACTAGAGAGTAGGTATCCGTCTGGCTCGGCCAAATACCTTCTAAATATATATTTATTGCCTAGTGTATCAATTTATGTTTCAGCCCATTCTCCAGATTTCTGAACTCTTGCTGCAAACAAACAAACAAACCAACAAACAAACAAAAAAATCTGCAGCATGGTTTCTGGAAATTATTTTTATTGTAATACTATATGTGAAATTCATTGAAAAATTTGGAAGCTTGAACCTCAGTTGTTTAAGGACTTTAAAGTCTAGCAAGTCAGATTGGGGGACTGTGTTGGAAGAAGCCCTGGTGGGTTTTGATCAGTGAGCGCTTTTCATTGCCACCTGGTAGCTGCTGGATTGGTGAAACACTTAATAAAGCCATTTACACATCAAATTTACTCAGGTGAATTTTACCAACGTAGGTTTGACTTGATAATGTATTTTGGTGCAGAGAAATACAAGAAGGCAAACAATATGAAACTTCCCAGCATAGAATACATCACATTATACAGAATCCCCTGGGCAAGTGGACTGGAAAGGAAGATTAAAGGAGAAGAAGGAACAGCATAAAAATTCTGACCATGGCAAAGGACACTTTCTTGACTTTCTTAAATGGATATTCTGGGTATCAGAATCCTAAGCTATTTACATACTTTTAGATATATTTATTTTTATTGTTTTCAGAATGGAAGTGAGAGGAAGAAATAATTAGAACCATCAATGGTGAGAGAGAATCATTGATTGGCTGCTTGCTACAAGACATCTACTGGGCTTGGAGCCCACAACCCATGCATGTCCCGGATGAGGAACTGAACCCAGACCTCCTGGTTCACAGGTCGAAACTGTACCCCTGAGCCAAGCGGGCCAGGCTTTGGCTCTTTTTATTCAGAGTATTCCCGTTGACATCCGTGTACCCGAGCTGTCCTAAATCCAACCTGCCTGACTCCTGTGCAGATGGGTGGAATCTGGGATACATTCAATAGTAAGCAACCGACTATGTGTGTCTTACACTACCTGCTTGCTTACTGATGGCCTGGATACCCCCATCCATAGTGCCTTCATGTACAGAATCCCTGGGCACCAACAGTCACCAACTACCCAGGGCCCCTGTATGCCCATGTTCACAGATGATGTCTCTATCTAAACATGCACTTTCTAAGTCTCATTGCCTTGGTACTGTGCCTTTTTGTGTATTTTGATGGAAAAGTTGAGATTCCAATAAGGAATTCTGCTGGATTTCTCAGTTGTGGTCTCCAGAAGAAGTAAAGTGTCAAGTGCAGGACACCCTGTTGAGAGACAACATGCAGCAATGAGTTTTCTTTTGTTTTGTCTTGTTTAAATGTGGTGGGTTTTAAAATTGATTCTTTAGAAAGAGATGAATGGAGAGAGACAGACAGAGAAGCATGCATTCATGTGGGCCAGAAATATTAATGGTTGCCTGGGGACCGGACCTGCCACCTGGCTATGTGCCATGACCCAGGAATCAAATATGTGACCTTTGTGATGCACAGGACAATGCCTATCCACACTGGCCAGGGTGCACTGACTTTCACTTTTTTTCGTTATCTTGCATCTGGTAGCTAATAGTAACTATCAATCCTAATAACAGTGGCTAAGTCCAGAACAGGACATGCTGGCAAGGGCTATACATACGTTATCCCCACAAGTGAATCTCACCACAATGTAATGGGACACTATCTCTATGTATGGTGAGAAACCAACACCTAGATACTGCAATGTTTAGCCCATGCCCTTCCTCCCCCAGAACCTGCCCATTTTTATACCTTTCCTCAAATTCCACATGTTCTGATTCTCATTATGAACACTGTTCCCTGTCAAGCAGGGATAGGAAGACAAGATGCAAGTCAGAGATGAGAGAGAGAGAGAGAGAGAGAGAGAGAGAGAGAGAGAGTTAGTTTGATGTAAGAGTGAAGCATTTTCAGATCCTTGTTATCTGATCCCCTTTCTTGGGTTTTAGGAACTCACCATATGTTATAGAGATTTCAGCATTTTCCCTTACCACTAGAATTAGGAGAGTGTGCCTTGCAAGTGTGGCTCAGTAGATCATAGCAGATGGTCAGGGTCCCTGTCCAGAATGATGGCCATCAGGCACATGTGATTATTAAGCCCTTGAAATATATCTAGTGCACTTGAGTAGCTATGTTTTTATTTTAACCTAACTTTCAATGTAACACATTCTTTGGTTATTGTCTGGAGCACCTTGGGTGTATGAGTGAATCTATTTTTTCAAATGTTAGGAAATGCAATAAAGACCCAGCATTTCTGATTAGAAAAGATTAAAATTTATACTCAATCCTTAGTGAGATGGCCTTTGAGAGACATCAAAATAAGAAGATTTTTTGTAAAACATGAAGGTAAAATAACTCATTAATATTTTTGTGGTGGCTAAGTTCTTCTAGGCTGGGCTAATAGCCAAACTAACAGAGAAAGATTAAGAGAAGAACATCAGGGTTTAGTACATGTGCAAGGAGGCTTCACATAGAAATGATAAATGCATAAAAATTCAAACACTCTGAGGCAACATTGGCTGTATAAGACATTTTTTAAATTTTTAAAACACATTTTTATTGATTTCAGAGAGGAAGGAGAGAGAGAGAGAGAGGTAGCAACATCAATGATGAGAGAGAATCCTTGACCAGCTACTCCCCATGGCCACCACACTGGGGATCCAGAATGAAACCTGGCATGTGCTCTGATGGAATATCAAATGGTGACCTCCTGTCTGCATAAGTCAACACTCAACCACTGAGCCAGGCCGGATGAACTGCATATGACATATTTTGAACTAAGGAGAAAGGGGGGAAATGGGATATTATTTTTCAGAAGTGAGAATGGGATATTTGCAAGTAGTCGGGGAAGAACAGGACACACATGTCAGGAAAATTAAGAAACCATGCGACAGGGGTTATCTAGCTGACAAGATACCTGCCTGAACCCTCATGTAGAATATCAGTAAGAATTAAAGGGACCAAGACTCTGCCAACGTGAAGCTGCTTCGGGGGATATTGATTTTCAGCTGTTTATTAAAAGGTGAAAGTCTCAGAGAGAACCTTTGGACACCCCCAGTCCCCTCCTGCCCAAAAGATTAGAGAGGGGATAACCTGCTTCAGGAAGGTTGTTCCCTTTGCCTGATTTCAGTGAAACATGGTAAACAAGAGGGCTTCAGCAGGTGTCTATAAGCTAGAATGCCCTCCTCTCCGTGACAGCATCAATCAGGCTGGTGGGGGTGGTTCCCAGACATTGTTGGTCCCAGGAGGTAGGGTTAAAATTCCAGAGTGGCTGCTGGGACCAGTGTTGAAGATGGTGGCAGTTCAGTTCACCCACAACACCTCCTGAGCCCACAGCTGGACAGGGGAGAGGCGGGATCCCGGTAGGCTGGGCCCAGGACCTGGAGAAGAGGGGGGAAGGCAGAGAGGGGTGACTCAGGTGAACATGGAGGGGAGGGAGAGGAGTCAGTCCAGGTACCCACATAAACTGTCCTTGGGAACTGTCTCCTGGGCTCTGAGTGAGGACAGAGAGGGGAGTAAAGCCTTGGACTTGGGGGATACCCCTCAGGGTTCTGCCTTCTGAGACTCTGACACTTGTACAGGACACCCACGACTGACTCTCACATCCTCTCCTCATTCAGCTTCTCAGGAGAGGAGGGATTTCCATGCAAATCTGTTCCAGAGTTGTGAGGATTCTAAGTTCTTTTGTTCCAAGCTGTGAGACTTAGCAACCAGGGAAGCAACCAGTGCACAACCTGTTCCAGGAAGGACTGGACCAGGACTGGTGGGGCATCCATGTCCTCTTCCCAAGAAGTAGCTTTGAGGCTGGTCCAAGGCCCTGGAGCTGTGGGAGCCCCTCCTGTCAGTGAGCAGCTGGCCTTCAGGTGAGTGTTCCTCTCCACACACCGGATCTCTCCCCCAACAGTTACACACCCGGGAGGGCCCTACCCTCTTCAAGTCCATTCTCTCAGAGGCCTGAATCTAGGAGAAGGGATGCTGCCCACAGGTGAAGGTTCCTGCCTTTCCCGCTGGGCTCCTGGATAGCTACCCCAAAAGGATTTTCAAAAGATGTGGTTCACCCAAATCAGAACACACACCCTAGGGAATGTACACCTGCCACCCTGAGTGCTCTCCAAGACCTTTCACATAGGATAATCCTGCAGCTGACTGGGTGTCCAGAGGCCATTGCAGGTGCCTGTTACTAAATCAGGAGGCTAATGTACAGGGGGTGTCATGGAAGCACAAGTCAGCCCCCAAATTCTTCCGGATTAACCCACCCTGCTTTTACCCCTGGCTTAATCTTTATCGTCTCAGTGTCTTCACCTGAAAGAAACAACAACTGACAGCGTTAAAGTTCAAAGTGTCCTGGCATGAGCCTGGCTAGAAAATCACCTTCCACTGATGCATCCGCTGCCTTCTCTGTCATTTTTATCATGCCCCTTGTATCCCGGTCTCTCTTGTGCCCTCATATTGGCCAAGCACTTTACTCGCCCAGAATCTGTGTGTTCTGTCCTCACGCCCGGAACAGGATCCTTCCAAGCCCCCCAGTGGACACTCCTTGCTCAGGCTTTAGGCCGGAGTCTGACTGCCTCTGTACAGTTCCATATCAACCCGTGTTTCTTGACAGAATTAGTTACAAAGAGCAAGTTGTAGACAATGGTAATGTTTGCTTCGGATGTGTGTGTGTGTGTGTGTGTGTTTGTGTGTGTGTGTGTGTTCAATTTTCATCCTAAACCTTGCAAGGAGAGACTGTGTGTAGCTCTGAACATGGCATTAGCAGCCACCGTAGGACAAATACATGCCAAATTCATCTAGAAGAGAGGAGGGAGGTTAGGCTGAACCTCTAGTTCCAAGGTGAAATAATTGAGGTTTTTGGTGTTGTAGTTTTCTATCTGCTCTGCTCTAGGTGACAATCCCATATCCACCAGGGATGAGTGCAGTGGCCTCATTTGTACTCATCCGTTCATCCATGTAGCTGGAACCCTAAATCTCTGCTAGGTCATATGCATGGGGAACTTCTGGAGGAATGGCGGGGTAGGCTCACAGAACAATGTAGCCTTACCACCCTGCCTGTTACTCTCAGGCCCACGACCTTCCCACAGCCTATGGTAAAGAGATGCAGGGCCACCTGCATGACAGGGACACAGTGCCCACTGCCACTATCTCTCTCAGGAAAAGTCTCACAGTTTGAGGAGTCTGAGTAGTTCCCAGGCCTGAGTGAGGAAGTGAAATGGGACACAATGTGTCTGAGGCTGCCTGTCACTACTTGAGCCAAAATAAGCAGAGACAGGGTAGAAGCACATGTGAGAATTTATTCCAACAATGCGGTCAATAATGGGGTCAGCAGTCGCTCACCCTTGGGAGAACATAGCTACCTGTAGCTGCCAGCTGTAATTGTAATATGGAAAGGGGAGGGCAGGGCCTGCAGTCCAGCCTTCAGCAGCACAAACTCCTACAACATGGAGGCTAATCATCTATGACCTTAGCAACAGCTCAGCCGCTTCCTGGGAACGGAGAATGGTCAGCCTTCCTGAGAAAAGAAGGGTCAAAGTGTGCCCTGTCCTTGGTCTCTTCCCCAAATGCAATTCTCTTCTGGCAGCTTATGTTATTAGTACAGCCTGGTTCATCCTCCAGTGTCACAGGGCCTCTTATTCATAGTTTGTTAGGTGAGTAATGATGAAACAACTGTGGCTCTATTCTTATTACATGCCCTTCCCCCCTGTCAGAAGCTGATTTCAAAAGACCCCACAGAGATGCCTCAGGCCAGTTTGAAAGACAGGGCCTGGGCCTCTGCTTTGCGTGTCGCCTCTCCCTCTCCTCTCCAGCCTGACTTTAGTCTCCTAAAGGGACTATGGAAAAGCAGGCACCAAAACCTGTCACAGGGAGGGTGCCAGCACCCTGAGACCTCTGGAGGCGCCATCCCAGAGGACAGCCCAGGTTAAGGTTAATCTAAGGGGCAGCTCTGTCAGAGGCTGCGCACCAGGCTGAAGCTGGTGCCTCCCACCTCTCCTCAGCTTTGTTGGCCTGCTCCCTCCTCAGGAGCCTCCTGCCCCTGGTTCTGTTTTCAGGCCCAGTTGCCACTTTGCCCAAAGGGATTTGTTGGGGAGAAGAGGGCTTGGGGGAGGTGAGCCGAGCAAAGCAAAGGGGGGAATTGGGGCTCCTGACAGAGCTCTGGAAACCCAAACCCCAGCGGAAGATGAGGAGAGCAGCTGTGGAGAGAGACACTGTAATGCATGTGGCCGGCTCTCCTCTGCCCTGGGGGTTACAAAAATGTCCCCGTCCAGACAGTAGGGACAGTGGCCTAGCTGGGGCAGGGAGCTCTTTTCTAGACAGAGGGCTGCGGTGGGGTGGGAGAGGGGCCAAGCCTCGCTCAGGGACCCCTGGAGGTGAGTGGCAGCCCAAACCTCAGAGGGAAAGGGGCCGAGGGAGAGGGCTCCAGGGAAACACAGACCAGGGGTGGCTGTGGGAGGTAAGCTGGGGGTCGGGGCCTCCTGTTTCTCTCCCTGCACATCTGAGCCCACCCCACCCACCCACCCACTCCCATACCGGAAGCACCGGGTCCCCCACACAGCCACCCACCGGTTCCCACCCCTTGCAGCTGGGGTCGGGCCCCAGCGCCCCCTCCTGGGCTCCCTGGGAGACCCCACCTCGTGATCTCGGGATCTCGAGAGGTTTCGCCCCTAAGGACCCAGCAGGGCGCAGCTCCAGGCAGCTCCTCAGGCGGCCACCGCTTCTTTGCCTCCAGCCGCTGTGCTGTGCTGTGCAGGAGACCAGGTGGTGAGGAGCGCGGCCTGTGGAAAAGGTAAGTTCACACTCTGGTTCTTGCTTTCTCCGGGTGAACTTGCTTCCTCCTTGGGGCAGCCTGCGCTGGTCACTGGTACCCCGCAGCCCCTCCCCGCCGCCATTTTCCCTCTGAAAATGAGGTCCCCGGGGGTTGGAGTGAAGGCCTGAGGGCAAAGCCTGGCTCTTTCGCGTGAGGCCAGGCCCCTGTGCTGCGCACACGTGGCGCTCGCCCCGGAGACCGACACCCAACACTTCATGGAACTCCGGCATCGGCGTTCATGGTTCGATCTCAGCTGGCCGACTTTGCACTTGACAGAGGGTGCCCACCCCCGGGATCTGCTCCTCTGGCTCCTCAAGTCTGTGGGCTCTCAGGCCAGCCCAGCCCTGCTCCAGGCCGTGGGGGACACAGAAGGGGCAGAAATGTGGCTGCTGGACGGTGGGCAGTGTCCACTGGGGAAAGGTCGCTTTTGACAGAGCTTAAGGCCTGTGGCCAACCTGGTCCTCGGGTTCAGCCGGTGAGAAAGTGGTGGTCAGGTTTGGAGATAAGAGGTGATGCCCACTGAGAGGACAGGGTCCTGTCCCCCGGGGGTGTGTGTGTGTGTGTGTGTGTGTGTGTGTGTGTGTGTGTGTGTGTGTGAGAGAGAGAGAGAGTTCTCACCTGATGATGTGTTTGAGGGTTTCTTATCTTTGTTATTGATTAAGGTATTACATATGTGCTCTTATCGCCCCATATCCCCCCACCCCACCCCTCAGTCCTGCCCTCCCCCTCACCCCCGGTGTCTGTGTCCATTGGTTAGGCTTGTATGCAGGCATACAGGTCCTTTGGTTGATCTTTCCCCCTCACCCCCACCTTCCCCTACCTTCCCTCTGAGGTTTCAGCAGCTGATCATGCTTCTCTGTCTCTGGATCCATTTTTGTTCATCAGTTTGTGTTGTTCATTATAATCCACAACTGAGTGAGATCATGTGATATTTATCTTTCTCTGACTCACTGACTTCGCTCAGCATAACGCTCCTCAGCCCCATCCAAGCTGTTGCAAATGATAAGCGTTCCTTCCTTTTTATGGCAGCATTGTATTCCAGTGTGCAGATGCACCACAGTTTTTTAATCCACTCATCTGCTAATGGGCACTGAGGCTGTTTCCAAATCTTAGCTATGGTGAATTGTGCTGCTATGAACATAGGGGTGCATACATCCTTTCTGATTGGTGTTTCTAGTTTCTTGGCATATATTTCCACAAGTGCTTATTACTGGGTCAAATGGAAGTTCCATTTTTAATTTTTTGAGGAATCTCTATACTGTTCTCTGCAGTGGCTGCACCTGTCTGCATTCCCACCAGCAGTGAAGAAGGGTTTCTTCTTCTCCCCATCCTTGCCAGCACTTGACCTTTGTTGATATTTACCATTCTGACAGGTGCGAGATGGTACCACAGTGTCATTTTTATTTGCATCTCTCAGAGGATTAGTGACTTTGAGTATGTTTTCATAAGTCTGTTGGCCTTCCTATGTCTTCTTTCAAAAAGTATCTATTTAGATCTCTTGCCCATATTTTGATTGGGTTGTTTATCTTCATTTTGTTAAGTTGTATGAGTTCCCTATAGATATTGGAGAATAAACCCTTGTTAGAGATAACATTCGCAAATATCTTCTCCCATGTGGTGGGCTTTCTTGTTGTTTTGGTAATGGATTCTTTTGCTGAGCAGAAGCATTTTATTTTGATGTAGATCCACTTTTTTTCCCTCTAGTTCCCATTGCCCTAGGAGCTGGATCGAGGAAGATATTGCTTTGGCATAAGTCTGAGATTTTGCTGCCTGTGGATTTCTCTAATATTTTCATGGTTTCCTATCTTATGTTTAAGTCCTTTATCCATTTTGAGTTTATTTTTGTTTATGGTTTAAATTGGTGGCCTAGTTTCATTTTTTTGCATGTATTTGACCAAATTTCCCAGCACCATTTACTGAAGTGACTGTGTTGACTCCATTGTATGTTCTTGCCTCCCTTGTCAAATATTAATTAAGCATAGTGGTTTAGGTCTATTTCTGGGTTCTCTATTCTATTCCATGGGACTATATGTCTGTTCCTGTGCCAGTACCAGGCAGTTTTGAGAATAGTGGCTTTGTATTACAGCTTGATAGATGGTATTGAGATTCCTCCTACTTTG
>JAJQQW010000025.1:2462746-2498866 GCA_025583905.1 Ia io | reverse complement strand
CAGAGAAGGGAAGTTGGGGGAGACCCAGGCCTGCAGGTGAGGGCAGTTGCGGGGGAACCAGACCAGCAGGGGAAGGGATTGAGGGGCAATGAGGCAGGCAGGGGAGGGCAGTTGGGGGTGACCAAGAGTGCACGGGAGGGCAGTTGGGGGAACCAGGATTGCAGGAGGGCAGTTTGGGGGGACCAAGGCCTGCAGGAGTGGGCAGTTGTGGGGGAATCAGACCAGCTGGGGAAAACAGTTAAGGGCAATGATACTGGCAGGGGAGGGCAGTTAGTGGTGACCAGGTAAGCAAGGAGGATAGTTTGTGGGGGGACCAGGCCTGTAGGGTAGGGCAGTTGGTGGTGATCAGGCTGGCAGTGTAGGGCAGTTAGGGGTGACCAGGCCGGTGGAGGAGGGCAGTTTGGGGCAATCAGGCTGGCAGGGTACTGTTAGGCATCAATCAGGCTGGAAGGGGAGTGGTTAGTTGGTGATCAGGCTGGCACGCTGAAGTGGTTAGGGTAAATCTGGAAGAAAGGCAGAAAAGCAGTTGGGAGCCAGCAGTCCTGGATTGTAAGAGGGTTGTCTGGCTGCCCTTTTAGACCTGTAGGTTTAGGCCTAAATGGGCAGTTGGACATCCCTCGAAGGGTCCCAGATTGGAGAAGGTGCAGGCTGGGCTGAGGGACACACCCCCTTGCATGCATTTCATGCACTGAGCCTCTACTGTGTGTGTTTTGTGTGTGTGTTTATGTGTGTGTGTGTGTGTGTGTGTGTATGTGTGTGTATTTGATAGTATTTACAAGTTAAATTTCAAGACTTTAATGGAAAGGTGACTTTGGGGATATTTTAAGGGCCTGGAATGATTCAATAATTCATTCTCTCTTGTTAAATGAATTTTTTTTTTAATTGAATTAGGCTGATCTCATATACTTGAAATCACATGGGAAGCTTTATCAAATAAAAATTAATAACTACATTTTATTTATATACATAGATTTTAAATGTTATAAAGGTTTCAAACTCTAAGGGAGGGCAAGACAAAGTTACTGAATATTACTTAGGCAGACCCGGATTATTCAGAAGAGGAATTTTAAGACAAAAATCCACAGCCTGCTCTTTAAATAGGCTGGCAGATGGGACGGAATCTGTACTTCATAGGTCAAATATATAAGTTTGCTTACATTTATTTTTCAATAAAGATGCCTACTTTAATTACTTAATGAATTAGCTTTCTACAATATAATCAAGGGCTCATATGATTTCATATAAATTTGAAAAGCAAAAATATTAAGCAATTAATTCTAGGAAAGTCCTCTGAAATAGTTCCTGAGATCTCCCATAACCCCTCTATGTATGCAAATGAGCACTAGCCAAAAAGATTGCTGTTAAAAAGTAAATTTTAAGCTTAGTAAAAAGGAGAAATTTTAAAATCTCTTCCACTGCTATTTACAGGGTACACTGAAGGTTATTATTATTTGAGCATTAAATCTGATCATTAATGAGTCTCCATAACCAAAAAGAGAGTCACTTAAAATGTATCCAGGGCAGTATTGGCCAGCATCCATAAAGCAACAATGTTTGTTGTGCTGTGTAAAAGAAGGAAAAATGAGGAAAGAAAGAAAGAAACTCGCTAAATGTGGCCTAGAAATTACTCTGGGTGGAAATAAAGGGAGATTTCCTTCAAATATCTACAAAACTATAATTTTAAAAAATCAATGCATTAGGCCTCGAAAAGCAAAGTAAATAACTTGCATTCTGCTTCCCTAACAAAGGTTATGCCAATATTCTCAAAGACTGGTAGCAGAAATTCAATTTTTGTCATTTACTGTCCACACCCAAGGACAAATAAAGTTAGAAAATAAGCCTTAATTCAGACTGATTTAAATTGGCAAATTAAAATAAGTGAATATTTAGGGGGACTTAGTTGTACTAGGCAGGAACCTATTTCTGGAGCATTAACTAATTTTTTACTGATGGTTCAGGTCATAGTAAAGCTGATTATCATGCAATGAATTAAGATCCGCCGTCCTTCTGTGCAAAGAATTGAATTAAAAGCTTTCAATGCTGCACTGCAGGTTTTCTGAAACCATCTTAATATTATTTAAACAAAAATGCGGGATAGTGGAGCATTATCCTGTAAGTAAATGACATCAAGCCTTAAATACCTCAATTTTTTTACTTTTTTTCTTTCCACTTGTAATGCTGATGGCAAGACACCCATGAAATTACACAGGTGTCAGAATAAGCCAGAGGAACATGGTTTGGCAAATACAAAAATATCCCGAGTCTAGTTTATAGAAGGTTTCCTTTATTAACTTTTGGGTGAGGATATGCTTATATATTTCCAGAAAACTCCAAGCCTGTGTGGATTCCTGCAACAATGGATCCGAGAGAGGAACCAGACTACACAGATAGCAGTGGCCCCAAGCCACACGCAGAGAAAAAACAGTCCAGAATTGGAGGATGGTGAAGATACCTTGCCATGCTAGTAGGCATTGGCTGTGCATTGGTGCAGGTTGCCCTAACCAAAGCCAAAGAAGGTCAGACACACTCCAACGAGTTGAAGTGGGAGCTTGATCACCTCCCTGGAAGTCATAAAGCTTCCTCAGGAAATTAGTCAGGAATTGGATGGGTTGTTTAAACTCTGAGTGAATGATGGATACAAGTGTGTGAGAGTGGAAGGAAAGGGCCTGCCCTCTCCTCTCCTTTGTGTGGCTCCACATCTTTGATTACGGAGTCCAAGTGTGCCCCAACTGGCAATTCTCCAGTTCATCATACGGCATAATAGTGACTCACCCCCAACTCGAAGGTGACCAGGACTGGGGTTTATATGGGTGCACCTTAGCTAAGATGAATCAAAGTGCCTTGGAACATGGCCAGGCAGGCGACTGAGTGAATCTGTGAAAACAGGTCACCCCCTCCCTTGTCTGTCTCACACCACCGATCATCATGGGGTTGGGAAAGAGTAAACCCACCTTTCTCAACTGCATGCTAAAAAAAAAAAAAAAAAAAAACGGAATTCAGTGGGGATTATGGTCATAAATGAATCCTGAAAAACTGAGGAAATTCTGTGAAGTAAAATGGCCATCTTTCAGGGTCAGCTGGGCCTCAGAAGGCTGTTTAGATGAAGGATTTGTCAGGGCAGTCTGGAATGTAGTCACAGGAGACCCTGGAAAACCAGATCGGTTTCCCTACATAGACAGCTGGTTAGAACTTGTTCAAACCTTGCCGCTTTGGGTCCGGTTCTGCATGTGTACGAAGGGACCGAGTAAGGTTTTAGTAGCAGAAGTAAAGAGGCAGGCAGAGCAGGGGCAGGGAAAGGGGAGGCAGGGAGGACAGGAACAGAAAAAAGAAAAAGCAGGCAGGAAAAAAGAAGCAGGTCCCTCAAAAGGAAGCTCAGCCCCCTATTCCACAGGACCCTCCTCTCAAGGAAGTCCCACCAGTTTTACCACCTCCACATGGGACACAGGCAGCACCAAGTGATCTCCCTAATAGCCTGGAAGGTCCAAAAAGTCTGGAAAAACCGCCCGCCTCCATCTCTCTTCAACCAGGCTCTCCAGAGCCAGTTGGGCGGCACTTGCATTCATCTGATCAAAGGCACAAATCACAACCGGCAGGTCAGATGCCTCTCAGAGAGATTCGGGGTGCCCAAGTGCTTGGCAAAGATGGGACCTTACAGGAAGGAAGGCCAGTCTATTATTATCAGCTGTTTACCACAAGTGACATTCTGAATTGGAAGTCACACACCCCAGCTTATTCTGAAAAACCTCAGGCCATGGTTGACCTCCTAGAAATGATTTTCCAGACCCAAAAGCCCACCTGGGTGGACTGCAAGCAGCTCATTTTCATGTTCTTTAACACTGAGGAGCACATGAGAGTAGTGACAGAAGCTCGGAAGTGGCTCCAGAGCCAGGCCCCAGCAGGGACATTAGATATAGACAGATGGGCAAGGGAGGCCCTCCCGGATGAGGAACTCGATTGGTCCCTAAACTCAGAAGACCAAAAGGCCAGGATAGAAAGATATTTGCTGGCTTTCCTCCAGGGGGGCAAGGCCGGAGCCAAGAAGCCCACCAATATGGCTAAAATTTCTGGGATTTTTCTAGAAGCCTGATGAAAGTCCAGCAGCTTTCTATGAGAGACTGAGTGAGGCATCCTGGACCTATACACCCTTTAACCCTGGGGCCCAAGACACTCAAACCATGGCAAATGCCACTTTCTGTAGGCCAAGCCCAGCCTGACACATGAAGAAAATTACAGAAGCTGGAAGGGTTTGCAGGAAAAAAAATGCTACTGAACTGCTAGAGGTGGTAAACAAGGTTTTCATAAACCGAGGCTGGGGAGAAAGAAAGGAGGAAGAAAAGAGAATACAAAGAATGGCCAATGTAATAGCAGCAGCTTTTCGAGGATAGGGCTCCCAGACAGATCAGAAAGTGAAGCAAAAGACAGATCAGGAGGGAAAGGAAGAGCAAGCCTGAGATGGGACCAGTGTGCCTATTGTAAGGGAACAGGGCACTGGAAAAATAAATGTCCCAAATGGCAAAGCAAGAAAACAGGACCCCCTTTTCCACCTAGTTGCTATCAACCCTAACTGCCTGAAGCAGACCTTATTGGGCTGGTGGCAGCTAACTATGACTAGGACAGACCGGCTCTTTTCAGGTGGGCCCCCATGAGCCCATGGTCAGAATGAAAATTGGGGGCTAGACTGTGGACTTTATGATTGATACAGGAGCTGAGCACTCAGTAGTCATACAGAAGGTAGCGCCTCTCTCAGGAATGGAAGTCACCATTATTGGAGCTACTGGGGACCAGACCTGTAGACCATTATGCCGACCTCGTCGATGCCAACTTGGCGGTCACCAAGTGCTTCATGAATTCCTGTACTTGCCAGATTGTCCAGTACCTCTGATGGGTAGAGACCTTTTAGCCAAAATGGGACAGAGATCACCTCTGCCCCAGATGGCTTGGCACAGATTTGCCTAGGTGAGCAGACTTCTCCAAAGATCCTGTCCTTAGCAGTGCCCAAGGAGGAACAATGGAGACTTTATACCCCTCATCCCAAGGCCTCACCTTTAGGCTCTGAATTAGAGGAAGAATTTCCGCTGGTCTGGGCAGAAGCAATTCCCCCTGGCCTGGCCAAAAAAACATGCCCTGATACTAATTGACTTAAAGCCTGGGGGACATCCTCTCAACATCCACCAATATCCAATTCCAAGGGAGGCAGGCCTAGGAACTCAGGTCCACTTAGACCGGCTACTTCAGAGGGGACTCCTTAAAAGATGCCAGTCAGCATGGAATCCTCCCCTCCAGCCTGTCAAAGAGCCTGGGACTAATGAATACCACCCATTCCAGGACCTGCAGGATGTTAATGAGGCTGTTATAACCTTGCATTTGGCACTTCCAAACCCCTACACAATTCTAGGACTCATTGCATCAGAGGCAGAATGGTTTACATGCCTAGATCTGAAAGATGCATTTCTGCCTCACGTTAGCCCCCTTCAGCCAGCTCCTTTTTGCTTTTGAGTGCGAAAACTCAATTATGAGGGCCAAGGAACTGTTCACCTGGACAAGACTTCCACAAGGATTCAAGAAACCCCCTACTCTCTTTAGTGGAGCACTTGCATCTGATCTGTCTAAGTTCCCAGGACAGGACTTGGGGTGTGTTCACTTCAATATGTAGATGACCTCCTACTAGCCAGCACCACACAAGCTTAGTGCTGGGATGGAGCTTGAGCCCTCATGCGACTTTTAACTGAAACAGGTTATAAAGTGTCCAAGAATAAGGCACAGATTTGTCAGAAGGCAGTCAAGTATCTAGGCTTCTGAATCACCCAAGGGAAACAAAGGCTAGGGACTGAAAGAAAGCAGACAGTATGTGCCATCCCATACCCTCACACTCGAGGCAGATTAGGGAATTCCTGGGGCAGCAGGGTTCTGTCGAACCTGGACCCCTGGGTTTTCAGACGTGGCCAAGCCTCTCTATGAAGCTTTCAAAGGGGAAGAGAAGGCACCTATAGAATGGGGCCTCGAGCAGAAGAAAGCCTTCATCACCATAAAGGCAAAACTCATGGAGGCCCCACCACTAGGGCTACCAGAGGTAATGTGGGACTTTAATCTCTTCGTACATGAGAACAGCGGGGTAGCCCTTGGAGTTCTAACACAGGATATTGGACCTTGGCAAAGACCAGGAGCCTGTCTCTCCAAGCAGATGGTCCCAGTTGCATCCGGTTGGCCCCCACGCCTCAGAGCCCTTGCAGCCTTCAGGTGAGTGTTCCTCTCCACACACCGGACCTCTCCCCCAACAGTTACACACAAAGGAGGGCCCTACCCTCTTCAAATCCATTCTCTCAGAGGCCTGAATCTAGGAGAAGGGATGCTGCCCACAGGTGAAGGTTCTTGCCTTTCCCGCTGGGCTCCTGGATAGCTACCCCAAAAGGATTTTCAAAAGATGTGGTTCACCCAAATCAGAACACACACCCTAGGGAATGTACACCTGCCACCCTGAGTGCTCTCCAAGACCTTTCACATAGGCTAATCCTGCAGCGGACTGCGTGTCCAGAGGCCATTGCAGGTGCCTGTTACTAAATCAGGAGGCTATTGTACAGGGGGTGTCATGGAAGCACAAGTCAGCTCCCAATTTCTTCCTGATTAGCCCACCCTGCTTTTACCCCTGGCTCAATCTTTCTCATCTCAGTGTCTTCACCTGAAAGAAACAACAACTGACAGCATTAAAGTTCAAAGTGTCCTGGCATGAGTCTGGCTAGAATATCACCTTCCACTGATGCATCCGCTGCCCTCTGTGTCATTTTTATCATCTCCCTTGTATCCCGGTCTCTCTTGTGTCCTCATATTGGCCAAGCACTTTACTCTCCCAGAATTTGTGCAGTCCGTCCTCACTCCCAGAACAGGATCCTTCCAAGCCCCCCAATGGACCCTTGTTGCTCAGGCCTCAAGGCAGGAGTCTGCCTGCCTCTGTACGTTTCCATACCAGCCCCTGTGTTTCTTGACAGAATTAGTTACAAAGAGCCAGTTGTAGACAATGGTATTGTTTGCTTCGTGTGTGTGTGTGTGTGTGTGTGTGTGTGTGTGTGTGTGTGTGTGTCCTATTTTCATCCTAAACCTTGCAAGGAGAGACTGTGTGTAGCTCTGAGCATGGAATTAGCAGCCACAGTAGGACAAATACATTCCAAATGCATCTAGAAGAGAGGAGGGAGGGTAGGCTGAACCTCTAGTTCCAAGGTGAAATAATTGAGGTTTTTGGTGTTGTAGTTTTCTATCTGCTGTGCTCTAGGTGACAATCCCATATCCACCAGGGATGAGTGCAGGGACCTTATTTGTACTCATCCATTCATCCATTTCATCCATGTAGCTGGAACCCTAAAACTCTGCTATTTCATATGCATGAGGAACGTCTGGAGGAATGGTGGGGTAGGCTCACATAACAAGGAAGCCTTACCATCCTGCCTGTTACTCTCAGCCCCACAAACTTCCCACAGCCTATGGTAAAGAGATGCAGGGCCACCTGCATGACAGGGACACAGTGCCCACTGCCCCTATCCCTCTCAGGAAAAGTCTCACAGTTTGAGGAGTCTGAGTATTTCCCACGCCTGAGTGAGGAAGTGAAACGGGACACAATGTGTCTGAGGCTGCCCATCACTACTTGAGCCAAAATAAGCAGAGACAGGGTAGCAGCACATGTGAACATTTATTCCAACAATGCAGTCAATAATTGGGTCAGTAGTCGCTCACCCTGGAAATGCTGTTCTGACCCCCTGGGGAGAAGATAGCTACCTGTAGCTGCCAGCCGCAAGTGTAACATGGAATGTGGAGGGGTGGGCCTGCAGTCCGGCCTTCAGGAGCACAAACTCCTACAACACGGTGGCTACTCTTCTATGACCCAAGCAACAGCTCAGCCCCTTCCTGGGAACAGAGAATGGTCATCCTTCCTGAGATAAGAAGGGTCAAAGGTGCCCTGTCCTTGGTCTGTTCCTAAATGCAATTATTTTCTGAGTAAGCCCCATGGAGGCAGCTTATGTTATTAGTACAGCCTGGTTCATCCTCCAGTGTCCCAGGGCCGCTTATTCATAGTTTGTTAGGTGAGTAATGATGAAACAACTGTGGCTCTATTCTTATTACATGCCCTAACCCCCTGTCAGAAGCTGATTTCAAAAGACCCCACGGAGATGCCTCAGGCCAGCTTGAATGATAGGGCTTGGGCCTCTGCTTTGCGTGTCGCCTCTCCCTCTCCTCTCCAGCCTGACTTTTGTCTCCTAAAGAGACTATGGAAAAGCAGGCACCAAACCTGCCACAGGGAGGGTGCCAGTCCCCTGAGCCCCCTGGAGACGCCATCCCAGAGGAGAGCCCAGGTTAAGGTTAATCTAAGGGGCAACTCTGCCAGAGGCTGGGCACCAGGCTGCGGCTGGTGCCTCCCACCTCTCCATAGAAATAAGTGCACAATAAATGAAGATTTTGTCTTATTCAGAATCATTATGCAGCACAATGTGTAGGCTACTAAATATCACTTGAAAGAAGACATCTATCTAATAATAGGGTAATATGTATATTAGACGGGATGCCATCACATAATAACAGATCAGCAGGATGTGTGTGCAGCAGTGGCTAGAAGGCAGAGATTTTTAGCATTGGGAAGGGGGCAGGGGAGGAGGGGCCCAGTGGAGGGCAGTATGAACTCTCCACATGGCGGGGGCTGTGAGCACTCCCGATGGCTGCTGCTGCTTGCCCAGAAGGACCATAGATTCTTTCTCCAAGTGGCAGCAGAGATGCTCTGCAGGGAAACTTCTGAACCAGTAGCGAAGGCAGGCGAGTGAGTGAAAGCCCAGCAGCAAAGGCAGGTGAGTAATTGAAAGCCCAGCAGCGATTGCAGGTGAGTGAGTGAAAGCCCAGCAGTGAAGGCAGGTGAGTGAGTGAAAGCCCAGCAGTGAAGGTAGGTGAGGGCAAGGGAAAGCCCAGCAGCAAAGGAAAGTGATAGCAAGGGAAAGCCCAGCAGCAAAGGCCGGTGAGTGAGTTAAAGTCCAGCAGCAAAGGCAGGTGAGAGCGAAGCAAATCCCAGCAATAAAGGCAGGTGAGTGAGTGAGAGCCCGGCAGCAAAGGCAGGTGAGTGAGTGAAAGGCCAGCAGCAAAGGCAGGTGAATGAGTGAAAGCCCAGCAGCGAAGGTAGGTGAGTGAGTGAAAGCCCAGCAGCAAAGGCAGGTGAGTGAGTGAAAGCCCAGCAGAACAGGCAGGTGAGTGAGTGAAAGCCCAGCAGTGAAGGCAGATGAGTGAGTGAAAGCCCAGTAGTGAAGGTAGGTGAGGGCGAGGGAAAGCCCAGCAGCAAAGGCAGGCGAGGGAAAGTCTGAGCTCCATGGTAAAGAGCTCCTGGCCTGGCCACACCACACCATGACCTCCAGCACTAGAGGTAAGGGGTTCTGCGAAGGGCAGCTCCTTCTTGCAGCTCCTCCAACTCCCAGGCTGCCTCCAACACCTCTTCCGTCAGGGTCAGGAATTGGTGGTGGCCTCCAGGTGTCCAGGCAACCAATATAGGGCATTTCCTCTAGCAGTTGTACCAAGATATCCAGGGCCAGAGGGAGACCTTCACCCTCATCTACAGCTAGAACACTGAAAGGTGTGGTCTGCTCATCACCGGATGAGCATACCCGATTCGTTAAGTATTGGTCAAGGGGCTGATAGCCACTACCACTTGCACAGGGCCAACCCGGGGCTCTGGCAAGCCATCAATGGCGACTGCTGCTTGCCCATGGCCTACCCGGGCTCCGACAAGCCATTGATGGCTGCTGCCACTGCAAGGGCCTGAGGTCAGGCATTGAGGGCCTGGCGAGGCTCAGGCAAGCCACAGTGGCTGGGATGGCCGAGCCTCAGGCAGCCTTGTGGCTGGCTATGGCAACAACAGAGGCATTATGGGTGTGTTGCCTTCACTGATAGCAGCGTCACCTTGCCCAGAGAAAGGTCAGAGGCAGCAGCAGCAAAGAGGTGATGGGGGCAGTGCCGTCCTCTAATCAGCTGGTCGCCTCCCACAGAAGGAGGCCAGACTGAGGCTTAGTCCCACTGCCATCAGTAGGGCATCGCTTGAGGGTTCTAGGACTGTGAGAAGGGGCTGGCAGGGATGAGGGACCCCAAACCAGTGCCCAAATTCCGTGCACCCGGCCTCTAGTCTATATATATAAACTAGAGGCCATGGTGCACAAAATTCGTGCATGGGGTGTGTCCCAAAGCCCAGCATGCACCCTCTCCAATCTAGGACATCCCTCTCAAAATCCAGGACTACTGGCTCCCAACAACTCCCCTGCCTCTGCCTGATTGCCCCTAACCACTTCTGCCTGCCAGCCTGATCACCCCCTAACCACTCCACTGCCAGCCTGATCGATGCATAACTTCTCCAAGACCAGCCTTATAGACCCTATCTGCCCTCCCTTGAAGGCCTGGTCACCCGCAACTGTCCTCCTCTGCTAGCCAGGTCACACCTAGCTCCCCCCTCCGCTGGCCTGATGGCCCACAACGGCCCTCCCCTTCAAACCTGGTCCCCTGAACTGCCCTTCCCTCTGGCCTATTCTCACCCATCTTCCCTCCACTGAAGGCCTGGTCCCCCTCCCAAATGCCCTCCCCTGCTGGCCTGATCGCCAACAATTGCCCTCCCCTGCAGGCCTGGGTCCACCCCAACTGTCCTCCCCTACAAGTCTGGTCCCGCCCAAATGCCCTCTACTGCAGGCCTGGTCCCCCCACCAACTACCTTCCCTGCAGGCCTGGTCCCCCGCAACTGCTCTCCCCTGCAGTCCTGTTCTCCCTAATTACCCTCCCTGCTGGCCTGGTCCCCCTGCCAACTACCCTCCCCTGCAGGCCTAGTCACCCCCCAACTGCTCTCCCCTGCAGGCCTACCCAAGCAACTGCCCTGTGCTTCAGTCCTGTTCCCTCCCAACAGCCATCCCCTGTTGACCTCGTCTCCCCCAACGGCCCTCATCTGCAGGCCCGGTCACCCCTAACTGCCCTCCCTGCTTGCCTGATCGACCACAACTGCCCTCACCTGAAGGCCGGGGTAACCCACAACTGCCCTCCCTTGCAGGCCTGGTCACCCCAAACTGCCTGCAACTGCCCTCCCCTGCTGGCTATCTTGTGGTGGCCATCTTGTGTCCACATGGGGGCAGCCTTCTTTGACCACATTGGGGAGGCCATCTTGTGTCTTGGAGTTATGGTGAATTTGCATATTACCCTTTTATTAGATAGGATAAAAGGCTAAGTGACCATCCAACTGTCCAACTGTTCCCTATTATGTGCAATTACCACCAGGGGGCAGATGCTCAATGCAGGAGCTGCTGAGCTCCGATGACTTGGCAGCTGAATTTTCTGGCGATGCACCCTAATACTAGAGAGGAGGGAGCCTGATTCTGGGGTTCATTACCCGAGAACCACACTCTCACAATCCGGGACCCTATGGGGATGTTGGAGCCAGTTTTGCCCTGATACCCACAGGCCAGGCCTATGGACCCCACCGGCCAGAGGGAACCCCGCTCACTCTGCACATGACCTTTGAGCAATGGCACCACCCCAGGTGCTGCTGACCTGGGAGAGACCTCGAAAGGTTGGCTCCAAGGCATGTCTGGCCCATCTTGTCCAGTGCAGCCGTATGGCCACCTTCCAATTAATTCCCTTTCAATAGGCAGGAATCCGTGTACCGGGAACACTAGTTTACGAATGATATCTACACAAAATACATTTTCTTGTGCTTAGGACCTAGAAAAATCATCAACTATCCTTCATAAATCAAATAAATGAACTTCTGAACTTCTGAACTCAACAAAAATCATGAGCCAAATCTAACTATTGGCTGCCACCCAACCCTAAAAGATAAAGGTAAACAGGTAAATAGGTACTGACCTCCTTCAAAGTACCATAAACCAAGCTCTCCAAATGAAGGACAGGGACATAAGTGAGTTATGTAATAGAAGTCACTGAAGGATCAACAACTTCATATATGGTATAATGATTATATACACAAATTAACTTAAATATAAGATTAAAAAATTGTAGCAAAAGCACAAACTTGGTTATTGATGTAGAAATCTGCATATGTTTCCTTGTCCTGGGGAAGAGTGATTCTTAATAAACCCAAAAGAACAAGTCTAAAATAATGGTAGTATATATTGGAAATTCTGAAAATATAATAGAACCAAAGAATATATGTACCCAAAGAGAGGCCATAATGTAGTGACTTTGAGAGATACTTGAGCTACAAGTACCAATAACTTTGAAGGAAATAGGACACACTTACATTGGCTAGACTTTAAGATCAAGTAAGAATAAGACGATTTCCTTAACTAATGCATTAAAGACTCAATAAAAGGAACTCTCATTCCCTATTTAAAATAAATCAGGATACACACACACACACACACACACACACACACACACACACACACACACACACACACACACACACACACACACACACACACACACACATATATATATATATATATATTTTTTTTTTACAAAAATCAGTCTGGTTGCATGATTTAAAAATATTTAACCTGAGAAAATTTAGGTGCAGGAAGGAAGGTCAATTAGTTATGAATGACACATCCCATCTACTTGCTCATGTCATTTCCTATCTTCAAGAAATGAATACCTAGCCCAGCTTCCATGACTCAGTGATGGTTGAGCATCCAACTGTGAGTCTGGAGTTGACCGTTCCATTCCTGGTCAAGAGACAAGCCCTTCTTGCTGGCTCAATACCCAGTGGGGGAGGAGCAGAAGGCAGGCGAGCAATGATTTTCTCTCTCATCATTGATGTTTCCATCTCTCTCTTCCTCTCCCTTACTCTCTGAAATCAATAAAAATACATTTATAAAATGAATAACTATTTGAGCTTAATGGGACTACACATAGCAACTTTTCAAGACCTTATCCGCAAAGTAATGGGAAGTCATCTGTTCCAACTTGCTTTGTGGACTTCTTTTAAGCTAAGGAAATATTTGCATCAATTAGCTTTTCACCAACAGTGGCCTGATTTCTGCTGTAATTGTCTTTCTGGGGTGGGCAGGCTCTACTAAATTAGCAAAGTCTTTATAGGCTTAAAGCCCAATTACATTTGTATTCTTATACTAAAGTAACTACGTTTAATGTAGCATTTTGCTTTGTGAAAAGGACATCTCAACATCCTTCCAATCCCACACTCTAGTACTTGTGTGACAAAAATAAAAGTGATGGCTAAATAATCATGGCTCATATGGCATTATCAAACTTTGAAAATGAGAAGACGGAAACCTGGAAATACTATTACTTCAACCACAGTGCTAAATTGTATTAAAATACTTACTTTTCCATTCATTTCTTTGGCGGCATCTGTAGTAGAATCTTCAGGATTCTCAAAGGTAATGAAAGCAAAGCCTCTGGACTTGTTTCTTGCTAAATCTGTTATCAAAAATACTGGAATTTAAAATGTTAAATGTCACATGTCACTAAAATGTAACCTATTAGAGATTTTCAGTCTCTAAAGTTTTCAGAAATTCCCACAGAGGCTCTTAATTTGATATAATGGACACAGTATTGTACCAATCTTCTGAAACGTTTTGTAAAAAGAAAACACACAACGTTTTGCATCCTCATTACCTTCCCAAAAATCTGCAGGGAATAAATACCACAGTTAAGCTATCTTATGACTTTCTATGGACTAAGCCCACAATAAACTCACAATGTCTTACTTTTCCTTCTTATTACCTGGGATTGCAAGGAGATAAGATTGATTCCTGGGCAAGTGGAATAGAGAATCTGAGAGAAGAAAATCAAGCCTGGCCAGTTTGTACAGCTTGCAGAAAGACCTTAATCTTCCCCAGCCAGGGACACTTGAGAACAAATGGCTAACACCTCTCTTTGCACATGAGAGGTATATAGCTAAGTCAGACTGGAACTGCTAAGACATGAGTGGAGAAGGGGAATAAAAAGAAGGGGGAGTTTCGTCTTGCCTACTAAACAAACCAGCGTACTGTCTTGGGAAAGGGGGAAAAGAGGAGTTTATCTCAGTCACTAAGCAAAGAAGTCAAGTCTTGGGAACTGCCAAGGTAAAAATTGTCAGACATTCTCATCAACTCTGAGATATCCACAACAAGTAAAAGGAGATCATGAAGTGCAGTCTGTGCCCAAGATACTGGGCAGAGGAACCTTGAAACCTATAGAATGAAAGGTTTATAAAACACCCTGAATCTCACTGGGCAAGCCAGAGCAGTTAAGAGCACTGGCTTGTGCCTTACCAAAGGTGAATTCCATAGATTTGCCTGCATTGCCTTTTTAATAAATTTGCTAGCTTTGCTTCTTTTCAAGGTTCATTGTGGTACTACAAGGCTGCTGCCTATCACTCTGCTGAACTTCTTCTCATGTACATGCCAAGAACTGAGGGGGAGGCGGGAAGTGCTCTCTATTCCACTCAGGGTGCTGTCCAATAACATCCTCTCTGACTTTTGGGGTGTCCTAAAACAAAATGTTTAACTCAGTGATAGAAGTGCTTTCACAACTGAACAGGGAGAAGGAAGTTTTCCTAATATTTGAAGACGAAAAAATAGTCGTATCATATGTGGGCAATGTTACTATTTGCTATATGTTTAGTCTGAGTAGGTAGGCATTTTGATTCTAAGTCATACCTTCTCTTAAGGGACCAAATTTCCCAAACATCGTTACAAGAGTTTTTGCATTGCTCCGTATATCCAGGCCTCCTACAAACACCTTCCTAGGTCTCTCTACTTCTACCATTGTGCTGTAAATGGTTAAAAATAGACACATAGCAAAAAATTAGTTATAAGCCAAAAAACATCATTTTTATCACACTGCCTTCCAAATATTCAAGTGAAGCAACATACATGAGCTCACTTTGAAAAATATGTATTTTTATTTTGTATCCTTAATATTGTTGATAATATTACTGAAACCCCTGTCCCCATTTTGCCCACAATGTCCCACTCAGCCAGGTTCCAACCTCATCCTGGCCCCTCAATAACCTATTACAACTGTTTCAGGGCAATGTATTCATGAATAAATGTTCTTTAGTTATTCTATTCCCAGCACCACTGCCCCCTTCCCTCTGAGCTTCATCAGTCTGTTCCATGTTTCCATGCCTCTGGTTATATTTTATCCGTCCGGTGATTTTGTCATTGAATTTCACATATAAGTGCTTGCAATAATGAGAGATCTGTCCTTCTCTGACTGCCTTAGTTCATCTAACATAATAATCTCCAGGATTCATGCTGTCTCTAAGGGAAATAGAGCCTGTTTCTTTACACCTACATAGTGTTCCAATTGTGCAAACATAGCAAAGCTGCTTTATTAACTCTTCTACTGATGGGTACTGGGGCTGCTACCCCATCTTAGCTATTGTAAGGAATGCTGCCATAAACACAGGGATGCGTATATTCTTTCTGAATGGTATTTTGGGATATTTACGGTATCATTCCTAGAAGTGAGTCCCTGGGTAAATGGTGGTCCCATTTTAAACATTTGCAGGAATCTTCACACTGTGTTCCATAATGGTTACAAAAGTCTGCATCCCCTCAAAACTTGCTGTTTATTGATTGATTCATGTTAACCGTCCTGGCATGTTCCAGGTGATACATCATTGTCCTTTTCATTCCCAAGTCTCTGATGGTTAGTGATGTGCAGCATTTTTTTATATGAGTCTTGGCCATTTTTATGACTCTTGGGAGAAGTGTCTATTCAGGTCCTCAGCCCATTTGTGCACTGGATTTATTTGTCCTCATTTTATGAAGCTGTGGGAGATCTTTATGTATTTTGGAAAATTCTCCCTTATCAGATTCACTATTGGCACATATGTTTTCACATACAGTTTCTCTTTTCATGTTGATGCTTGTGCCTTTTGCTGTACAGAAGCTTTTTAGTTTAATGCAGTCCCATCTGTTTAGTTTTTCATTTGTTTCTCTAGCCCTAGGCAAAGTGTTTGTGAGAACGCTGTAGAAAAGTGTGATGTTGCTGTCTAAGTCTTCACCTAGGATTTTTATGGTACGACGCCCATTTAAGGACTTTATCCCTTCCTAGAGTACTGGTGCATGACATTTGTGCATTGCTTGTATGTGTGTGTGGGGAGGTCCCTCAGCCTGACCTGAGCCCTCTCTCATTGCAGAACTCCTTGGGTGATGTCTGTCTGCCAGGGAGCAGGCCTAAGCCAGCAGACAGACACCCCCAAGGGGTCCTTAGTGCTGCTGAGGAGACAAGAGAGGCTACCAACAACACCACTGCATTTGCCAGCTGGGAGTCCAGCTTCTGGCTGAGCAGGGCTCCCCTTGTGAGAGCGCACTTACTACCAGGGGGCAGCTTTTGTGTTAAGCATCTGCCCCCTGATCTTCAGTGTTCTTCTGCCATTCGGTTCACTTACATATTACACTTTTATTATATAGGTTGGGTTTATTTTTTTATATGTGTACGTTGTGATCTAGCTTAATTTTTCTGCATATATCTGTCCAAATTTTGCAACACCATTAAATGAAGACACTGTTTTCACTCCATTGTATTCCCATTTACCATTTGTCAAGTGTTAATTGAGCTTAATGGCACTGGGTGATTTCTGGAGTCTCTGTACTGAACCATTGCTCAACATGTCTGTTCTTCGTATATACACGATGGAGGCTCTTTTGATAGCAATGGCTTTATAGTATAACTTGATATCCAGCACAAGTACAAAATTATTATACCCCTACACTTTTGTTTTTCTTTCTCATAATTTCCATGCGAAATCAGTCTTCTTTGGTTGCTTATTCATTTTTTCAGTATTTAATTTAGATCTCTGAAATAAGCCATTGTTATTTTCAGAGAGATTTCTTGGGATCAGCAGACTTCTTTGAGTCATATGCACAGTTTAAAGATGTTAATCCTTCCTGTCTATGAACATGATAAATGCTTCCACTTGTTTGCATCTCTTTTTGCAAGCACCTGTAGTTTTCCAGGTACTGGTATCTACCTCCTTGGTTCAGTTTATACATAAGTATCTTAGTATTTTATTGCAAGGGTCAGCCAAACTTTTTCACATTTATTCATCCTGTGAGTTCATTATTTTTTTATAAAAATGCAATTGATATCTGCACGTTAATTTTGTATCCAGCTATTTTGCCGAATTCATTGGTTAAATCTAATAGTTTTATGATGGAGTCTTTTGGGAATGCCATGTACAACATAGAGCATGTCATCTGCAAGGAATGGCAGTTTTGTAACCTAGAGCACAAAAGGAGCACTCGTCTAACCAACAAATGCTCCATTTTTCAAGACATTGCTAAAAAGTCAGGACAAGATTCCATTGGAAAACTACTGTAACTTTGCGGTGCAGTGTAAAAGAGATCACTGTTTTGAAATGCCCTATTTAGCCTAGATAAGCAGCAAGGGCATGTGTTGATAGATTCTGGACTTCAAATATCTAATAAATATCTATGCATCCACACACACACACACACACACACACACACACACACACACACACACTCTATATATAGTATCCGATCTAATAAAGAGGGAATGTGCTAATTGACCCTTACACCATTGCAAAAATGGCATAGCCCACAGCCAATAAGGAGGGAATATGCTAACTGACTGCCCCGTCCTCAAAGATGTTGCAGACCACAGCCAATATGGAGAAAATATGCTAGTTGACTGACCCACCCTCAATGATGGCAGCATCCACAGTTACAAGATGGTGGCCCCCAGTCCCCTCAGCCCTGCCGGGATGGCAGGCACACAGAGCCTGGCTGCTCTGTGTGCCTGCATACGGAGTCCCCCAGTCCCCTAAGTCCCCCAGCTGCCCAGGGTCGGCCCCAGGTGCAGGCTAGCTTCCGATGGTGGCTGTACAGGCCCTCAGGGCCAACTGCAGGTTCAGGTAACCAGGGCCAGCCGAGTCTTGGGCTGCCAGCAATGGGAGCAGCAGAGGTGTCATGGGGTGTCACCTTCCCCTGATTGCCGGGTTACCTCCCGCCCAGAGGGTTCCTGGACTGTGAGAGAGGGTAGGACGGGCTGAGGGAACCCCCCTCCACTGCATGAATTTTTATGCACCGGGTCTCTAGTGTGTATGTGTGTTTGTGTGTGTGTGTGTGTGTGTGTGTGTGTGTGTGTGTGTGTGTGTGTGTAAAAAAAAAGCATGTGTGTGTGTGTGTGTGTGTGTGTGTGTGTGTGTGTGTGTGTGTGTGTGTTTTTTTTTTGTAATCCTCCCTGGGACACAATTCATCCATTGATTTCCAGAGAGAGTGCAAGAGGAGGAAGAGGGAGTGGAAGTGAGAGAGAGAGAGACAGAGAGAGAAGGAACACACCTAGATTGGTTTGCTGCCCCACCAGGGACCCCACTGAGGGTGGAGATCACCTTTCAACCTTCAGTACCTGCCCGTGACAGGCAATGCAACCCCCACCCTCCCAGCAGTCTCTAACCAGAGTGACAACTCCCCAGGCAAACAGCCATTAACTTAAGTTTCATAAAAATAATGCTTGACAGCTCTTGCCAATATCTAGGGTCGATAGCACTGTTAAAAAGTCCTAAAGCCCGTTTCTATTCCCAAAGTGTTGAAAAACACAAATCCTTGCTAGTCAGAAGGAAGTTAAAAGACTGCGATGGGCAAATTTAAAGGATGATTATTTCTGTTGACAGATTTGGGCAAACAATGGTTAAAGGGAAAAATGAATTTTATTGCCATCTTTAAACAGAATGATCCAGTGAGAGAAAGACAAGTATCACGTGATCTCACTCATATGAGGAATCTAATGAACCAAATAAACAGATGTCCAACAAGAGGTCGGACACACAGAAGCATGGAACAGACCTTGCCACAGCACAGGGAAGGCGGGGGAGGGTGTGTGGGAGGGAAGAGCTGAACCAAGGAACTTGTATGTATATATGCATGAAGCTTGGGCACAGACAATAGCTGGTTGAAGTTGGAGGGGTAGAGGCTGGGCAGGGTGGACCAGGTCACTGAGGGGAAAGGGGGACATATGTACTCCTCCCAACAATAAAGGCTTTACAAAAAATTGAGGACGCTTCTGCAACCATTCGACATTTTGAAACGAAACGACCACCGGGGTTGTAGGTGTGCTGAGGATGTTTTTGAATCTTTCTAGGTCTCTGAGAAAACCAGGACAAAGCAAACTGAAAAAACCAAAATGCGACTGTGCATTGGGCCCCAGGAGCATGTGCTGTGGGTGGCAAGCTAAGCCCACTCACCCCGGAAACAGGGCACAGGAGCGCAGCCCACTTGAGCTCTTAGCCCGCGTGGGCTCCCCACCCAGCATTCCCTCCCCCAGCCAGCACCCCAGCATTCTGCCCCTCCCTGCCAGCCCCTCACCCAGGACAAAGACTGGGGCCTTCACCCTCTCTCCTTCCCTGCCTCCATAAGGCACACTGAGGGGGAAGCGAAGGGCGTTTTCTGGAAACAAGCCTCCACACATGCGTCCGCCATGCCCCTCCAGGTTGACATGGGAACTTCCTGGGCCTTCAGAAAGGAAACAGCCTGACAGGAATCAGAGTGTCAGTTACCCACATCTCCCCAGCCCCAGGGACAGCACAGCTGGGCACGTCTCCTCCTCCTCGGGATGACTTTGTGTATTGCCCCCAACATTCTGAGGCCCTCACCTTTCTGTCCTCATGCAGCGGGAGGCCAAGGCTCAAAGCCCTGCTCAGAGAGGAGCCCCTCTAGTGGCTGAGCACAGCCTGGCTCCGGAAGTAGGGGGGCTGAGAGGCCAGGATGTTATGGGAGAGGAGCTGCACAGGCCGAGGGGACGGGGGGAAGGACCCCTGCAAACTGCTGGCGGGAAAGAGGACCTCCTGGGCAAGGTTGCAAGCCCTGGAGACCAGCATTTGCTGTCCCCCTCTCTCAGGGCATCTGTCCGCTACCTGCCTGTGTGCATATCATCTCTGGTCACCCATCCATGCTCTGCCCTGCATGCATCGTCTCTTTACCCAGGATCTGCCCTGGCTGCCAGGCATCACGCAGCACCCACCTGCCATCCTCTGTCATTCCTCATCTACCTCTCACTCCTCAGTTGTTAAGATTAGTAATCCTGAGCCACTTTGCGCTGCTGTGAGTTTCTCTTTTTACCCAGGGGTCCCAGTCCTCCTGTAACCGGACAAACAATGGGTGCGTGCTGCCTGTCACTACTCGAGCGATGAAGCAGAGACAGGGTTGAATCATATATGAGCGTTTATGCCGGCATTATGGGAGAGCAGCAGGTTAACCACAGAAATCTGCTCTGCACCCAGCATAAGCCAGCTGCTTCTATAGTAAAAGTACAAAGGAAAAGTAGGCAAAAGGACAGTTCACACATATGCAAAAGAACTAGGAGTCTTCAAAGGGCTTAGAGATATGCAAGAGTTGGGGTTACATGGGGAAATAGCCAAAAGGTGTGCCAGATGGGCAGTTAACAGGTAAGCAGGCTGGAGAACTACAAAGGCCTGCAGGGATGCAAAAGGCCTGGGGACCTTCAAAGGGTGGCAACTCTGGTTTCTGCAGCAAAGTTGTTCATCTTTCCATGAGAATAGTCAGCTGAAATGGGGAGGAAGGGCTGCTTCTCCAGATCAGCTGCAGCCAGGGTAGAAGGAGCCTTCTGTAATCAGAATAAAACAATCATGGTTAACAGAACATGATTCCCATTTCATTCAATACTAGCTTGTTCGCAAAAATTCTATTGCTACAGCCTTTCACTTCGTTTTATACCAGCCGATTCTCCTCTCCAAGTGGTTGTACTCTCTGAGTCATAAATGCTCTGTGTGCAGGCTTAGCGGACCTGTGTCTGAAGAAAGAGTTGTAGTCATGCCCCTGGATGGGGCAATGAGGGCATGAGCCTCACCTGCCTCACTTTATGATTAAGGCAGACGCTGCTTCCTGGAATGTGCCATGCGTATTGCCACCACAAGGCCTTTGCCCATACAGAGTCTGCTACACTGAGGGCCAGGATACAACCGCCTGCTTCATTGATCCTGCTGCCTGGGTGGGGGCAGGTGCTAGGTGGGACATGGACAAGGAAGGGGCTCTTCATGCCCGAATACTCCTGTTGGGGTTACAGTCACAGTGTCTGTGTGCTGCTCTGAGCTCATCCCCTGTAATCCTCCTCATGTCCTTCATTCCTGAGCACTGCACATTTCCCTTTTTCCAGACACTGAAGCTTAGAGATGGGCATTTACTAGCCCAAGGTTACACAGCATTTGAACTGCGGTGTGGGAACTAAGCTAAGTCCTAAGGGCAGAGTCTGTGGTTGCTGTACCCCCAGATGTCCCACCTACAGAGAAACAGCACTCATGGTCAAGATGAGGGTGTGTCTTTCAGCATAGTATCCCCTACCAGCCACCACATCAGGGCAGACACCCTGTCTGGAACAGAGGACATGCACTTCCCTATTTTCTGCTGAGATTGAGCACAAGCGGAGGGCCCACAGAATGAAAATCACAGCCACCTGCATGTGGTGGTGAGAGGAGGCCACTGCGCCCAGGCCTTTAAGACATCCCAGCATATGGTGTCTTCCCAGTCCCTGCTTCTATTTGGCCAGTGTGAGTTCCTGTGGCTAAATTCTTTGACCCTCAGTCTGGGGCACAGCAAGGCCTGGCAGGGTGAATAGGAAAGTTGACCAGCATGTCTGTGGGAGGGATGAGCAAGGAGCAGAGGGACAGGAGATGGATAGGGGAAAGCTGGGGTTCCTGGGCTATTGGAGAAGCAGTGAGCAGATCTCCCTCTGATAAGGGCAACAGGACCACTCTGAAAAATAAAACTGGGTCTCAGGACTATAAGGACCCACTCAGGCCTTCAGCTGGGTCAGCAGCCTCTGTCAAGCCCCCTGCCAGCTCTAAACCTGTGCTGTGGCCTGCATATCTCCATCTCTTTTTCCCGTACACATTGGTGCACTGGGAGTTTCAATCACTTTCTTGAGCATGGAGAATTTTTTCAATGTTGGTTTTATTATACTTAGGTGGCATAATGTATCTTTGTGTTTTGTTATTGCTAATCGACACTAGATGACCTTTTTCCATTGTTATCGTTTTTCAACAGAGAGTTGAAAGCAGGGACGGGCACTTGGGAGGGAGGGAGATAGAGACCAAAAGAAACATCTATTGGTTAACAACAACACAGGCATGTTGTCCTTGACCTGGAATCCAACCTGTGATCCTGGAGTGCCACTGCTGATGCTCAAATCCCTTAGGCACACCAGGCAGGGGGGCATTTAAACATGTTTTAATCTGAAGGGGCATTTGACAGCGTGAAGCATAGGAATAACACGAAGGTCAGAATTTCAGCCCATTTCCAGAAAATGTGCCTTCATATTTATTCATAATCAATTATTTAAATTAAAACATTATCCTTCAGCTATATTTTAAATAAATATAATCCCCCTTGCCTACCTCAGCATCATTGACATCTTTTCAGTACAGGATGATAAAAGCATAGGTTTTCCCAATAGGTTTTTCTAGGGTCATGTCCTACTGACATAAAGTCATTCATAAAGGGGTTCAAGTATTGTTATTTGGTCACTGACTTGACAGAAGTCTCAGGTTGAATGCCACCATCATGAAGGCCCCTTCTGACTTATGGTAGACCATTAGCTGTGATGGGTATTAGAGCAGCAGATGAGGAGGTTTTGATGGTGGCACAGCAATTATTGCAACAGCCAATGGGACACCTCTATAAGGGGTCCGGAATATGGTTTTGGCGGAGATCATAGGATTCACCATCTACGCAAGAGAGAGTGAATCATGCAGTACTGTAGCTCAACTTATCGGGATCCACTGGGAGATTCAGGAGGGAAGCCCCTGTGACAGACAAACTAGACACTGAAATTAAAAATGATGCTAAGGTATGGCCGACATTTTATTTGTAAAGAAACTGTCTTCTGTTATTTATGAATGACCAAAAGCAAATGGTGGGTTTGGAGAAGAAACAAGAATTGTAGGTCCCTTTATGAAGTTTCTGCATAGGATGCAAAGTTTGAATTATTCCCATTATTTCATAAGTGTTGATTTAAATCACAATATACTTAAATGTTTAAATTGAACATTTGTATTGTTAAAATTTTCAGAATAAAGTTTTTGACAAAACGGGATATCTTGTCTGATTTTACTCAAAACATAGAAGCAATGTGTTTGGATGGTGAATTGAATTCTTGCTCCTAAATTACCCATTGTGTCTTTGAATATAAGTGCATAAAGGCTTTGAACTGAACTTCATACAAAATGAAACAGGGTGTTCTTCTTCATGGCATGCTGCCCTGTTTCCAGTGAGGAAATGTAAACAAATTAGGTATTCTCCTTGGAAAACCTAAATGGACAAAAGGATCGAGGAACCTCACACAAGGCTGCAAAACAATTGTTCACATCACTGTGACAACTGGGATCAGGAAGGATTCCTGCAGCTCTGTGGAAGACACTTTGCACCCTAACCTACTGATAAAGAGCAGGCCTCTCCCGCTGGCCAGGGAGGAAGTGGAGACCTTAGGGAAATAGTTGATGGTGGTGAGCAGCAATAGATCAACGTGGCATGGTGGCACAGCAGCCTAGGCTCTAGGTTGGCAAACTGCGGCTTGCGAGCCACATGCGGCTCTTTGGCCCCTTGTGTGTGGCTCTTCCACAAAATACCACGGCCTGGGCGAGTCTATTTGAAAGAAGTGGCCCTAGAAGAAGTTTAAGTTTTAAAAATGTGGCTCTCAAAAGAAATTTCAATTGTTGTAGTGTTGATATTTGGCTCTGTTGACTAATGAGTTTGCCAACCACGGGCCTAGGCCTTTGCATGAGGAAGATTCACAGACATCAGTGGAAAGGGGTGTAGGAAGAACATGCCATGCCAGCCCCTGTTGAGGGGCAGGTGGCAAGGCCTGAGGGTGAGGTGGGCAGCCTGGAGGGAGAGTTCAGAGGAATTGTTCAAGGAATCTGCTTTGATCCTGAGTGACAGTGGTCATGCACACCCCTTCCTCCTGTCTTAGCCTCCCCTGCCTGAACAGGAATTGCACTGTGCTTGTTGTGCAGGTAGTTCCTGTCTCACACCCATGCCCTGAGGACCCAGTGTCACAGTATGTATCCCGCCAAGCCTCCAGGTGTCCCTGTGAGAGAAAAATAGTGGCCCAGCTACCTGGCAGAGAGCCCGGGCGGCCCCTCCTCCCCAGTCCCATCCCCTCACCTGAAGCCATCGTCCTCTCATAGTACTTCAGGGGGTTGAGCCACAGGTCCTTGCTGATGTTCTGGTAGGGCAAACAGGGCTGGGTCAGGAGAGGGCAGGGACCCAATTACAAACCCAAGCAGCAGGGGCACACACAAAGCAGTGTGCTGGCATGGCCAGTGATGTCCCACCTCAGCAATTCTGCAAGATCCTGCCAATCTGTGGTCAGAGAACCAGTTGAAGAGGGAGAGGCTGCTGTGCCAGTGCCTGTGGCTGTAGGCTTCCCGTTCACAATCCTGGTACCACTGAATGGGAGTGGCACGGGACACCCTGTATCCTGCAGGAGAGGGGTATGTGACAGGGGGCATCATCGTCCAACTTCTGCCCACCACCAGCTATGGCCCATGTCGGGAGCCTCCTCTTACCTGTGACAGTGATGAGATACTCCTTCACAATCACATGGTTGCAGAAGTAGGGGTTGCTGTGGAAGTACAGGCTAATGATGCAGCAATCTTCAGGATGCCTGACTTCCCTCACCTGCAGAAGGAAAGTGGATCCAGAGAGTGAAGTCGCAGCCCAGGGTACCGCCTTTAGCTGTTTTCAGGGACAGCCCATTTACACTCCTGCCCTCCCACCGCTCCTTGGAGTGGGCAGCCTGACCTTCAAATAGATCATGTGGCCGAGCATGTTTTCATCTTGGATGCTGATCATGGCTGACAACTCCGGATGATTGAAAAACTGCTTTGGGTCAAGGAGCCTGCACCCTGGAAGCTGGACATGGACCAGCTAGAAAGTGCAGCTTGGCCTGGCCTCTCCTGGCCGACAGTGCCACTGTTTCCTGATAGATGTGATGCCCAACAGATTGTTGCAAGATGAGGGCTTGACAGGCTACACATCACTCATTGCTGCTTCTGACTGAGGAGCTGGACATACAGAAGGCCTCAAGGGAAACATTAGTTAGTCCCAGAAGTACCCGTGCAACATAGCCCCACCTGTGGGCAAAAGCACCCGGTCTATGCTTGCATTTGTGTTGGAGCTCTGACCCTGGACCCACAGGTATCGGTTTTGTGGTGCCCATAAAAGAGAGAGTTTGTCACCATTATCCTGAGCCAGACTGGAGCTCACTACCTGAGCTTGTCTCCAATGTGTCTCTTTTCTATCCAAACCATCCCCGCTGACACCTTTCTCCTGCACTGTCCCATCCACCTTGGGGTCCCGTGCCTTTACCGTCAAGGATACAGCAGAAGAACAAAGTAGGTGGGATCTCAATACCAGACATCAAGCTGTATGACAAAGCCACTGTTCTCAAAACAGCCTGGTATGGCACAAGATCAGACATATAGACCAATGGAATTGAATACAGAACCCAGAAATTGACCCAAACCACTATGCTCAATTAATATTCCACAAAGGAGGCATGAACCTACAATCGAGTCAAGACAGTCTCTTCAATAAACGGTGTTGGGATAATTGGACATATACATGCAAAAAAATGACACTAGACCACCAACTGACACCATACACAAAAATAAATTCAAAATGGATACAGGACTTAACTGTAAGATGGGAAAACAGAAAAATATTAAAGGAATCCACGGGCAGACATATGCCAAAGCAATAACTTCACTGATCCATCTCCTGGGGCAATGGAAACTAAAGAGAAAATAAACAAATGGGACTACATCAAAATAAAAAGCTTTGGCACAACAAAAGAAACTATCAACAAAACAACAAGAAAGCCCACTGCACTGGAGATTATATTTGCCAATATTATCACTGATAAGGGTTTAATCTCCAACATTTATAAGGATCTCATACAACTTAACAAATGGAAGATAACCCAATCAAAAAATGTGCAATGGACCTAAATGGACACTTTTTTCAAAAGAAGACAGAAGAAAAGCCTAGAGACATATGAAAACATGGTCAAAGTCATCAATCATCTGAGAGATGCAAATCAAAACAACAATGTGGTACCATCTCACACCTGTCAGAATGGCTATCATCAACAAAGGACAGCTGGCGAGGATGCAGAGAAAAAGGAAGCCTCGTGCCCTGCTGGTGGGAATGCAGACTGGTGCAGCCACTGTGCAGAACAAACAGTATGTAATATCCTTAAAAAATAAAAAATGGAACTCCCATTTGACCCAGTGATCCCACTTCTAGGAATATATCCCAAGAAACTAGAAACACCAATTGGAAAGATATATGCACCCCTATGTTCATAGCAGCACAATTCACCATAGCTAAGATTTGTAAACAGCCAAACTGCCCATCAGCAGATGAGTGGCTCAAAAACTGTGGTACATCTACACAATGAAATACTATGGAGCAGTGAAAAATGAGTTCTTACCATTTGCAACAGCATGGATGGAATTGGAGAGCATTATGCTAAGTGAAATACACCAGTCAGAGAAAGAAAAATATCACATGATCTCACTCATTTATGGAATATAATGAACAACATAAACTGATGAACAAAAACAGATCCAGAGACAGAGAAACATTGATCAGACCGTCAAACCTTAGAGGGAAGGTAGGGGAGGGTGGGTATAAGTGTGAAAGATCAACCAAAGGACTTGTATGCATGCATATAAGCCCTAACCAATGGACACAGACACCGGGGGATGGGGGGTGCAGGTATGAGTGGGGATGATTGGCAGGTAATGGTGGGATAAGGACCCATATATAATACCTTAATCAATAAAGAAATTTTAACTAAATGAATAAAATATATTTAGAAAAAAAAAGAAAGGATACAGCTGTGGCCCAGAACCCATGGATGCGCTGGATATTGAGGCTTCTCTGTTCAAAATAAGGCTTGAGTCTCTGCCGAGTCCTGCACCTGAGCCGAGAGAAGTCCCTGCTGGCTTGCTCATTCACGGGCTCCATCTCCAACTGAAGGGCCTGGAGCACCTCCTGAGGGGACCAGGTGCACTTGCCCCAGGGCCCTGACTGGGCCTGCTCCTGCTGCACTGGCTTCTCTTCTTGTGGCTTTGCCTCTGCCTCTGACAGTGGTTCCACCTCTCCCACCAGCTCCATTGCCTCAATGGTGCCCTCCCCCTCACCCTGCTGGACAAACTGCTCCCCTGCAATTAATGGTTCCTCCATCCACCCCTGATCCTGGCCATAGGACCTTTCTAGGACCCCAGGCGCCTGTTCCCCCAGCCTCACCTCTTCACTCACCACCTCCTCCTGCCTCCCCAACTGCAGATCTGCAAAAACCTCATCCCCTGCTCACATGCCCTGCCCTGGCACCACCTGCAGAAGGCCCTCCTGCCACAGGACTAGCTGTACCTGTGCCTGCAACTCCTCCCCCTTGCCTTCCTCTTGATCTTCACTCTGGGTTCCCTGCTGCAGCTCACCCTCCTCTCCCTGCACAAACTGCTCTGCAGCCACACATTCCTCCTCCCTCCCCCACTCAACATCTAGCCAAACCTCCTCACCTGCCTCCAACCTCAGCTCCAGGGTCACAGCCTCCAGCACCTGCATGTTGTTCTCCTGCTCCTGCCCCAAGGCTGCTCTCTGAACCTCCTCTGCCTTTTTGTCCTGGTTATCACCACCTTCCTGCTCCGCGGTGAAGCTAAAAGCCTCCTGGGCCATCCTGCTTGCCCTGCTCTACCTGGTGCAAAGGCCCTATGGTGCGTTCTGTGGCCCCAGCTGCCCTTCAGCTGAAGGCCCCCTAGTGGAACTCAGAGGAAGCCGCGCGGCCCCAGGAACCTGTCTGTCTCCCAACACAGCCTTCCTCCGGGTGCTCCCTGGCCCTGAGACTAGTGCAGGGAAGGAGCAGGCGGGTGCAGAGCCTGCTGAGTCCAGGCGGCACTTGCTCACAGTGCATGCATCCGGGCCCTGGCTGTGCTGAGTGGGCTCACACTGCGCTCATGCGCAGGAGCTGGTGATGTGAGCATGTGGTACAAAAGGCGCCTGTCCAGGCCCCGCCTGCTGTCTCTGGGTGGGCTCCTCAAAAGTCTTCTCCAATCACAGACAGGACATTGGGCGTCTCCCTGCAGAGCCCCGCCCCTCACTCACAGCCAGGGTGTATGAGCCTGGCCCCTGGAGCCACAGCGGGATGTTCCTGAGGAAGCCCACCTACTGTCCTGGGCTCTGAGGCTTCCTGGGCAACGCTTTGTCCTGTGCACCTCCTCTTGTCCCATCACAGCTCTCCAGGGCAGAATTCGCTTGCTGAGTGCCATCCCAGGTCCTTTCCCCTTCCGACTCCCCCTCCCCCCCCGCCCCCTGCCTCCCCGCTTCCTCACCTGTCCCCTGCTAAAGGAAACAGAGGCATGTGCCTTGGGCATTATATTTATCTACATTGCCCAGCTTGTTGGCATATAGTTGTTCATGGTATTTTCTTACAACCCTTTGTATTTATGTGGTGCCAGTGGTTACTCCTCCACTTTCCTTTCTGATTTCATTTATGTGGGGTCTCTCTCTTTGTTTCTTGATTAGTCTGGCTAATTGTTTATTGATTTTGTTTATCCTTTCAAATAATTAGCTCTTGGTGTCATTGATTTTTTGTATTGTTTTTCAATCTCTATGTTATTTATTTCTGCTCTAATCTTTATTATTTCCTTCCTTTTACTTACTCTGGGCTTTTCTTGTTGTTCTTTTTCTGATTCTTAAGTTGCAGTGGGTAAATAGTTTATTTGGTGATATTTCTTGTTTTCTTTTTTGTGTTTTTTTGTTTTTTTTTTTTTGCTTTTTGGATTTTTTTTTTTTTTTTTTTTTTTAGATATGCCTGTATTGCTATGAACTTCCCTCTCAGGACTGCTTTTGCTCTTTCCCAGAAATATTGCATTGTTTTTGTTCATTTTCATTTCTTTCCAGCAAGTTTTTGATTTTTCCTTGATCTTATTGGTAACCAATTCATTGTTTAATAGCATGCTATTTAGAGTCCAGGTGCTTAAATGTTTCTAGGTGTTTTTACTGTAGTTGATTTCTCATTTCATTCCACTGTGATCTAAGAAGATGCTTGATATGATTTCAATCGTCTTGAACTTGTAGGGACTTCTTATGTGACCTAACATGGTCTATCTTTGGGAATGATCCAGGTGCACTTGAGAAAAATGTATATTCTTCTGCGTTGGGATGAAATGTTCTAAAATGTCAATTAAATCCATCTGATCCAGTGTGTCCTTTAGAGTTTCTGTTTCCTTGTTTATTTTTCATATGGAAGACCTACCCAGTCAAGTCAGAGGAGTGTTAAAAGTCCCCTACTGTGACTGTCCTGTTATTAAGTGCTCTGTTAAAGTGCTCTAGAAATGTAATTTGTTTGTTTGCTTCACACACACACACACACACACACACACACACACACACACACTAGTGGCCCGGGGCATGAAATCCGTGCACATTAAGAGGGAATTAATAAGAGGAAATATTTTAATATTGCTATTTGCCTTTCTCTATAGTAGACACGTCAGAGATGAAAAAAATTAGTGAGATGTATATTAATATAATATATAAACTTAATAAATAAAAACAACACAACACGATATAATAACAACAAAGACATGATATAAAAAAAACAAAAAACATGATGTAAAAAAAACACACTGATTCAAACAATGACTAATAAATTGATTAAACTCATCATAACATCTCCCTGTATACCACATTAATAGTGAAAAACACTTTCAGAGTGCTTGACTAATTTCCCTTGAGATAAAGTTTTTACAACTTTGACTTTAACATCCTACCCTCTTCAAACTTGAGACAAGGCAACATGTGAGAAAATGGATTCAGTTAGGGATATTCTTACTCTATCTAGAGTTTTTCCCTGTGATTTATTAATAGTCATCACAAACGCTGGCATCATGGGAAACTGTCTTCAAATTAATTTAAATGGGAGGCCATTGCCAGATGGGGACAAATCAATTCTTGGAATCAGAAGAACCTCTCCTTCTGCAGGTCCTATTAATACTTCAGCTTGGATAATGTTTGGTCACAATTTTTTGCCAATAAATCTAGTGCCATTCAAAGACCCCATTTACTATTAAGATTTCTCTGTAGCATTATGTTTGCACCCACTTTATATTTTAATTTATGACATGGCATTCCTGAAGGAGTAATACAATTAGGAAATTTCGTTGGGAAAAATTCCTTTTCAGCATCATCTGTTGAATCAATGGAATCATCACTCAAATATGTGTGAAAATCTCCATCGAGTATATCCAAAATTTCTTCATTTAATTTATGAACATGCTCATTTTTTGGACAAAGAATCGCATATTTAGATATATATTTTAATGTTATCGATAGATATAGTATTTCCAAAGGTAGCTTCAATAATAGATCCTTAACAAATAATTTCACAGGGGAGTTCAATAATATTCATTCCTAAATGAAAACTGCTATCCAGTTTTTCATCTCCAACTTTTACTAAACACTCTCACTATAATCAGAATCCTCTGATCTCATATTTGTTTTAAGAGACAACTTTCTTAAACATCCCCAAACACTACAGTACTTTAAACCTGTTTGTACTATGCCTGATCACATAGCATGCAGCACAACACTGAGACATTGTCAAAAATATCCTTCGAGAAGGAGAACTTTCCCACCAAATGCAACATTCAAATTCATACTTTCTCTTAGTAATCCATCTATAGTATGTATAGCATGACTGGGTGCCATGGAGCATTCATCAATAGTAAAAAGTTGGGCCTTTTTAATGTTTTTTTAGCAACTTCACTCTTTACATCAAGTCTAGAAATTGAAGCTTCATTTAATGGAATTGCTAATTTATATTGGGAATGAAAGGTTCTTCCACCAATAGGTAATTTTGCAGCAATTCCTGTAGACGCTGTGGGTAAAACAGGACCACCATGACCTCTAATATAATGTATTAAAACTTTATACAGATATGTTTTTCCACTACCACCTGGACCATCCAAGAGAAAGCCTCTGGGGTGTACTGTTTGATCTTCAATGGCTGAAGTTATAGTCTGAAATGCTTCCAACTGTTCATCATTCAGAGAACTTGTTGCCCATACGATTCATCACATGTATTTGTATTCCTTAATAAAGGATAGCCTGGAAGTTTGAAATGTGAACATTTCATTCCATACCTCTTGAATTTTGTTAAGGGCATGCATTTCACAGTTCACAAAGGCGCCTTCTCTTCATTGTAATTTCCAACAAAAATCTTCAATAATATAAAAATCTTCAATAATATGAGATGTATTCTCATCCCATAATTTGTCTGCATCAGAAGGACATCCAAACACAGAGATATATGCAAAAAGTTGCTGTAGTTGTTTGGGAAGATTAAGGAAGATCGCATTGTCAATTGTATCTTTCCAGATAGTGTAGTCGATTAATAATCCTCTATGTTTACCAACTTCACAAAATGTATCATATATTATACCTCTTACAGTTCTCATATCAGCAAAACTTATCACACCTTTTACATGCAGAAGCAAAAGTCTAAGGTAATATCGTTCTGGTTCTCTATAGCTCACAGTGAACTTTCTACCTAATACTTTATTCCCGTCCTTTTGGCGTTTTATCCACAAAGAATGATTAAACACATAATGTTGTGTAATCTCCCAATAATAATAATTTTGTGCATCAGAATCTTCTCTATTAATAAAAACTAAGCCATCAAAGTCGAGTTATGCCTTTTAGCCCTATCTATAACTTCAGCAAAATCATCGGTATGAAAATACAAATTTTGTTCATTTGGCAAATGAATAGCTAATCTTGTGATTGCATGAGATTGGTCATGCATTTGCATTGCAAAAAGTCTCCAAAGGCCTCAGGAGCACTCACATACCTGGAGTCAATGAAGTCCTGTACTTGGTCATGCTTGATAATATTTTTTTCAGAAATTGGAATATGTGCACAATCCTGCCATTTATACACACATTTAAATAAATGTTTGGCCCTAACCGGTTTGGCTCAGTGGATAGAGCGTCAGCCTGTGGACTGAAAAGTTCCAGGTTCGATTCCGGTCAAGGGCATGGTGTACCTTGGTTGTGGGCACATCCCCAGTAGAAGGTGTGCAGGAGGCAGCTGATCAATGTTTCTCATCAATGTTCCTAAGTCTCTATCCCTCTCCCTTCTTCTCTGTATAAAATCAATAAAAATATATTTTTAAAAAGTAAATAAATATTTGACACTTTTAATCGATGCACAGACTTCAACGTTTATATGACAGTTATATTTAAGGCACAAATACGGGTTATAAGGGACAATACAAGTGTTATCGCCAACTTTATTTCCAACAGACATGGTGTTACCATATCTTCATTTGTATTTGGGATATCCATCAATATTTTCAATGGTCGCATTTTGAAATTCTTTGAGATATCCCTTTGAACATTTTCCATTTTCCATACATGGACTATTTGGATTTTGTATTCCACATGGTCCATGCAACATGTTTGATTTTACAATTTGAAAAAGTCAAGGACAGTGATCTTCATCTGTAATTTCTGCCTTAACTATATGGTCAATGTCATATTTCGTTTGTAATATGGATTCACTTTCTAATATCAATAATGATGTGAGTGTGAGGCAATCCACATTTCTGAAATTCAATGACATGAATTTTAGCGTTGCCAAATAAATGGAACTTACATCTATCATTTAAAAGAGCATTCAGCTTAATATAAAAAACATTGGCTACCAGGTCAGGTCTGTTGTCTACTTTTTGCCAGCATTGTAAATTGTTGGTAATATCTGCCCATTTGGGGTTGCACATCATGGTTATGAATAAATCGGACTTCCCAAACTTTGTTACAATTGTCATAGAATCCTGATATCGTTGCTGCATATTTCTGAGACTACCCTCAAAAGATGATGGAAGTATTATCATTTTACCAATCAGCACATTGTAATTTTCAGATCTAGCTGTGAGATAATCTATCAAACCATGATATTTCTCAATATTCATCTTAAATTGGTTTGCATTAATGAAATTTACTTGATTGGCTTCCATTTTAATATGAATCCACAATAAACTGAGTTAATTTTCCTGCACTTAAAATAGGATTGAACATGTTCTGTGCAGAGATGAAATCCATAATACTGCCTCTGTGTGATTCGTGTGCTTACAGGTCATCTAGTATTATTGTCGATTACACTGTTGTCTCTGAATCTTAATGCACTATCCGTTCCCCAGCCTTTTTCACCATGTGGAAACAGTATAGGATATGTCATTGCATCTAATGTAGGAAACAGGATACAGATTTGTTTCATTTTAGTGACAATCAAATTACTGGGATGTGGTTTACAATGAATGAGTAAGTCCCTCTTAAATGGAGGTTCTCCATCTTCATTTCTGAATAAGACAGCAACCTCGGTTACACAGGGAGGATTATATCTACCAGGATCACTGTTACGACCATATTTAAATGGCCACTGGTCAGCTTGAGTCAGTGATTTACCAGCAGGAATCCCATTCACCTGCACCTCTGACCCTGATAGGAGGGAGGAGGAAGCCACTTTCCTCCCAGAGCTCCCTCCTGCCACAGTGCGCCCCCCCACCATGTGCCAGGTAGAAATGGGATTGGCTCATGGATGTATCACAGGACCTTGAGAGTCCTTGAAAAAAGGAGGACACACCCGCATGGAATCTCTTCCCTTGTGGAAAATAGGAGCCATTTTGGAAAGAGCCTTGGTAATGGGGAGAAAGGCATTGTGCAGAACTGCCTCCAGATTAGGAGTGCATTGCTCTAAGGGAGATGACATGCTCCATAAAACAGAGTTCCAGCTCCAAACCTTTACTGCTCAGCTTCCTTTGATTTGGTGTCAACATGAGGTACCCCCCAAAAACAAGTGAACCTAACTCTGTCCTCCATCCCTCAGCAACACTGACCTCATAAATCAGGAGTTTAGGGGCTGAGCCAGAGGCAGGAATGGTACCAGGAGACATAAATATGCCATTGCTGCTTCCAGCAAGCAGATGATGAATGACTTTAAAGCTGTGCCAGACTCTGAGGGCAGACATGGCCCAGGACCCTGAAAAGAGCAGAAGCACCCTCGGTTAAGCTACCCTGAGAGAATGGGAATAGTGTGACATGTTCCTTTTCACTCAGGGCACACTGAGACCTAGCGACTGGAGCCTACCTCGGACGGCCCTGTCCTTCCTCCTGTGGGCATCAACGTGGTTCTTAGCTGTGGGATTGAGCACTTTCCTCCTGCGATATTGGGAGGAAGGTGAGGTCAGTGACTGAGTTTTCTATCAAAACAATCCAAGCACTTGGTTACCCAAGAACCAAGGGCAAATCTGGACTCTTTCATTCTTCCTCAGCCTTTTCCTTGATGCTCCTCAGTTGAAATGAGTTCTCATGTACCCCTTGTCCAAACTGCACAGTGTCTGAGGCTCAGGGACTTTTTTTTTGCCACTTCCAGAAGTAGAAATACTGGGATGCAACAGATACAGGATATCGGCCTCTGTTGCAGACACCCATTCGAGAGAATCTCCTGGTAAACACCTATGAGGACTTCATACAGGTCAGGGGTAAACTAGAGCAAGTTCCCTCCCCAAATTAGGGCAGAGCCACCCCCAGGCGGCCTCAGATTATTCAACCCCAGCACCAGATGAGGCAGCTGAGAGGGAGGTGGCAGACTCTGCTCTGCCCCCTTCTCCTACTCTTTTAAGTCCCATCCAGCTCAGTACCAGTCCCCTTGAATACTCCTACATGCATCTGAAATCAGTTACTTTCTATCCCTCTTCCTCCCACATTGGATGACACATGCCACAGGAGGTGAAACAGACCCTCCCGTTAGGACAATTGAGCTTGTTTCTATGTAGTCTTGGCTGAGGGTTAGTGCTCCTGAGATAGTGCTTGTCCTTGCTTGAGGAGACATTGGATATTGAATAAAATCAATTGCAGTAGGAGAAGTGGATGAAAAAAAAGGACCAAGGAAAGACAGAGAGACTTCCCACAATGTTAAAGGTCACAATACCCATGAAGGAGAGAGTTCAGTGGGATTGATGGCCACTGAGAGGAAAGCAGGAAGTGGGGTTCCTGTGTTTCAGAATCTGAGAGGTGACAAGTCTGACACAGCAAGGAGCCCTACCCCCAATCTGGTCCTAAGAATGTGGCAGGATGTCACATGGGACACACAGTGTTCTTCACCATGCCCCTTACATCGTCCACTGAGAATCCCCATCTCAGAGCTGTGTGACTTCTGGAGGAAAAATCTGCCTTATGCACAGAGAGATGCTTGGCCTAGTGTATTCTTCTGGAAAGAGTTGGATTTGGAGAACAGACAAGTCAGGACCAGATGGTCCTGGCCAGAGTGATATGGAACTATACTCAGGAATGACTGGAAGTTCTATGGATCAAAACACTCCGACAGAGCTAAGGCACAAAGTTAGTGCCCTTGTGCTTACCACAGCACAGGCGTTCTGAAAAGAATAGGGCGGTGCCACACTGGCCAAGGGAGGACAGACATCTATGGTGGAGTAGAGCAGAGTAAATGGAATGTGGTTGGCAGTGAAAATTTTCTATGATATCATGGTTTCAGTGTGGGTGCCTAAACATGTATGTGCTCCATTAAATCAGTTTCCACAATACTGTCTTTAGTGTGAGATAACAGTGAAATGGTAGTAATCCCTGACCTGTTCAGAAATCCACCAGCTGGACCAGTGGTTCAAGTAGACTGGACCCTTATCTCCTGGGAAAACCCTGGCGAGGCCCAAGCACATTCTAGTTATCCTCATCCTTCCTGCAGGAAGCAGACCTCTGACCTTCACTACGTTCCACCTTGTCCTTGTTCCTCGTTCCTTGTTCTGTCAGGACCATAAGGGCTAAGAGGCCGTGCTGCAGGAGTCCCCAATATCATTTAACACCATCCTCTACCCATGTACCCACATGATAATGCATGGCACAGAAATGCTAAGCATGATGGCTGCCATAGTACGCAAAGGGACCACTTGCCAAAATGATTAATAGCCAATAGAGCCAAGCAAACACATTAAAATGCACTAATATTTATTCCCAAGTCATACCTTCAGGTCAAATGAACACAATAATTTCCTTTCAGAATCCTAATTAGGAAGAAAGGTTAAATATTC
>JAJQQW010000025.1:2450071-2462646 GCA_025583905.1 Ia io | reverse complement strand
TCTGTACAGCCAGGGATGCACTGTTCCACAGCAGAAACTCTGAACTCCTTTCTCTCTCCCCTGAGTAACTTCCCACCTACACCCTAGCTGTTAAACTTCAGTGCCAGGGCCCCTCAGAGTGCATCAAAGCTCTGAGCCAGCAAACACACCACCAAAGAAGTGAATTTGCAACAGGCAGGCACCCTGAGCCCATCTACACACAGGGTGCTAGTGGGAGCCACTGGGAGCTCTCCCAACAGATGGTTCCTGAATGCCACTGTGATTCCCCACTAGACACGCACGTTTTCAACTAAGGGTGCAAGACAGCAATAACTGGGACACTCCACTCCATAGCTGCTATCTTTTAGACACCACAGTTGTGCCTCTGAAGCTTGCAGGCCTACATGAAGAGAACCCAAGTAGCTCAAGTAGGGAGCTACACTAGATTACCAAGCCCAGGATAACAGAGAGATTACTCCAGTAGCACCATCCCCAAAAGAACCTGGGTAGCAAAGCAAGCGGATCCAAAATTAAAACATTACAGGAAAACATGGGGCAAAAAAAAGGAAATTCCCAAAGGGAGGAAAAAGAGGAATCACCAGAAAGGGAGTTACATGAACTTGAGGCTAGCAGCTTAACAGAGAAAGAATTCAGAGTATTCATTATAAGGATGTTTAAAATGGATGGATGACAAATACACACAACTCAATGAGAACTATAAGGAGCTGAATGAAAATGTCACCAATATGAAAAGAAACCAAGAGGAGATGAAGAACGACATAGCTGCAATAAAGAACACAATGGAAGGCTTATAGAGTACAGTAGAAGAGGCTGAGGACTGCATCAGCAAATTAGAAGACAAGGTAGGAAAAAACACACAAACACAGCAGCAACTGGAAAGAAGAATTAAAAAGCAAGAGGAGATCCTAAGGGAGCTTCGGGACAACACAACACGAAAAAACTTTGAATAATAGAGATAAAAGAAGGAGAGCAAGAGAAGCAAGGAATAGAAAACCTGTTCAAAGAAAAAATGACAGAAAACTTCCCTGATATTGGCAAAAAAAAAAAAAAAAAAAAAAAAACTATCCAAGTCCAAGAAGTACACAGAGTCCTAAACAAGTTGAACCCCAAAAGACTGACACCAAGACACATCATAATTAAATTGACGAACACCAACGACAAAGCAAGAATCTTAAAGGCTGCCAAGAGAAACGGAAAGTTACCTACAAGGGATCTCCTATCAGAATATCAACTGATTTCTCAACAGAAACACATCAGGCCAGAAGGGAATGGAATGAAATATACAAAGTGATGCAAAACAAGGGACTGAATCCAAGAATACTAAACCCAACAAGGCAATCATTCAAAATTGAAGGTGGAATCAGAAGCTTCACAGACAAAAAAGGGCTAAGAGAGTTCATCACTACCAAGCCAGCAATGCAAGAAATGCTAAAGGGGCTGCTGTAAAAAGAAGAAAGAGAAAGGTAAGAAGAAACACAAACACTAAGGAAAAATATGTCAACAAACAGGTACTTATCAATAATAACAGTAAATGTAAATGGATTAAATGCACCAATCAAAAGACATAGGATAGCTGAACGGATAAGAAAATATGACCCATATATTTGCTGTCTACAAGAGACCCTCCTTAGAGCAAAATATTCACACAGACTGAGAGTGAAGGGATGGAAAAATATTTTTCAGGCAAATGGAAATGAGAAATAAGCTGGGTTGCTATAATTATATCAGATAAAAAAGACCTCAAAGTAAAGGCCATAATAAGAGATAAGGAAGGCCACTACATAATACTAAATGGAGCAATCTAACAAGAATATATAACTCTGGTAAACGTATATGCACCCAACGCAGGAGCACCCAAATACATAAAAAATCTGCTGGAAGTTATCAAGGGAGAGATCGACATCAATACAATCATAGTAGGGGACTTTAATCCACCAGTGACATCAATGGATAAATCCTCTGGACAAAAAATCAGCAAAGAAACAGCAATTCTAAATGACACACTAGATCAGATGGACCCAATTGACATCTTCAGGGTATTTGTCCCCAAAGCCATGGAATATGCGTTCTTCTCAAGTGCACATGGGACATTCTCAAAAATAGACCACATTTTGGGTAACAAGCAAAGTCTTCCAAAATTCAAAAAATTGAAATCATATCAAGCATTTTCTCAGACCACAATGGCATAATATTAGAAATAAACTACAATAAAAACATTCCAAAAAATTCAAAACTTGGAAACTGAATAGCATGCTACTCAACAATGATTGGTTTATCAATGAGATCAAAGAAGAAATTAAAAAAAAACCTGGAGACTAATGACAATAAAAACACAACATTGCAAATCCTATGGGACACAATGAAAGCAGTCCTGAGAGGGAAATGTATAGCTCTACAGGCCTACCTAAAAAACAGGAAAAAATGGTAATAGATCATCTAACTCAACAACTCAAAGAATTGGAAAGGGACCAACAAGAAAAGCCCACAGTGAGCAGAAGAAAGGAAATAATAAAGATCAGAGCAGAAATGAATGACATAGAGACCAAAAAAACAATACACAAGATCAACAAAACCAAGAGCTGGTTCTTTGAAAGAATAATCAAGAGTGATGAACCTCTAGCCTGGCTCACAAAGAAGCAAAGATAGAGGACCCAAATAAAATCAGAAATGAAAGAGGTGAAATAACAACAGACCCCATAGAAATACAAAGGATTGTCAAAAAATACTATGAACAACTCTACTGCAACAAACTAGACAACCTGAAGGGAATGGACACATTCCTAGAAAAACACGACCTTCCAAAACTTAATCAGGAAGAGACTAAAAATCTCAATAGGCTGATTAACTATGGAAGAAATTGAAGCAGTCATCAAAAAGCTCCCAGCAAACAAAAGCCCGGGGCCAGACGGCTTCACAGGGGAGTTTTATGAAACATTCAAGGAAGAGCAAAAACCTATCTTCCTCAGACTATTCCAGAAAATTGAAGAAGAAGGAACACTTCCAAGCTCCTTCTATGAAGCCAGCATCACCCTAATACCAAAACCAGATAAACATAACACAATGAAAGAGAATTACAGGCCAATATCCCTCATGAACATAGATGCCAAAATCCTCAACAAAATTCTACCAAATCGAATCCAGCAATACATCAGAAAGATCATACAACACGACCAAGTAGGATTAATCCCTGGGATACAAGGATGGTACAATATCCGCAAATCAATAAACGTGATACATCACATAAACAAATTGAGAGATAAAAACCATATAGTCATATCAATTGATGCAGAAAAAGCATTTGACAAACCCAACACCCTTTCTTGATAAAAACTCTCAGTAAGCTGGGAATAAAAGGATCATACCTCAACATCAGAAAAGCCATATATGAAAAACCCCAGCCAACATCATACTCAATGGGAAAACTAAAACCATTTCCCCTAAGAACAGGAACAAGACAGGGATGCCCAATCTCACCGCTCCTGTTCAACATAGTGTTGGAAATACTAGCCATTGCAATCAGACAAGAAGAAGAAATAAAAGGCATCCAAATTGGAAAAGAAGAAGTAAAACTGTCCTTATTTGCAGATAACATGATATTGTACATAGAAAACCCTAAAGACTCCATCAAAAAATTACTAGACTTAATAATGAATTCGGCAGAGTAGCATGATACAAAATAAGTGCTAAGAAATCTATGGCATTTCTATACACCAATAATGAACTTACAGAAAGAGAGACTAAAAAAGCAATCCCATTTACCATCACACCAAAAAAATTAAGATAACTAGGAATAAACTTAACTAAGGAGGTAAAAGTCCTATATGCGGAAAACTACACAACACTGAAAAAAGAGATAGAGGAAGACATAAACAGATGGGAGAACACACCATGCTCATGGATTGGTAGAATCAACATCATAAAAATGTCCATACTAACCAAAGCAATCTATAATTTCAATGCACTTCCCATTAAAATACCAATGGCATACTTCACAGACCTAGAACAAACTTTCCAAAAATTGGAATAAAAAAGACCCTGAATAGCCTGAGGAAGAAGAATCAAGTAGCAAACCTGAGAAAAGCAATCCTGAGAAAGTAGGACAAAGTAGGTGGGATCTGCATACCAGATTTCAAGCTGTATTACAAAGCCACTGTTCTCAAAACTGCCTGGTATTGGCACAAGAACAGACATATAGATAAATGGAATAGAATAGAGAACCCAGAAATTGATCCAAATCACTATGCTCAAATAATATTTGACAAAGGAGGCATGAACACACAATGGAGTCAAGACAGTCTCTTCAACAAATGGTGTTGGAATAATTGGATAGATACATGCAAAAAAATGAAACTAGACCACCAACTTACACCATACACAAAAATAAACTCAAAATGGATCAAGGACTTAAACATAAGACAGGAAACCAAAAAAATACTAGAGGAATCTACAGGCAGAAAAATCTCTGACATATGCCAAAAGAACTTCTTCGCTGATACTGCTCATAGGGCAATGGAAGCTAAAGAGAAAATAAACAAATGGGACTACATCAAAATAACAAGCTTTTGCACAGCAAAGGAAACCATCAATAAAACAACAAGAAAGCCCACAACATGGGAGAACATATTTGCCAATGATGTCAACTATAAGTGTTTAATCTCCAACATTTATAGGGAACTCATGCAGCTTAACAAAAAGAAGATTAACAACCCAATCAAAAAATGGGCAACTGATCTAAATACACACTTTTCGAAAGAAGACAGAAGGCCAAGGGACATATGAAATCCTGCTCTAAATCACTAATCATTAGAGAGATGCAAATCAAAACAACAATGCGGTACCATCTCACACCTGTCAGAATGGCCATTATCAACAAGTCAACAAATCACAAGTGCTGGCGAGGATGTGGAGAAAAGTGAACCCTCGTGCACTGCTGGTGGCAATGCAGACTGGTGCAGCCATTGTCAAAAACAATGTGGAGTTTCCTTAAAAAACTAAAAATAGAACTCCCATTTGACCCATTGATCCCAATTCTAGGAATATATCTCAAGAAACTGGAAACACCAATCAGAAAGGATATATGGACCCCTATTTTAATAGAAGCACAATTCACCATAGCTAAGGTTTGGAAACAGCCTAAGTGCCCATCTGCAGATGAGTGGATTAAAAAACTGGTACATCTAAACAGTGGAATACTTCACTGCGGTAAAAAAGAAGGAGCTCTTACCATTTGCAACAATATGGATGGAGATGGAGAATTTTATGCTTAGTGAAATAATCCAGGCAGAGAAAGATAAATATCACATGATCTCACTCATTTGTGGAATATAATGAACAGCATAAACTGATGGGGGGAAAAATAGATCCAGAAACAGAGAAACATCAATCAGAACGTCAGACTTGCAGTGATGCACAGCTGCTAACTGCTAGTATGGGAAGGCCACCTCAGCGTTTTCCATCTTCATGGCTGAAGTAGTCCTGTTGAATCCTCTCTGTTGCTGGAATCAACATGGTCTCGGAGTTGTTTTCTGAAAATATACAAACATATTCTCAACCAAAAGTTAATAAAGGAATATTTCCTATAAATTTGACTGGGGATCCTTTTTCATTTTTTGCCCAAATGATTTTCCTCCGGCTTGTGTTGACACCTTGTGTGTTTTTGATGGCTGTCTTGCTTTTAGCCTTACAATTAATTTTCTAAAGTATTAATTTTCTAGATGTAATTTACTTACAGGATATTTTTCCTTATATGATATTCTTCAACTATCCCCTCCTTTTTTGATTAAATGTTAGGAGGCTTTTGAAAATTTTATAATGTTGTCTTGATGGCTTTTAAATTTTAATTTTTTGTGCTATAATATTACTGTTTTAGGTTTATTACATGGTGAGTAATTTTATCATGAGATGAAGTACAAATAAAAATTTTAGTTAACACTTTAGGAGCAGCTTTTTGTCCAGTACAATTAATTTTTCTAGAATATTCACTTGTTTCAACTAGCCAATTTAAATTTGCCTGAAAACTTGACTACTATTTTACTGTCAAATTTTTTACTATAACAACAATCTTATTTTACCCTGTAAATATTGGTGGAAGGGATTATTTGCCTTCTTGAGTAGGTCCTGAGCATTCCTGGTGGTAGGCTGGATTTAGATATCATAATCCCACTTCCCCACACCATGGGTACAAGACGACTCAAACAATTCTTGTTGGAGTGAGAGGGCACCTGCTGTCGGCCAAGTCTCTGTCGGTCACCTGGGTCCTGATCTGAGCTGGGCATGGGAAGCACAAAGCAGACATGGGGGCAGGAGACCTCCCTCATAAGGGGCTAGGTTTCAGGCCCCTGCAATGTAGGGGGGTTGAGGGTCTGTGCCCCACCTCTGTTGATCCCCAAATTCTCTCCTGATGGCCCCTCTGCGACTGTGCCTATCTTATGTTGTTACTTCCTTGAGGATTCTTAACCGTCTCGCTAACCAGCCATCCTCCGGGTCCAAGCAGGGTGATGTGAGATTCAGTTTTGTCCCTGGGTAGCCTATGCCCCTGTGGCCTCCATGCCCAGCACCTGCCTTGGGATCCCCTCGCCTGCAGGCGGGGCCCCAGCACTGATCACATGTCTGTGGAACCTGGGTTTCTTCTCCAGAGAAGGCTCAGTTTGCCCCACTGGATGAAAGACAGATCCATGGCACCCATCATCACGAGACTTCAAACTCGACATGAGCAAAGAGTTCATGCAACAGCTGTGAGCAATTGAATTGTGAGAAGAGGGTCTCTCTTGGCCTAAAGGGTAAGAGGGACCAATATAGAATGCTCAGGTGCCTTCCCAGAAGGAACCTCTACACAATGAGAAGGATTAAATCCTTACATGTCCTTTTGAAATTGCTTCCAGACCTTCAAAGAATTATTTGTACGTTTGCTTGGGATAATTGTAAATTATGATGTTGTAATTCTAAAATATCAAGAGATGTATAAGTTTGTCTCCAAGCACCAAACAGGTGATTTTTTTTTTTAAATCCCCAAAGGTGTGAGGAACTATTATAAGTACTGGGGGTGATCCAAATCTGGGAAAAATTTTAATGATAGTGTAGAATAATATCATGTCAGGATATTCTTTGTTCTAGTCCATGGCAATTCCCTTTCAAACTGGCTGTCCAATTCTTTTTATATACACAAGGTCTTAGTTACATTTTCTGCTCCTCTACCGGGGTACGTTGTGATAGTAGTGACACCCTTTCTTTGGTGTCCACACAAGCCAGAATCCTCTCTTTAATTGTACACACAAAGGGGCATTGTTCTGATTTTGTGTCATACAAAAGGGAAGCTGGGTGGAGACCCCTGTGTATTTATACTTTCTTGCCGCACACATGGACCTCCTGGATGACCAAGGTGTTTGGTATTGTTGGTAACTACATTAGTCAGGGGATCAGCCCACGTAAGGGCTCTTACCCATGAAGAGTCAGGAGCATAAGACCAAAATACTTACCCTCTTGTCCCAGGTAAAATTACCATACATCTGATGATTGTTAGTGAGGATAGAAAGGCGATCTTAGGCATTTTGTGGTTTCTGGTTACCTCACAATTTCTTCCCTGAGGTTTGACGTTCTGATTGATGTTTCTCTGTTTCTGGATCTATTTTTCCCCCCATCAGTTTATGTTGTTCATTATATTCCACAAATGAGTGAGATCATGTGATATTTATCTTTCTCTGCCTGGCTTATTTCACTAAGCATAATGTTCTCCATCTCCATCCATATTGTTGCAAATGAGAGCTCCTTCTTTTTTACCGCAGCGTAGTATTCCATTGTGTAGATGTACCACAGTTTTTTAATCCACTCATCTGCAGATGGGCACTTAGGCTGTTTTCAATCTTAGCTATGGTTAATTGTGCTGTTATGAACATAGGGGTTGATATATCCTTTCTGATTGGTGTTTCCTGTTTCTTGGGATATATTCCTAGAATTGGGATCACTGGGTCAAATGGGAGTTCTATTTTTAGTTTTTTAAGGAAACTCCACAATGTTCTCCACAGTAGCTGCAGCAGTCTGCATTCCCACCAGCAGTGCACGAGGGTTCCTTTTTCTCCTCATCCTCGCCAGCACTTGTCATTTGTTGACTTGTTGGTAATGGCCATTCTGACAGGTGTGAGATGGTACCGCATTGTTGTTTTGATTTGCAGCTCTCTCATGATTAGTGATTTAGAGCAGGTTTTCATATGTCTCTTGGCCTTCCTTCTGTCTTCTTTTGAAAAGTGTCTGTTTAGATCAGTTGCCCATTTTTGATTAGGTTGTTTATCTTCTTTTTGTTAAGCTGCATGAGTTCCCTGTAAATGTTGGATATTAAACACTTATCGTTGACATCATTGGCAAATATGTTCTCCCACGTTGTGGGCTTTCTTGTTGTTTTATTGATGGTTTCCTTTGCTGTGCAAAAGCTTTTAATTTTGATGTAGTCCCATTTGTTTATTTTCTTTTTAGCTTCTTTTGCCCTAGGAGCAGTTTCAGTGAGCAGTATCATTTTGGCATATGTCAGAGATTTTTCAGCCTGTAGGTTCCTCTAGTATTTTTTTGGTTTCCTGTCTTATGTTTAAGTCCTTGATCCATTTTGAGTTTATTTTTGTGTATGGTGTAAGTTGGTGGTCTAGTTTCATTTTTTTGCATGTATCTATCCAATTTTCCCAACACCATTTGTTGAAGAGACTGTCTTGACTCCATTGTATGTTCATGCCTCCTTTGTCAAATATTAATTGAGCATAGTGATTTGGATCAATTTCTGGGTTCTCTATTCTATTCCATTTATCTATATGTCTGTTCTTGTGCCAATACCAGGCAGTTTTGAGAACAGTGGCTTTGTAATATGGCTTGAAAGATGGTATGCAGATCCCACCTACATTGTTCTTCTTTCTCAGGATTTCTGTGGCTATCCGGGGTCTTTTTTCATTCCAGATGAATTTTTGGAACGTTCGTTCTAGGTCTGTGAAGTATGCCGTTTGTATTTTAATGGGAAGTGCATTGAAATTATAGATTGCTTTGGGTAGTATGGACATTTTCATGATGTTGATTCTACCAATCTAAGAGCATGGTATGTCCCTCCATCTGTGTATGTCTTCCTCTATCTCTTTTGTCAGTGTTGTGTAGTTTTCATCGAATAGGTCTTTTACTTCCTTAGTTAAGTTTATTCCTAGGTATCTTAATTTTTTTGGTGTGATGGTAAATGGGATTGGTTTTTTAGTCTCTCTTTCTGTAAGTTCATTATTGGTGTATAGAACTGAAATAGATTTCTTAGCATTTATTTTGTATCCTGTTACTCTGCCAAATTCATTAATTAAGTTTAGTAATTTTTTGATGGAGTCTTTAGGGTTTTCTATGTACAGTATCATGTCATCTGCAAATAAATACAGTTTTACTTCTTCTTTTCCAATTTGGATTCCTATTATTTCTTCTTCTTGTCTGATTGCAATGGCTAGTATTTCCAACACTATGTTGAACAGGAGTGGTGAGATTGGGCATCCCTGTCTTGTTCCTGTTCTTAGGGGAAATGGTTTTAGGTTTTGCCCATTGAGTATGATGTTGGCTGTGATTTGTCATATATAGGTTTTCTGATGTTGAGGTATGATCCTTCTATTCCCAGCTTGCTGAGAGTTTTTATCAAGAAAGGGTGTTGGATTTTGTCAAATGCTTTTTCTGCATCAATTGCTGTGACTATATGGTTTAAAACCATCTCTCAATTTGTTCATGTGATGTATCACGTTTATTGATTTGCGGACATTGTACCATCCTTGCATCCCAGGGATTAATCCTACTTGGTCGTGGTGTATGATCTTTCTGATGTATTGCTGGATTCAATTTGGTAGAATTTTGTTGAGGATTTTGGCATCTATGTTCATGAGGGATATTGGCCTGTAATTCTCTTTCATTGTGTTATGTTTATCTGGTTTTGGTATTAGGGTGATGCTGGCTTCATAGAAGGAGCTTGGAAGTGTTCCTTCTTCTTGAATTTTTTGGAATAGTCTGAGGAGGATAGGTGTTAGCTCTTCCTTGAATGTTTCATAAAAGTGCCCTGTGAAGCCATCTGGCCCCGGGCTTTTGTTTGCTGGGAGCTTTTTGATGACTCCTTCAATTACTTCCATAGTAATCAGCCTATTGAGATTTTTGTCTCTTCCTGAGTAAGTTTTGGAAGGTTGTGTTTTTCTAGGAATATGTCCATTTCTTCCATGTTGTCTAGTTTGTTGCTGTAGTGTTGTTCATAGTATTTTTTGACAATCCTTTGTATTTCTGTGGGGTCTGTTGTTATTTCACCTCTTTCATTTCTGATTTTGTTTATTTGGGTCCTCCCTCTTTGCTTCTTGGTGAGCCTGGCTAGAGGTTCATCAATCTTGTTTATCCTTTCAAAGAACCAGCTCTTGGTTTTGTTAATCTTCTGCATTTTTTTTTTTTTTTGGTGTCTATGTCATTAATTTCTGTTCTGACCTTTATTATTCCCTTTCTTCTGCTCACTGTGTGCCCTTTGTGTTTCTGCTTTTCTAATTCTTTGAGTTGTTGAGTTAGATGATCTATTACCATTTTTTCTTGTTTTTTGAGGTAGACCTGTAGAGCTATATATTTCCATCTCAGGACTGCTTTCATTGTGTCCCATAGGATTTGCCATGTTGTGTTTTTTTGTCATTAGTCTCCAGGGATTTTTTAATTTCTTCTTTGATCTCATTGATAACCCAATCATTGTTTAGTAGCATGCTATTCAGTTTCCAAGTTTTGAATTTTTGGAATGTTTTTATTGTAGTTTATTTTTAATATATGCCTTGTGGTCTGAGAAAATGCTTTATATGAATTCAATCTTTTTTAATTTGGGGAGACTTTGCTTGTTACCCAATATGTGGTCTATTTTTGAGAATGTCCCATGTGCACTTGAGAAGAACGTATATTCCGTGCTTTGGGGTGAAATACTCTGAAGATGTCAATTAGGTCCATCTGATTTAGTGTGTCATTTAGAATTGCTGTTTCTTTGCTGATTTTTTGTCCAGAGGATTTATCCATTGATGTCCTTGGTGTTTTAAAGTCCCCTACTATGATTGTATTGATGTCGATCTCTCCCTTGATATCTTCCAACAGATTTTTTATGTATTTGGGCGCTCCTGCGTTGGGTGCATATACGTTTACCAGAGTTATATCTTCTTGCTGGATTGCTCCCTTTAGCATTATGTAGTGGCCTTTCTTATCTCTTATTATGGCCTTACTTTGAGATCTATTTTATCTGATATTAGTATCACAACCCCAGCTTTTTTCTCATTTCCATTTGTCTGAAAAATATTTTTCCATCCCTTCACTCTCAGTCTGTGTGAATCTTTTGCTCTAAGGAGGGTCTCTTGTAGACAGCTAATATATGGGTCATGTTTTCTTATCCGTTCAGCTATCCTATGTCTTTTGATTGGTGCATTTAATCCATTTACGTTTACTGTTATTATTGATAAGTACCTGTTTGTTGACATATTTTTCCTTAGTGTTTGTGTTTCTTCTTACCTTTCTCTTTCTTCTTTTTACAGCAGCCCCTTTAGCATTTCTTGCATTGCTGGCTTGGTAGTGATGAACTCTCTTTAGCCCTTTTTTGTCTGTGTGAAGCTTCTGATTTCCACCTTCAATTTTGAATGATAGCCTTGCTGGGGTTTAGTATTCTTGGATTCAGTCCCTTGTTTTTTGCATCACTTTGTATATTTATCAATCCATTCCCTTCTGGCCTGGTGTGTTTTTCTGTTGAGAAATCAGTTGATATTCTGATAGGAGATCCTTGTAGGTAACTTTCTGTTTCTCTTGGCAGCCTTTAAGATTCTTGCTTTGTCGTTGGTGTTCATCACTTTAATTATGATGTGTCTTGGTGTTGGTCTTTTGGGGTTCACAACTTGTTTGGGATCTGTGTACTTCTTGGACTTGGATAGTTTTTTTTCTTGCCAATATCAGGGAAGTTTTCTGTCATTATTTCTTCTAAACAGGTTTTTTCTATTCCTTGCTTCTCTTCCTCTCCTTCTTTGTATCCCTATTATTCGAAGGTTGTTTTCGTGTTGTGTTGTCCCGAAGCTCCCTTAGGCTCTCCTCTTCCTTTTTAAGTCTTCTTTCCAGTTGCTGCTGTGTTTGTGTTTTTTCCTTCCTTGTCTTCCATTTCTCTGATGTGGTCCTCAGCTCTTCTTCTACTCTACTTCTTTAATGCCTTCCACTGTGTTCTTTATTCCTGCAGCTATGTCGTTGTTCAATCTCCGCTTGGTTACTTTTCATATTGGTGACATTTTCATTCAGCTCCTTATAGTTCTCATTGAGTTGTGTGTATGTCTAGTCATATATTCCGTTTCTTGAAACATCCTTATAATGAATACTCTGAATTCTTTCTCTGTTAAGCTGCTAGCATCAAGTTCATTTAACTCCCTTTTCTGGTAGATTCTCCTCTTTTTCCTCCCTTTGGGAATTTCCTTTTTTTCTCCCCATGTTTTCCTGTAATGTTTTTAATTGTAGATCCGCTTGCTTTGCTACCCAGGTTCTTTTGGGGGATGGTTGCTACTGGTTGTAATCTCTCAGATTCTTCGCTGTGCTTGGTAATCTAG
>JAJQQW010000025.1:2439958-2449971 GCA_025583905.1 Ia io | reverse complement strand
GTTAGAATTTCAGCCTCCGTTCTCAAGAAAAATGTTGCATTTATATTTATTCACAATCAATTAATTAAGTTAAAACATTATTCTTCAGCTGTATTTTAAATAAATATACGCTCCATTGCCTTCCTCAGCATTACTGATATCTTTTCAGCATAAGCAGATAAACTTATAAGTTTTCCTAATATTTAAGACTTTACTAGGGTCATGTCATACTGATGTACAATTATTCAATAAGAGGTTCAAGTATTTTCTCACTGGTTTGACAGGAGACTCAGGTAGAACACCTCCAGCACAAAGGTCCTTTCTGAATTATGGTGGAAACAATTGTGGAGATGATTATTATAGCCGCATACGAGATGGTTATGACGGGGGGCATGACAATTATTGCAGCAGAATATGGGACACCTCTGTAAGGGGACCCAAGCCTGGTGCTGGCGGAGATCATAAGATACACCATCTACGCAAGAGAGAGTGAATCATGCTGTATGGTAGCTCAACTTACCGAACTCCTCTGGGAGAGTGAGGAGGGAAGCCCCTGTGACAGACGAAGTAGACACTGAAATTAAAAATGATGCTAAGGTATGGACGACATTTAATTTGTAAAGAAATTGTCTTCTGTTTAGGACGAGTAAAAGAAAATGGTGAGTTTGGGGAAGAGGCAAGAATTGCAGGGCCCTTTATGAAATTTCTGCCTAGGATGCAAAGTTTGCATTATTCAGGGTTATTTCATAAGTGTTGATTTAAATTGCAATATACTTTAACTGTTTAATATGAAGGTCTGCATTGTTAAAAATTTCAGAATAAAAGTTTCCACCAAATGGGATTTCTAGTCAGATTGTACCACAAACAGCAATGTGTATGGATGGAGAGTTGCATTCTTGACTCTAAATTTCCCAATGTGTCTTTGACCATAAGTGCATATCAGATTTTGAACGAACTGCATACAAAATGGAGCAGTATGCTACTTCTTAATGGCATGCTGCCCTGTTTTCCAGTTAGGCAGGGTAAACAAATGACATATTTTCTTTGGAAAACCTAAATGGAAAAAAGGATTGAGGAATCGCCAACAAGGTTGCAAAACCATTGTTTGCCTCCTTCCTATGGCATTTTATATGTCCTCAATCTTTAAGAGAATAGGGTAAGTAGGAAGAAAAATTACATGCAGAATGATATAAATGTTTGAAGAAGTCTAAATGTAAGCATCCTTTTGCTTATTGAAATGACATCAGCACCTTTCTGACGTGGGAATAATAAGATTGAAACAGAGATTGTCACTTGAACTGAACCAGTTAGATTTCCTGATTATACCTCTGAATGAAATGAACAAAAGTGCCCCTAGGTAATGATATGTATTTTACTGTAGAACTATGCATGCACTTTCTCTTCAACTATTTGACATTTAATGTACCACAAAGGGTATGCTCTCCTAAACATCAAGTTACCTTGAAGCCTCAGTATTTTTATCAGTGAATGTAAAAAAACATCACAATGGGAAAGGTTTTTAAAAACTCACCTCTTGGCCTGTTGTGTGTATAGTTATCAACAAACCTTCCAACTTTTTTTTAATATATTTTATTGATTTTTTATAGAGAGGAAGATAGAGGGATAGAGAGTCAGAAACATCGATGAGAGAGAAACATCGATCAGCTGCCTCTTGCACACCCCTACTGGGGATGTGCCCGTAACCAAGGTACATGTCCTCGACCGGAATCGAACCCGGGACCCTTGAGTCCACAGGCCGACGCTCTATCCACTGAGCCAAACCGGTTTCGGCAACCTTCCAACTTGACTTTTAAAAATTACCACAAATACGTGTGGTTTCTTAAAATTATTTTTATTAGAATACTGTATGTGAAATTCATTGAAAAATTTGGAAGCTGGAACCTCAGTTGTTTACGGACTTTAAAGTCTAGCATGTTACATTGGGGGGCAGTGAGGGTATAAGCCCTGTTCGGTTTGGTTCAGTGAGCCACTTTTTCATTGCCACCTGGTATGCTCCTGGATTGGTGAAACACTTAATAAAGCCACTTGGACGTCACATTTACTCAGCAGAATTTTACCAATGTAGGTTTGAGTTGATAATGTATTTTGATGCAGAGAAATACAAGAAGGCAGACAACACAAAACTTCCCATTATAGAATAGATCACATTATATACAATCCTCTGGGCAAGGGGACTAGAAAGGAAGATTAAGAAGAAGGAGGGAAAGCATAAAATTTCTGACCATAACAAAGGACTCCTCCTTCTATTTGCTTAAATTGATATAGTGGATATCAAACTAAGCTACTTACATACTTTTAAATATATTTATTTATATTTGTTTTCAGAGAGCAAGGAAATAGAACCACCAATGGTGAGAGACAATCATGGATTGGCTGCCTCCTACAAGACACTTACTGGGCTTGGAGCCCACAACCCGGGCATGTACCAGAATGGGAATTCAACCCTGAATTCCTGGTTCACAGGTGAAAACTCAACCCCTGAGCCAAGCAGGCCAGGCATTGGCTCTTCTCTGTGCAGAGTATTCCCTTTAAACATCTGTGTCCCTCAGCTGTCCTAAATCCAACCTGCCTGACTGCTGTGCAGATTGGTGGACTCTGGATACATTCAATAGTAAGCAACCTACTATGTGTGCCTTACTCTCCCTGCTTGATTTCTGATGGCCTGGAGACCCATCCATATGGCCTTCATGTACAGAATCCCTGTGCACCAGAAGTCACCACCTACTCAGGGCGCTTGTATGCCCATTTTCATAGATGATGTCTCTATCTAAACATGCACTTTCTAAGCCTCATTGCCTTGGTACTGTGCCTTTTTGTGTATTTTTTGATGGAAAAGTCCAGATTCCAACAAAGAATTATGCTGGATTTCTCAGTTGTAGTCTCCAGAAAAAATGAAATGTCAAGTTGTTGAGACCCTGTTGAGAGACAACATGCGGCAATGAGTTTTCTTTTGTTTTGTCTTGTTTTAATATGGTGGGTTTTTAAATTGATTCTTTAGAGAGAGATAAATGGAGAGACAGACAGAGAAGCATGCATTCTTGTGAGCCAGAAATATTAATGGTCGCCTGGGGATCAGACTGTCCACCTGGACATGTGCCCTGATCAGGAATCAAACAGGTGACCTTTGTGATACACAGGACTATGCCTAGCCACACTGGCTTTCACTTTTCTTCCTTAACTTGCATCTGTTGTCTAATAATCACTATTAATGCTAATAACAGTGGGCAAGTCCAAAACAGGACATGCTGACAAGTGCTTTACGTAAGTTAGCCCCACAGGTGAATCTCACCACAACATAATGGTACACGGTCTCTATGTGTGGTAAGGAACCAACACCCAGATCATGGGATATTTAGCCCATGCACTTCCTCCCCTAGACCCTGCCCATTTTTATAAATTTCCTCATATTCCAGAGGTTCTCATTCCCATTATGGACACTGTTCCCTGTCAAATGGGATGGGGTGACAGGTGCAATTCGGAGAGAGAGATTGTGTGTCTGATGTGAGAGAAGCATTTTCTGATCCTTGTTCTCTGATCCTTATTCTTGGGGTTTGGGGGTTCACCATCTGTTACAGATATTTCCGTATTTCCTTCTCCCACTAGAAGTAGCATAGTGTGCCTTGCGAGTGTGGTTAAGTAGACCTATGATCCAAGAGGACATAGTTCAATTATCAGTTGGGGAAGGCCCCCACGTTTAGGCCTTGATCCCAGGGGTGGGCAGATATACAGGAGACAGGCGTGGGCGGATATACAGGAGACAGCCAACCAATGATTGCGTCTCATTATTGAGGCTTCTATCCATCTCTCCTTCTCCCTTCCTCTCTGAAATTAATAATAAATGTACTTAAGAAATGGTAAAATATGCTCCCAATAAATGTACTTAAGAAATGGTAAAATATGCTCCCAAGCTGATGGGCCCAAACAAGAAGAGGGGAAGGAAGAAGAACATAAAGTAAAGGCAATAAAAAGAAAGAAGGGCCAGGTGCTTTGTGTGGCAAGCTAGGAAGCTGCTTACACCCAGCAGAGAGCAGCAAGCACATGAGTGGCTGGCACTGAATGAGAGGCAGTAGAAGGAGAAAAAGCAGAACTGACTCCCTCACCTTAAGGGAGATGAGAGGCACACATGGAGCCCTGCCCCTGGGCCTGGGTGGGTGGTCTTCTCCCCAGGAGTTCCTCTGGCAGGCCACTCAGTGAGCCAAATGAGACAGACCAGGGCCAGAATGCAGTGGCATGTGGACAGGGAACCTGTTTCTTGCTGGAGAGCTGACTGTCCTTTGACTATGGGATCCAACCGCACAGTATGACATCTCCCTTTTACTTGGTTGTATTGCCCCTCAGGCTGGCCCTCCATACCTCCAACTCCCTAGAGTGACCTTCACCTGTGTCCAGTTCAGTGCGCTCCCGGAACTGGCTGGGGGTTGGCCCTCTTCAGACCCAAAATCTAGGGACTGTCCCTGGCTCAGAGTTGGTTTACCACCTCCTTGATGGATGGGAAGGAGGGTCATGTGGGGAAAGTCTTATCACATTATGACCTAGCCTCTACAAAGGGTTTCATATTCTTAGTACAGGACACGGATACTAAGCAAAGGTTTATGCTAGCTTAATATTGTGCTGAATGTAAATGTGTTTACTGACCACAAGTATTGGAATTCAAGCAGGGGCTGGATCCAGGGGGATGACACGCATGGATTTGTGAGTTCAGGCCTCTGACAAGCTGGCAGGATGATGTTCCTTTCAGTACTGGGGTCTGACTTGTGCACAGGGAAGCTCTACCATGGAGCAGCCAAAGGCCAGTAATGGAGGCTCCCAGTGGAGATGAGTGTTTGAGACCATGGCCCATAGGAAGTTGTAGTTCAGTGGTGCTCATAGGAGGCCTCTCGTTCCAGTCCCTGTGGATGCACCTTCTTTTGGCTGATGCACTGAATATTCACAGAAGTAAGAGAGGAGGTACTGGTGCCCCAGAAGAACCACCAAACCAGAAAGGATAAATGGTGATAGATCTCCTGGAACCAAACTCACCAGTCTAGTGTCTGTGCATCACAGATGCTCATGCCCTCTTATTTAACCAGTAACTGCAGATGGGAGAATTGACTTAACATGTCTTAGAGGACACCAGATGGTTCACTTTCAGTTCCTATTACTGACATTTATTCACATCCATGCATGCAAAGATAATCCTTGCATCTACCTCCCTAGCCAGTATCCCTCCCCACTAGAGATTCAGGTGCATATCTCTAACTCCTCAGGACCCATCATCCCAAAGAAACCCTCTGCCCCCCTGTCAGTATTCCCCCCCACCACTGAGTAGTTGTCTGAAACTGCCTGCTGGGTTCCTTTAAGATGCACTTATGTCTGGGCTTCAATGTCCAAGAGCCCAGAGTAAAGCCTATGAGAAGTATACCCACCTAGACAGACATGTATCAGAGTCACAGAATAGGGTTTGGGTTATAGAAGGCTCTAAAGCCACAGTGAAGATAGGGGTAAGCACAGAACCAGACCATGCCAGGCTGCTCCAAATCCTAGAGCATATGCTTCAGCTCGGCATGCACCTGAGCAAGTCGGCCCATGTGGATGGTGCTGCTCTCCTTTCCTCCTAACTCTCCAGGGGGACGGGCAGGATACAGCACACAATTCAGCTTGCTCAGCCCGATGGTGTGGCGAAGCAGGTCCTTCAGGACGGTCATGGAGATGGTGTTTTCACAGAAACTTAGGGTCATGAGCTGAGAGCAGTGGCTCAGGGCAGGCAGGAGGTCCATGAACTGGGGGTCCATGATCCCACACTCATCCAAGTCCAAGTCCTGCAGGGTTGGGGAGGCTCTCTCTAAAAGAAATAGGAGGGGCCCAGAATTGAGGTTGGTCAGGTTGAGCCTCCTTAAATTCAGGATTATCAGCTGGCTGACATTCAGGTGCTGGGAGAGATGTCTCAAGTCACTCTCTAAAAGTTAGTGTTCGACAGAGTCTCCAAAGGGGTCTTCAGGCAGCTGGGGAGACATAGAGCAGTTAGGTGAGGGGACGGCCCTGGGGGGCAGGGCGAAGTGAGCATGAGGCAGGCCTTAAGGTAAAGAGGCCCATGTCACCAAAGTCTAAATTCTTCCAGATGATGATCAAACCCAGGATGTTGCACAGTGAAAAGTGTGATTCATGTCAGTGCAAATTTGAGTGGAATCTTTTCTCCATCTCTTATCTGCTCTGTGAGGATGAAACCTCACACACTCCATTTGCTCATCAGTCACCAGGAGCACATCATACACCCCCACCCTCATACACACATGGGTTGTGAGCATGAATGATGGGAGGTAAAGGTTGGAGGAGCTCAGAAAGGAGCCTGACCCAATGTCTCAAGCAGGAAGCAACCAATGAACCTTAGTATTGGAGACATGAACCGAAATGAATTCAATTCGGGCTCCCTTCCAGCCCCAGCCTGGACTGCTGTCACCCTCATCTCTTAGCCCATGAGGCTACTGGCATAGCTGCAGAAAGGGCTAATCTGGACATGGTCGGGCAACATCCAGTGGGGGCTGCCACCCTGCAGGAACTTAGATCACTGCATCGTCTACAAACTACCTATCCCCATTTCATGATTCCTCCCTCCAGAATCATGCATTTACCAGGCATTGCCTTAGCAGGAGCCTTTGGCGAGCCTAGGCAGACAGGTGACTTGAGGCAGGTTTGGATTGAAAGGCTGCCATCACCAAATCGCTAAGTGTGGACCTTAACCCCTGAAACCTCACCTCTGATGGGCATTCCTCTCCTCATTGCCATCCTCACTTTGTTCCATTGCATAATCTTCCCTTAGACACCACTTAGAAGGGTTCCCATGCTACCATTACTGGCCCGAAGCCCCATTACTTCCATTCCTAGCAAGAAGTCTCCATAATAGCATCTTTTTTAGTTCATACATCCTACCTTATTCTGGGGGGGGTGTTACTTGACAAGATGCAAGGGGACAGAGCAGTGAACAAGACATTGACTGTGTGGAACGTCTAGTGACTCAGGCTCTCTAGCACTGCTGACGGACAGCTCATAGGAGGTCCTGTCACTGTGGACTGAAATGAGAAGGGGTTCCCTCTGGTTTGCAGGGAAACCTCGCCATCCCTCACCTGAGCATGTGTTCAAGGCAACCTTTGAGGAAGGAGACATCATCCAAATAGAGCTCCTGGAAGGCGAGACAGACTGAGGAACTAAGAGGTGACCAGGCTCACACTGCTCCTCCTTCTCCAAGGTGGTGTGAGAAGACATAAAGATATGGGAGAGGAGGAACCGACGCAGATTGACCGGATCTGGCTCAGGAAGTAAGGAGTGGACTTCTGAGAAGAAGCCTCAGAGTGTGACAGCTTCCAGGTTCAATTTACCTCCAAATCCTGGGACAGAAAGAAGGAGAGGAAGCAGTTGAGGCTGCACCATAACCCTGGCTGTTTGATTGTTTTCCTTCGACCTCCACGGCATAAGCTGCAATAACCTTCAGCTTTCTTACAGTAAAGGTGCAGGAAGGTGCCAGGAACCTCTCCTTTCACTCACCTTCTTAATAAGGTATCTGAGGGACTCATCAAGGACACCTTTCTTGAGGCAAAGGTCTACTAACAACTCCACGGGGGCCAAGGGTGGCTTTGGCCTTGCCCTTAAGCTATCCACTTTCCCCCTTTTCCTCATGGGCTGTGGGGCCTCTCAGGCTCCAGCAGTGAGCACACATCAGCTTTGGTTCCGGCCCACATGATCCAGAACTCCTGATGAGCTCCCCTCTGTAAAGTCAGTATTTGCATTTTCCATCTCCTGCAGAGAAAATAGGATGTAGACTGTGGTGCTTTTAGATAACAGGGAATGAGACTATGGCCTTGAGTCTGGAAATCAGCTGCTCCTTGCACTACTGGGATCCTTCTTGGTCCCCATTTCTGGTACCTTTAGGTGCCACCAGGAAGGGTGGGATCATGTCCCTTCGGTCACCCTCTGCATCTTCATCAGTCCTATATATGTAAAACCTGATCTCAGAATGACCCCAGCAGTAGCTTCACAGCTTCCCTGAACTCATCCTTTTGGCCTTGCACTCTCGGGGCCCGTATCCCCCTAGATGTAACTGCTCACATCTCCAGGGCCCAAACAGACGACTGAATCCGCCGGCCCCCCTGGGTCGAGTCTCCTGGGCAAGCAGGGACATGGAGCCCATCGAGCACAGCCTGCAAGATACCGTGGTAAGGCTCACGATGGTTCATCAGGGCTCCCAGAGGGAGGCAGGAGAAGGGCCAAGACTTTGCAGTGCTTCCTGGCCAAGGCTGCTGTGAACAGAGGTGGGAACATCCTTACTGATACCGCTCCAAGGGCAATGGAAGCTAAAGAGAAAATAAACAAATGGGACTACATCAAAATAAAAAGCTTTTTCAAAACAAAAGAAACCATTGACAAAACAACAAGAAAGACCACTGTATGAGAGAACCTATTTGCAATGGTTATTACTGATAAAAGTTTAATCTCCAACATATACAGGGAACTTATACAACTTAATAAAAGGAAAAGAAATGATCAAATAAAAAATGGACAATGAACCTAAATAGAATCTTTTCGAAAGAAGACAGAAGGAAGGCCAAGAGATATATGAAAACATGCTCAAAGTCACTAATTATCCGAGAGATGCAAATCCGAACGACAATGGGGTACCATCTCACACCTGTCAGAATGGCTACCATCAACAAATCAACAAACGACAAGTGTTGGAAGGGATGCGGAGAAAAAGGAACCCTCGTGCACTGCTGGTGGGAATGTAGACTGGTGTAGCCACTATGGAGAACAGTACTTTTAGTCAAAAGACTAAAAATGGAACTCCCATTTGATGTCCCACTTCAAGGAATATATCCCAAGAAACTAGAAACACCATTCAGAAAGGATATATGCACCCCTATGTTCATAGCAGCACAATTCACCATAACTAAGATTTGGAAACAGCCTAAGTGCCCATTAGCAGATGAGTGGATTAAAAAACGGTGGTGCATCTGCACACTAGAATACTATGCTGCCATAAAATGTAAGGGAACTCTTACCACTTGCAAACAGCATGGATGGGGCTGAGGAGTCATTATGCTGAGAGAAGTCAGTCAGTCAGAGAAAGATAAATATCACAGGATCTCACTCAGTTGTGGATTATAATAAACAACACAAACTGATGAACAAAAATGGATCCAGAGACAGAGAAGCATGATCAGCCACTGAAATCTCAGAGGGAAGGTAGGGGAAGGTGGGGGTGAGGGGGAAAGATCAACCAAAGGACGTGTATGCCTGCATATAATCCTAACCAATGGACACAGACACCCGTGGATGAGGGGGGGGGCATGACTGAGGGGTGGGAAGGGGTATATGGGGCGATAGGAGCACATATGTAATACCTTAATCAATAACAAAATTAAGAAACCCTCAAACATATCATCAGGTGAGAACTCTCTCCCTCTCTCTCTCTCTCACACACACACACACACACACACACACACACACACACACACAGACAGACACACACACAAACATACACACGAAGCAAACAATACCATTGTCTACAACTGGCTCTTTGTAACTAATTCTGTCAAGAAACACAGGGGCCAGTATTGAAACGTAGAGAGGCAGGCAGACTCCTGCCTTGAGGCCTGAGCAAGGAGGATCCATTGGGGGGCTTGGAAGGATCCTGTTCTGGGCGTGAGGACAGACTGCACAAATTCTGGGAGTGTAAAGTGCTTTGTCAATATGAGCACACAAGAGAGACCGGGGTACAATGGAGATGATAAGAGTGACAGAGAGGGCAGCAGATGCATCAGTGGAAGGTGATTTTCTAGCCAGACTCATGGCAGGACACTTTGAACTGTAATGTTGTCAGTTGTTTCTTTCAGGTTATGGCACTGAGACGAGAAAAGATTAAGCCAGGCGTAAAAGCAGGGTGGGCTAGATCCTGAAGAAACTGGGGGCTGACTTGTACTTCCATGACACCTCCCTGCACATTAGCCTCCTGATTTAGTAAACAGGGGCACCTGAAATGGTCT
>JAJQQW010000025.1:2399899-2429899 GCA_025583905.1 Ia io | reverse complement strand
AAAATCCGGGTGAAAGATCAGAAAGCACACTTTACTCCAGTCTAAGGAATCAAACAGAATCACGAAAAGCAAGAGTAAACTGTAGGAAATACTTGGAAAAGAATTGTAAATCATTTATCAATGTGAGGAAATGGTGAAGAAAGGTGTTTGGACAATGTGTGGAATTCAGAAACATGTCTCCCAGGAGCTTCCTTTTTCAAATATCCAGAGGTTTGTCTCACTTAAATAACACATGTCTGGTTTCAAACTTCTATGTCCTGTCAGTCAGTTAACAAAGCCTACTTTGAGGACAGATTACATGGGGCAACTTGGTGTTTACCTCGGAACCATTTCCCAGCCATTCCACAGCTGCAAGGAGAATGGGTAAGACTTGGCCCAAGACCAGCCCTGAATGTCCCATGAGACCCTGGGATGGGGGCCAGGGTCTCTCACTCAATGCAGAGGCTCTGACTTCCTCCCAGTTCTAAGGACATTGTGCAAATTATAGCAGGCAGAGAAGGGGCATTTCCTAAAGAATGCTTCTACCACTTTACACTTGGTCTATCAGAGGGAAGAGGGAAGCATCCCTTGCCCACAGCCAAAGGATCAACTGAATATTCTTGGGTCCACTGGCAATATCTTTGGCACACATGTTTAAATAGCTGATAGACTTATGACCCAAGTGGAAATTTTGTTAGACACTCTGCTCTCAGAGACTTAAGTACTCTTTGAGAAGAAAGTCATTTCATGTCAGCCCTTCGATTTCTCTCCTGTAGCTCTCACATTGAAATGAGTCTGTCTCAATATAAACCTATTAAAGACCTACCCCAGTTAATTGTTGAGTTTTAATTGGGTCCCTTGAAACTGCTGCGGAGCTGTGAGCACTGGAGCAGAGGGTGTGGTTCAGGTATATGTTATGTCTCCAAATTCTTGTCTGGGTGTTTTAGAGGCACTACTCACATGCAAGTCATCTAGTTAATATTAGCTGAAGGAAGCCAGCAGTCAGTGAGTGAGCTGAAATTGTTGTCTCTCCTGACATGCCTATAAACATGAATTTTGGAATGTAATGAGATGAGGATGTTAATGGGGAGGGGGTGCTTAAACCTTACCCAGGGAGTGAGTTGGACCATCCATGAAGCATGGGAGAGAAATATTTTTCACAAAGGGTATACCTATCGGGTGTGGTTCTGAGAGCAGGTACCTGGATTTGTAGAAACTAGACCTATACCTACTGGGAATCTAATTAAGCTTTAAGAGGTACGTGGCAATTTCAAAAAAAGGACAACTGGCTCCATTTCTTCAGAAAACCAAAATATTTTTACAAAAATAGCAAAGAAGGTGTGGAAGGGGGAGTGCTTTAAATTGAGACTTCAGAGGCAGAGTGAACATCTTATGCAATAAAATAAATAAAATTGTAGACTTATATTTTTTAAATATATCTTTATTTATATAAGAGAGGAGTGGAGAGGGAGAGAGAGATAGAAACATCAATGATGAGAGATAATCATTGGTAGGCTGCCTCCTGCATGCGCCCACTGGGTATGACCCCACAACTTGGGTGTGTGCCCTTGACTGGAATCGAACCCAGGACCTTCCACTCTGCAGGCTGATGCTCTATTCGCTGAGCCAACCAGCTAGGGCTGTGCAATTATTTTTCAAGCTTTAAAAATTCTAAATATTTGATAATAACAACAAAGAGTTGTTAACTTTAAAGGCATACTATGTTTATTTTTAGAGACTAATTTTAAAGTGTACAAGGATGAAGAAATGTGATGTCTGCTGTTTGCTTCAGAGATTTTCCGAGAAAGAGAAATAGATGAAAAGAAGGGAAGAAAGGAAAGAGAAAATGAATATGACAGAATCATGATAATTGCTGTGTCTGGTAATGAAAGGGGGATTCCTTCCACTATTCTGCTTTTGCACATTAGCGGAAATTTCATGTACAGGTGGAGAGGTGTTAGGGCCATGACAAAGAAGGTCAGGTTTGTTGTTTCTAGTGGGAGTTTAAGAGGGAGCTATGAGAATCGCAGCAAATTCATTTTCACACAGTAGTTGTATAACATCAATTATCTATAATAACTAGAGGCCCGGTGCACGAAATTCATGCACGGGGTTCCCTCAACCAAACCTGCACTCTCTACAATCCAGGAGCTCTCAGGGGATGTTCTACTGATGGCTTAGGCCCACTCCCCATGATTCTCTGCTCTCTGAGGGCCTGGAGGTTTCGCTGTAGCCATGGAGATGAAGCCCCCATGCCCTGCTCTCCACTCTCTGCCTGCCTCCGCCATGTGCCATGCGAAGGAAGCCCCAATGCCTTCAGTGTGCTCTGTCTGCTAGGCCTGGGGGCTTTGCCCACACCTACACACTAAGGAAGCCCCCATGTCCTGTTGTCCTGGCTCTGTCTTTGGGAACTAGGGGTGTTCCCGCCACCACCTTGCTAAGGAAGACCCCAAGCCCTGCTGTCTGGGCTCTGTCTGCCATGTCTGGGGACTTCGCCGCCACTGCAGCACTAAGGAAGCTCCCAAGCCCTGCTGTCTGGGCTGTGTGCTGGGCCTGGGGGTGTTCCCACCACCTCTGCTCTAAGGAATCCCCCAAGCCTGGCTGTCTGGGCTCTGTTTGCCATGTCTGGGGACTTCCCTGCCACTGCCACCCTAAGGAAGCCCCCAAGTCCTGCTGTCTGGGCTCTGTTTGCTAGGCCTGGGGTTTCCTTATCACAGAGGCAGTGGGAACACCCCCAGTCCCAGCAGACAGATCCTGGACAGTAGGGCTTGGGGTCTTCCTTAGCGCAGTAGCAGCGGGGAAGACCCAGGCCAGACAAAAAGAGCCAGGGCAGCAGAGCTTGGCGCCTTCAATCCCAGGGTGATGCCGGGGGAAGCCCCAGACCCAGCAGGCAGAGCCAGGACAGCAGGGCATGGAGGCTTCCTTCAGTGGCAGCGGGGAAGCCCTGATGTCCGGGTCTGTTAGCTGGGCCTGGGGCTTCCCTGCTGCTACTGAAGCCTCCATGTCCTGCTGTATGGGCTCTGACTGCCGGGCCTGGGGGTGCTCCAGACACCACTGTGCTAAGGAAGTCCCAAGCCCTGCTGTACTGGCTCTGTTAGCCGGGCCTGGGTCTTTCCTGCTGCCGCCGCGCTAAGGAAGCCTCCGTGCCCTGCTGTCCGGCTTTGTTTGCTGTGCCTGGGGCTTCCCCGCTGGCGTGGAAGCCTCCATGCCCTGCTTTCTGGGCTCTCTTTTCAGGGCCTGGGGCTTCCCCGCTGCCGCCGCGTTAAGGTAACCTCCATGCCCTACTGTCCAGGCTGTGACTTTGTGTCAGGGGAAGGATCAAAAACCACTTCAGAGCTGGATCCATCCTCACTGCTCCTGCGGACAGGCTGGACACTCCACCAGCGGAGCTAAGGGGACTTGGCGCCGCCATCTTGTGGCTATGGGGGCCGCCGTTTATGTCACCAAGGGACAGTTAATTTGCATATTACTCTGTTATTAGATAGGATATTAGAAAAATGTTTAAATTGACCGTACCTCCACGAAGCCCACAGACAATCAGGGGTGAATATGCAAATTCACCCAACGAAGATGGCGGGCCTGTGGGCAGAGGGCACACACACAGGCAACAAGCGGCTAGGAGCAGCGCGGGACTTCCGCTGCATCGTTGTTGTGACACGGTATGTTTTCCAGTTCCCTGGAAGCTCCGGGCCTAAGCATGCAGACCCAGAGCAGCCAGGGTCGGGGTAAGATGCCAAACGGCCAGGGTCCCAGGGACCACTGGATTGTCTGGTCCTGTCAGCCCTGCCTGGGGGCGGCTGGCATTCACAGTCCTTTGGTTTGGGTAGCCCATGGACCAGAAGTGGAAACCAAGAGTGTGGGGAGCACCAGGGATTCTGGGAATCATAGTTCTGATGGCAGACACAATGTGGGATCTCCAAAACACAAGAGCAAAGTGAGCCTAGAGCAAGTTACTGTTGTGGGTAGGGGATGGAGGGAAAGCAAAGGTGAGAGACGTAAGTAAAGTGACAGTGTTGAAGAAATATTAAAGGAAAGATATCCTGCCAATTATAGGAAATCTCCACCAATGAATCAAAGAAAAAAAAAAAAAAAAAAGACCTCTATTATGCTGTGAACACCAAACCAAACTTGGTTGGGGTCTCAGACAATCCCCTCATATGATTGTAAAGACAGACAGAAACTCTGGGATTGGAGAAGGCTCCCCTGAAGGTTCCCGTATTGGACAGGGTGAAGATTGTGCTGAGGGACCCCCCACACCCTGTGCATGAATATTTGGGCAACAGGCCTCTAGTTAACCCAATAATAATAAAGATGGCTGGACAGTGGTTGATTTGGAATTTTTTTTTAATGGAAGTTCATTAACCAATAAATGAGCCCAATTTGGACATAAAGCAAATGCCCACTTTCTGCTCAAAATGGCCTTTGCTATGGTTGTGAGTCCTTGAAACTATTTCGTAGAGCATCCTGATAATACTTCACCCCCATAAACTGCTCATTGTGAATTTACAAAGCTATGCAACTGGGAATTTCACACTTCTGAGACCTTGGGGTACACTTGTCTGTCGGGGGGAAGCTGGTAAGAGAGGGTAAACAGCCGTCTCAACTAAATCAGGATGGCAGCCAGAACCGCCACGGGGATGGAGCTGCCCATCTCCTGCCAGTCGGGCTGGAAGGGGATGTGGAAGGATGGGGGGAAGCATATGCCCTCTTGATTCATCACAGAGTGGTAGTTCCATATCACAGCAATGAAGATAAATGTGCCAGCCATGTTGCTCAGGACTCCGGAAGCCAAGAAGAGATTGCAGGTGTTTTCCCTCTGAAGATGAGCCACGCATACTCACTGCAGGCCCATGACCATGAGCACTTTCCCTAAGAGAGCCAGGAGGCTGTAGGCCAGCAGCATGTGCTGAGAAAAGCGGATATTGAGCGGCAGGTAGGTGTCACTGTAGGTATAGCGGTGATATGCTATGGCTCTGCTCTGGATGCTGTTGGACTGGTAAGTGCAGACATTCCACATCCCTACACAGGCCAGCTCCGGGGAGGGGGTGGAGCGGTTCTCCATGTAGCAAACCCTCTACTCCGCCAGTCCCATGCAAGTCATCGAGAAGATCCATCGTACGGTGGTGACAATGAAACCAGCTACTTGGCAGTTGGCACTGTGGACCAGCGAGGTCATGGCCATGTGTCCCGGGGAACTGCAAACCAATAGAGAGCATCATGAGGGTGGGAACCACCTGCCTGGAACCGCCCCCTTGGGATGAGCAGGGCTGTATTGGAGAGGGAAATTCCATATTCCAGAATGGAGATACTTGACCCCCATTCTCTGCTGAGGAACGTTCTTGGGCAATTTTTACTGAAAACCTTAAAATATGCAGACTTTCACCCTGCAGGGTACCTAAGTGGTTAGAGCGTCTTCCCAACAGGCCAAAATTGCTAGTTCAATCCCTGGTCAGTGCACATACAACAAGCAACCAATGAATGCATCCTTAAGTGGAACACCATGTGAATGTTCCTCCCTCCCTTCCTCCCTCATTCTCTCCCAACTTCTTTTCCTCCCTCCCTCCTTCCTCTCTCCCTCCCTCCTTCTCTGCCTCCTTTCTCCTTTCAATTCCTCTCTCCCTTCCCCTCTCTCTGTCTCAAAATTCAACAAAAATATGTTCAAGCTTTCAAACAGAGAGTTCCACTATGGACATTTTTTGAGAGACCCAATTAAGATTGGCTACAAATCCTATGTAATAATAGAGAAATATTCAAATTGATCATACCTCCGACTCACCCACAAGCCACACCCACCATCCAATCAGAGCAAGTATGCAAATTAATCCAAACCAAGATGGCTACAGCCACAGAGATTAAGGTTTCCTAGGTAACAGAGGAAGTCAAGCTTTCCGCCTGCTCTGGCCAGGCCTAAGCCTCCACTCAAGCTACAAAGTTGCAATTATAGAAGGTAAACAAATTCAAACAAATGGTGGCAGAATGGAGCTTGAAGGAGCTGGCTAGCATTTCCGCTGGCAACAGGGGAAGGAAAGCTTTCTGCACACCCTGGCCAGGCCCACCTGATTAATGCAACAAAGTTTCAATTATAACCCCAACAGAAATGGCTGCTGGCCTGGGAGGGAGCCCCTGGCTTGGCTCCACTCCAGGCTACAAAGTTTCAATTGTAGAAGGAAAATAAATTCCAGAACCAGGGCCTCCGTTTGGGTTGCCAGGGGGCGTGGCCGTACTTCAAACCACCACAGGCCCCTCAGTCAGGCTTCCCCACACCCCAAGGGAACCCCCTCTGATCCAGGACGCCCTACAGGGAAACCAGTTGGCCCCCACTCCTGTACCAGGCCTCCATCCTATCTAATAAAAGAGTAATATGCAGATTGATCATCAATGCAACACACAATATAGCTGCCCCCATGTGGTCAAAGATCCTGCCCCCATATGGACACAAGATGGCCACCACAAGATGGCCAGAAAGAGCGGGCAGTTGGAAGGCACCCGGCCTGCAAGGGAGGGCAGTTGGAGGTGATCAACCCTGCAGGAGAAGGCAGTTAGGGGTGACCAGGTCAGCAGAGGAGGGAAGTTGGGGGCAAACAGGCTGGCAGCAGAGTGGTTAGGGGGTGATCAGGCTGGCAGGCAGAAGTGGTTAGGGGCAATAAGGAATGCAGGCAGGCAAGCAGTTGGGAGCCAGCAGTCCTGGATTGTGAGAGGGATGTCCGACTGCCCGTTTAGGGATCCCACTGCCCACCGGGATTGGGCTTAAAAGGGCAGTCAGACATCCCTCGAGGGGTCCCATATTGGTGAGGGTACAGGCTGGGCTGAGGGACAATACCCCTCTGTGCACGAATTTCGTGCACCAGGCCTCTAGTATTTTACAATAGAAATGGGCATTACAGCGCTGTGTGACATTGAACAATGGGAAACCACGTCAAACCCAACAATAGGGTTGGTGAAATAATGTATCCTACATCCATACAATGGAGCTTCATACCAACCTTACAAGTGCAGCCAAGTTGCACTTGGTGTGATGTTTGGTGTCTGCCCTTCTTACTTTGCATAATATTTTCAAGGTTCATCTGTAGTGTAGCTCCTGGGAGCAGACCATTCCTTTCAATGGCAGAGCCATCTTCCATTGTATGGATATACCACAGTTTGTTTATCCCTTAGTCAGTTTGGGAACATTTAGATCCATTTTAAATTTTGGCTCTTACATATTCCATTGCTGAGAACATTTGTGCCTAAAACTTTGCATGGTGTATGTTCTCATTTCTGGAGTATAGATAGGTAGGAGTGAGACTTGTGCGTGGGTCATGCTGTAACTGTATGTGTTTAACTTTGAACAAAGTACTAAGCTGTCTCCACAATATTGTCTTTTCTCCACCAACTAACCTCCCCTGCTGGTCCAGTCACCCCTAACTGTGCACCCTGCAATCCTAATTGCCCTGAACTACCCTCCCCTGGCGGCCTGGTCTCCCCCTGATTACCAAACGTGCAGGCCTGGGTCCTACCAACTGCACTCCCCTGCTGGTCTAGTCCCCCCGCAACTCCCCTTCCCTGCAGGCATCGTCCCCCACAACGACCCTCTTCTGCAGTCGTGGGTTTCAACATCTGCCCTCCCTGACTGGCCTGAGACTCTCCCAACTGCCCTCCCTGGCTGGTCTTGATCCCCCAAACATCCTCCCCTGGAAGCCTCTGTCCCCCATGAACTGCCCTCCACTACCGGCAGGTCTCCTTCAACTTCCCTCCCCTGAAGGCCTGGTCTACCCCAAATGCTCTCTTGTGCCAGCCCAGTCACCCCTAAATACCCTCCCTTGCCAGCATTGTCGCCCTCAGCTGCTCTCCCCTGTTGGACAGGTGGCCCCTAACTGCCCTGCCCTTCAGGCCTAGGTTCCCAACAACTGCCCTCCACAGCCGGCAGGTATCCTTCAACTGCCCTCCCCTGCAGGCCTGGTCCGCCCAACTCCCCTCCACTGGAGGTCTGGTCCCCCACAACACCCCTCCCTGCAGGGTTGGTCCTCCACAACTGCCCAACACTTCTTGCATTCTCTCCCCCAACTGATCTCCCCTGCTGGTCCAGTCACCCCTAACTGCTATCCCTTGTCAGCATTGTTGCCCCCCCGCAGGCCTCATCCCCCTAAACTGCTCTCCCCTGCAGGCCTTGTCCCTCCCAACTGCCCTCTCCTATATCCCTGGCCCCCCTCAACAAACTTCGCCTGCCAGCCCAATTGTCCCTAACTGCCCTCCCCGCAGGCCTAGTTGGCCCTAACTGCCCTCACCTGCCAGCCCAGTCACCCCAAATTTCCCTCCCCTGTAAGGCTGATTGCCTCTACGTGCTCTCTCATACTGGTCTGGTTGCCCCCAACTGCTCTCCTCTGCAGGCCTTGTCACTCCCAACTCCCCTCCCTTGAGGCCTGATACCCACAACGAACCACCCCTTCAGGCATGGGTCCCATCAACTGCCCTCACCTGCAGGCCTTTTCCCCCTCAACTCCCCTCCCTTGCAGGGGTGGTGCCCCACAACGACCCTCCCCTTCAGGCATGGTCCCATCAACTGCCCTCCCCTGCTGGCCTGGTCCCCCACAACTGCCTTCCCCTGCAGGCTTAGTTCTCCACCAATTGCCCTCCACTACCAGCCTGGTCTCCCCTAACTGCCCTCCCCTGCAGGCCTAGTCACGCCTAACAGCCCACCCTACCAGCCTGATTGCCCCTAACTGCCCTTTCCTGCAGGCCTGTTCACCCCCAACTACCCTGCCCTGACAACCAGCTTCTGATGACATGGGCAGCCATATTATGACAACGTGGTTGTGGACATCTTGTGATGATTTGACGGTGACCATCTTGTGACAAAAGGGTTTGACAATCTTGTCACGACATGGGGTGGCCATCTTGTGATGACGTCTGGGTGCACATAATGTGAGGATGTGGGAGTGGCCATCCTGTGGCAGCCATCTTGTGACAACATGGATGTGGTCATGTTGTGATGACGTGGAGCAGCCATCTTGTGACAACAGTAGGGCGGCCATCTTGCGATGATGTGGGGGCGGCCATCTTCTGGCATCCACCTTTTGATGACATGTTGTGGTCATATTGTGATGAAGTGTGGCTGGCTATTTTGTCGTGGCCATCATGTGATGACATGGGTGTTGCCATTGGGTGATAATGTGAGGGTGGCCATCTTGTGATGCAAGGGTGTGTGGGTCAACTTGCATATTTCCTTTTTATTATATAGGATTAGTTTCAGGTTTTATATTAGTTACAGTGATATAGAGAACCGGAATAATCAAACAATGCAGGAGCGTTTGGATTTACACTTTATGCACTGTGGTGGGCTTAGAGAAAATGAATTCAAATTATAAGCAAAGCTACAAGCAGAACTTCCCTTTTTATTAAGGAGGCAGCCCTCTATGCAATTAGTGGTTATCTCGCTGCTGTCCTTAAAAACAAGCACAGTTCTAAAAATTATGTGTATAACTAGTCTTGACATACAACGTTAGACAGCTAAGTTTAATGTCCTCATGATTCAAGCAGGCTAAAACAGGCTAGAAAGCCAAGTTATTTTTTTAGAATAAGAGGCCGTCTAAGAAAAACAGCAGAAAATTCCAAACAGCAGTTTTTACAAAATACGGTTTTGCCTTCTCAACAGAATAGTGGTCAGACAATCATATACTTTACAATGTGTTCCTTGATATTTCCAGAACCCACCTGGCATCATACCATCATTACAGCACTATTGACTATATTCCCAATTTAAGTGACAAAAGTCTACAGGTTGCTTGTGTTGCTCACCCTTCCTTTTCTTTCTCACTTCTTCCCTCACTTACTATATATAGAATTTCAAATGTCCCTCAAATCTCAGTGAAGGCCCTGGGACATGCTTAATCCTTTTTAGAGACCAGGAAATTGAGGCCAATTCCAGTTGCCTGTGCAACTGGACTCAGGATGCAGGGAGCCCTCACAACTACACTCTCCACCTTTCCTAAGGGACAGCCAGGAGGCCAAAGAACTAACATCCATGGAAGGCTTATGAGCCTTATTCTCAAGAACCTCTTCATCATGGATGCTCCACATTCTTTCCTCTACCAGCCCACCGCTCTCATTCTTTATGGCCCCCCCGCTTCTGTAGAGCAGGTGGTAGTCTTTGTACTCTCTATGCACGCACGAGGGAACTGGGGGCAGGAACAGGCTTGCTTTTGGGCCAAATCAGGAGCAGGAGTCACAGCCTCTCAAGTGTGCAGGCCACAGTGAGGCCAATTAGCACTAGGAGTGTGGGAACAGGGCGTGGATCCAGCTGGCCAGACCGCCACATAGGGGTACCCAGCAATGAGGCGCCCCTCTGCTGAGGTGGCGCCTCCCCTCACACCCCACCTCATGGCTGAGAGCCTGCACACCTCCGCACCAGCATCCTTCCATGTCAGCATTTCACGCCGGGAGCAGCAAAGAGAAGAAAACAGACACCGTGAGCCATGGGTAGCAATGCTCGCCGTGTCCCCTTGTTCATCTTGTCCAAGCCATATATTTAAGAGGTCTACATACATATTGGCCTTCAATTAGTGTTCTAAATATTTGATGTAAGACTAGACGATGCTAAGAAATCCAAGACCATGGTGAGAGGTTTAATTGGCAAGGCATTTTTGAAACACAATTTGACAACATTTTTCAAAAGTTGGAATGTTGGTAGCTCAGTGGTTGAGCATCAACCTATGAATCAGGAGGTCATGGTTCAATTTACCAACAGGCCACATATCCAGGTTTCGGCCTTGATACACAGTAGGGGGCATGCAGGATGCAGCCAACCATTGATTCTCTCTCATCACTGATGTTTCTATCTCTCTATCCCTCTCCCTTCCACGTTGAAATCAATAAAAATATATAGTTTAAAATGTTAAAATGATTTCTCTTGCCAGTGTTCCTAAGTGGTTAGATGAACAGACCAAGAAAAAAGGGCATTGAGATTCGATTCAAGGGCAAATCCTTGGTTTCACTTTCAATCCCAGGCTATGGACTCTCTCTCCCATGGATTCTTTCTGTCTCTCTTTTCTCTCTCCCTCCCTCCCTTCTTCGTTTCATCCCTCCCCATCTTTAGAAAAGTCAATGGAAAACATATTCTTGGGTGAGGATTAAGAAAAAACAAAAATCTGCCGAAGCCATTTTGGCTCAGTGGATAGAGCGTCTGCCTATGGACTGAAAGGACCTGGGTTCGATTCTGGTCAAGGGCATGTATCTTGGTTGCGGGCACGACCCCAGTAGGGGGTGTGCAGGAGGCAGCTGATCGATGTTTCTCTCTCATCGATGTTTCTAACTCTCTATCTCTCTCCCTTTCTCTCTGTAAATAATCAAAAAAAAAAGAAAAATAAAAAACAAAAATCTATCTAACAAGTTGAAATGTTTGTACCAACAGCTTTGATTCCAAGAAACATTTGGAGGCATTTGTAAGAGTTGTGAAAATGTATGAGATGTTAGTTTCATCATCATTTATCAGAGAGAAAAACTGGAATGACTTAAATGTCTATTAATAGAAGAGTGTTGAAGTCAATTATGTTACATTCAGGATTAGAGTGCATTATTACATGACCATTACCAAGACTTAACTCTCTGAAGAAATTTCTGTATCATACCAAAAAAAAGTGAATAATAATACATATGGTATGACCATTTTGTCAAAATAAATACATAAAGATCTAATTTTATTTCTATTTATAAATAGATATATACATACTTTTTTAAAAACCAGAAGGAAGTACACACATCAGTTGAGAGGGGAAGATTTTCATTCCTATTTATGTATTTTTCTATAATTTGCATGGGTTGTAATGGAAAACATACGTACTTTGTAGTTAAAAATAAACATGAACTTGAAGATTTATATGTTGCCTAAAATAAGTCATGCCTATTTACTTTTTTACTCATCCCTCGCTCAAAATCCCACCTTTACATGTTGGCTTCTTTCGGGTGCAAGTTAAAAATATCCTGATGTGTTTTGCATGAAGCAAGTATATCGTGTGAAACAACATCTAGATTGTGGGCCAACTTATTTGGATCTCTTTTTTAATTGAACCCATGGGAGCAGTTGCTGGAATAACCAGAAAATGGGGATCCCAGGGCTTCTCTCAGATGATTAACATGAGGGAATGAGGCCCACTCAGAGTGAATTCCATAGGGAGCTCCCCAGGCAGAAACTGTTTGGCTCCTCCAAACCCTAGCTCCTTGCTGGGAAGCCTGATATGCCCAGTAGAGTATTGACTCCCCAGGGGAACATACCCTCTACATGTTACCCATTGGAAAGTTCCCTCATGGGATGGGATCAGTTGACAGCCAGTCTGATGAAGTCCTCGCCAACAGAGGGATGAGGGAATGGATCCCAGGCCCAGGGAGTTTTGGTGGAGTGAGGGAGTCAGGGAGGAGAAGGCTGCCTTTGCAGGAAAACATGCCAGCTTCGGGACATTTGGGTGTATCTGTGTCTGCACATGGGGGGATGGGTACATGTCTTTCCTGAAGACCAAATTAGAAAGTCTCCTTATATCTTATTTAGAAATATTACCAGCAATCCATGTGGTAGGGTCTGAGTGTTCAGAAGATCGGAGATGGCAGGTATACATGGGAATTGCAGGGAATTTGGATGGGTGAGGAATGTCCAGCCAACATGAAATGGTCCACCTGGAGGAAGAACCCCTAAAGTGCAAGAGGTGTGGTCAGGTAGAGTGTGGGGTTCAAAACCATGCCAGCAAATCTTCGCTCCAAAGATTTCTTACATGTGTATATTGTGCTCTGTATGGGCCATGCCCTACTTCAAACACATGAATATTAATGCATTCAGTTAATATGACCCACTAATACAAATATGGCTATGATCCCATTTCATAGATGAGGATCCTGAGCACAGAGAGTTTAAGTAACCTACTCAAGGACACCGAGATATAAAAAGCACACCCAGGCTCCAAAGCCCTTGCTGTTGACACAGTACTTTCTGGCTGTCCTAATATGGGTTGACATTTATTCATATCAAAAGAGTAAATAGTATACCTGGCCTGTGTTGCTAAGTGGGTAGAACATCAGTCGACTGTAGGGTCTCAGGTTCAATTTGGTAATGGGCACATGCCTGAGTTTCAGTTTCAATCCCTAGCCCCAGTTAGGGTGCATGTAGGAGGCAACCAATTGATGTATCTATCACATTAAGGTTTATCTCTGTCTCCTTCTCTTTCTCTCTCTCTTCATCATTCCCTGTCCTCCCCTCCCTTACACTTGTTCTAAAATCCACGTGGTAGAATATCCTCAGGTAAGGATTAACATCAAAAAATAGTCTAAATGAAAAGAAAATCCCATGATAATTTTAATAATGAGCATATATAGGCTTCTCTATGCCACATAAAAATGAAAGTGACTCTGGGTGGGGTGGCTCAGTTGATTGAAAATTGTTTCATGGAGGATGGGAAGATGGTGGCTGACAGGATGGAGTGGAGAGAGAGGAAGTGAGTGAGTGAGGGCATATAAGGAGAGTGTGTGGTTGTGCGTGGGGTGTGTGAGAGTGAGTAAGGGAAAGTTAAATCTCGCAGGAGCATCAGAGGCTGGCAGTCTCTCCTTGACATAGAGAGACTACCACCACTGCGGGCACTCCTGGGACTTCTGTACACTAGCACAGAGGGAGCACACGCCATTTTGAGTGGAGAATAGCTTTAGGTAGAAACTCATCAACACCACCAACAAGACAGGCCTTGGAACTACCCCACGACCCAACACCTACTCCAGCCAATATCCTGCTACCCCAGCTGCAGTCTCTCGGAACCTGGGACCTCCACCTCAAAAGATACAGCTTTCTGCAGCTGTAAGTGCAACTCCCCCTCCCTAGCAGCAGAACCCCTGGTTCCTCCTGCGCGCGCATGAAGACGCACTCCCGTTGTCTCATCCCCAGGACACTTCACTCCGGGATTGCACCCAAGGGTGAGATTCTGTGCAGAGGGGGCCCCCGGCCCAGCAGTGGAAATTCCTTCTTCCTTCCTTCTGGAGGGTTGCTGACATTAACACCAGCTGCACACGCACTTGCGCGTTCTCAGCCCCAGGTCACTTTGCTCAGGGTTTGCACCAAGGGTGTGATTCTGCGCAGACGGTGGGTATGCGGCCCATTCGTGGAAATTCTGAATTCTCTCTCATTAGAGGGATGCCCACATTAACCACAGCTAATCAACCGTATTGTCCGGACCCCTCGGAGTGTATCAGAGCACTGCGACCATAGAGCGTGCCACCACAGATACTAACACACTGAGCCCAAACAACCACAGGGCTCTAGTGGGAGCCACTGTGAGCTCTCCTTGGGTGTGATCCTCAATAAGCTGGGGGTGCACACCCTCCAGCAGTAGAAGCTTTGAATTCACTTACCGTGGATACTGGCCCAGAGGCACCCCAATTACCCAGCTATACTGCCAGGGCCCTTCATAGCCCTTCAGTGTGCCTCACTGGCAAAAGCACTGTGGGTGCTCCTGTAAAACACCGCTGGGAGTAAGCACCTATCCACCACAGGTGCAACAGAAAAAGCTCGGTCTGCTCACCCCATGACACAGCCATACCTTTCAAAGACCAGATCCCCTGAGCCCCAACACCCCAACAGATGGTACCTGGGGGCCACTGTGAGTTCCTATGTGATTACAATTAAGGGTGCAAGACAGCAAAAATTGAGACACTCCCACCCACAGCTGCTGACATCTAGACGGCTCAGTTGTGCCTCTCAAGCTCGCAGGCGTACATCGAGAGAACCCAAATAGTTCGAGTAGGAGCTACACTAGAATAACAAACCCAGGAAAACTGAAATTACTCCAGTAGCACCATCCCCAAAAGAACCTGGGCAGCAAAGCAACTGGATCTACAATTAAAACATTACAGGAAAACATGGGGAGACAAAAAGGAAATCCTCAAATGAAAGAAAAAGAATCACCAGAAAGGGAGTTAAATGAACTTGAGACTAGCAGCCTAACAGAGAAAGAATTCAGAGTATTCGTTATAAGGATGTTTAAGCGGATGGATGACAAATACACACAACTCAATGAGAACTATAAAGAGCTGAATGAAAATGTCACCAACATGAAAAGAAACCAAGAGGAGATGAAGAACGACATAGCTGCAATAAAGAACACCATGGAAGGCCTAAAGAGTGGAGTAGAAGAGGCCGAGGACTGCATCAGTGAATTAGAAGACAAGGTAGCAAAAAACACACAAACACAGCAGCAACTGGAAAGAAGACTTAAAAAGCAAGAGGAGAGCCTATGGTAGCTATGTGACTACACAAAACAAAACAACATTCGAATAATAGGGATAAAAGAAGGAGAGGAAGAGAAGCAAGGAATATAAAACCTGTTTGAAGAAATAATGACAGAAAACTTCCCTGATATTGGCAAGAAAAAAACTATCCAAGTCCAAGAAGTACACAGAGTCCCAAACAAATTTAACCCAAAAGACCGACACCAAGACACATCATAATTAAACTGACAAACACCAACAACAAAGCAAGAATCTTAAAGGCTGCAAGAGAGAGACAGAAAGTAACATACAAGGGATCCTCTATTAGAATGTCAACTGATTTCTCAACAGAAACACACCAGACCAGAAGGGAATGGGATGAAATATACAAAGTGATGCAAAACAAGGGACTGAATCCAAGAATACTATACCCAGCAAGGCTATCATTCAAAATTGAAGGTGGAATCAGAAGCTTCACAGATAAAAAAGGGCTAAGAGAATTCATCACAACCAAGCAAGCAATGCAAGAAATGATAAAGGGACAGCTCTAAAAAGAAGAAAGAGAAAGGCAAGAAGAAAAGCAAACACTAAGAAAAAATATGACAACAAACAGGTACTTATCCTATCTAATAATAGACCAATATGCAAATTGAACATACCTCCAACACGCCCACAAGCCACGCCCATAAACCACGCCCACCACCCAATCAGAGCGAGTATGCAAATTAACCCAAACCAAGATGGCTACAGCCACAGAGAGCAAGGTTTCCTAGGTAACAGAGGAAGTAAAGCTTTCCGCCTGCCCTGGCCAGGCCTAAGCCTCCACTCAAGCTACAAAGTTGCAATTATAGAAGGTAAACAAATTCAAACAAATGGCGGCAGAATGGAGCTTGAGAGAGCAGGCCAGGGTTGCCGCCGGCAACAGGGGAAGCAAAGCTTTCCACACACCCTGGCCGGACCCACCCGCATAAGGCAACAAAGTTTCAATTATAACCCCAACACAAATGGCTACCGGCCTTGCAGGGAGCCCCAGCCTTGGCTCCGCTCCAGGCTACAAAGTTTCAATTGTAGAAGGAAAATAAAATCCAAATACCAGGGCCTCTGCTTGGGTTGCCAGGGGGCGTGGCCGGCCTGCAAACCACCACAGGCCCCTTGCTCAGGCCGCCCCACACCCCAAGGGAACCCCCACCTGATCTGGGACACCCTTTAGGGCAAACCAGCTGGCCCCCACCCATGCACCAGGCCTCCATCCTAGCTAATAAAAGAGTAATATGCAGATTGATCATCACTGCAACACACAATATAGCTGCCCCTATACGGTCATAGATCCTGCCCCCATATGGACACAAGATGGCCACCACAAGATCGCTAGCAGGAGAGGACAGTTGGGAGGCACCCGGCCTGCAAGGGAGGGCAGATGAGAGGGACCAAGCCTGCAAGGGAGGGCAGGTGGAGGTGATCAACCCTGCAGGAGAGTGCAGTTAAGCGTGACCAGGACAGCAGGGGAGGGAAGTTGGGGGCAAACAATCTGGCAGCAGAGTGGTTAGGGTGTGATCAGGCTGGCAGGCGAAGTGGTTAGGGGCAAGCAGGAAGGCAGGCAGACAAGCAGTTGGGAGCCAGCATTCCTGAATTGTGAGATGGATCCCAGATTGGAGAGGGTACAGTCTTGGCTGAGGGACAACCCCCCTCCGTGCACGAATTTCGTGCAGCTGGTCTCTAGTCAATAATAACATTAAACGGAAATGGATTAAATGCACCAATCAAAAGACATAGGGTAGCTGAATGGATAAGAAAACATGACTCATATATTTTCTGGCTACAAGAGACCCACCTTAGAGCAAAGGATTCACACAGACTGAGAGTGAAGGGATGGAAAAATCATTTTTCATGCAAATGGAAATGAGAAAAAAGCTAGTGTTGCGATACTTATATCAGATAAAATAGACCTCAAAGTAAAGGTCATAATAAGGGATAAGGAAGGCCACTATATAATACTAAAGGTAGCAATTTAACAAGAATATATAACTCTGGTAAACATATATGCACCCAATGCTGGAGTGCCCAAATACATAAAAAAATCTCCTGGAAGATATAAAGAAAGAGATTGACATCAATACAATCATAGTAGGGGACTTTAAAAAACCACTGACATCAATGGATAAATCTTCTGGACAAAAAATCAGCAAAGAAACAGCAATTCTAAAGGACACACTAGATCAGATGGACCTAATTGACATCTTCAGAGTATTTTACCCCAAAGCCATGGAATATACGTTCTTCTCAAGTTCACATGTGGCATTCTGAAAAATAGACCACATATTGGGTAACAAGCAAAGTCTCCCCAAATTCAAAAATTTTGAAATGATATCAAGCATTTTTCTCAGACCACAATGGCATAATATTAGAAATAAACTACAATAGAAACATTCCAAAAAATTCAAACACTTGGAAACTGAATAGCATGCTACTAAACAATGATTGGGTTATCAATGAGATCAAAGAAGAAATTAAAAACATCCTGGAGACTAATGACAATAAAAACACAACATTGCAAATCTTATGGAACACAATGAAAGCAGTCCTGAGAGGGAAGTGTATAGCTCTACAGGACTACCTCAAAAAATAAGAAAAAATGGTAATAGATCATCTAACTCAACAACTCAAAGAATTAGAAAGGGAGCAACAAGAAAAGCCCACAGTAGCCAGAAGAAAGGAAATAATAAAGATCAGAGCAGGAATGAATGACATAGAAACCAATAAAAAAATACACAAGATCAACAAAACCAAGAACTGGTTCTTTGAAAGTATCAACAAGATTGATGAACCTCTAGGCAGGCTCACCAAGTAGCAAAGAGAGAGGACCCAAATAAACAAAATCAGAAATGAAAGAGGTGAAATAACAACAGACCCCATAGAAATACAAAGGATTGTCAAAAAATACTATGAACAATTCTATTCCAACAAATTAGACAACCTAGAGGAAATGGACACAGTCCTAGAAAAACACAACCTTCCAAAACTTACTCAGGAAGAGACTGAAAATCTCAATAGGCTGATAACTATGGAAGAAATTGAAGCAGTCATCAAAAAGCTCCCAGCAAACAAAAGCCCGCGGCCAGACGGCTTCACAGGGGAGTTTTATAAAACATTCAAGGAAGAGCTAAAACCTATCCTCCTCAAACTATTCCAGAAAATTCAAGAAGAAGGAACACTTCCAAGCTCATTCTATGAAGCCAGCATCACCCTAATACCAAAACCAGATAAAGATAACACAATGAAAGAGAATTACAGGCCAATATCCCTCATGAACATAGATGCCAAAATCAACAAAATTCTAGCAAATAGAATCCAGCAGTATATCAGAAAGATCATACACCACGACCAAGTAGGATTTATCCCTGGGATGCAAGGATGGTACAATATTTATAAATCAATAAACGTGATACATCACATAAACAAATTGAGAGATAAAAACCATATAGTCATATCAATTGATGCAGAAAAAGCATTTGACAAAACCCAACACACTTTCTTGATAAAAACTCTCAGCAAGCTGGGAATAGAAGGATAATACCTCAACATAATAAAAGCCATATATGACAAACCCACAGCCAACATCATACTCAATGGGAAAAAACTAAAACCATTACCCCTAAGAACAGGAACAAGACAGGGATGCCCACTCTCACCACTCCTGTTCCACATAGTGTTGGAAATACTAGTCATTGCAATCAGACAAGAAGAAGAAATAAAAGGGATCCAAATTGGAAAAGAAGAGGTAAAACTGTCCTTATTTGCAGATGACATGATACTGTATATAGAAAACCCTAAGGATTCTTTCAAAAAATTATTAGACTTAATAAATGTATTCGGCAGAGTAGCAGGATACAATATAAATGCTAAGAAATCTATGGCATTTCTATACACCAATAATGAACTTACAGAAAGAGAGACTAAAAAAGCAATCCCATTTACCATCATACCAAAAAATTAAGATACCTAGGAATAAACTTAACTAAGGAGTTAAAAGACCCATATGCGAAAAACTACACAACTCTGAAAAATGAGATAGAGGAAGACATAAACTGATGGAAGAACATACCATGTTCATGGATTGGTAGAATCAACATAATTAAAATGCCCATACTACCCAAAGCAATCTATAATTTCAATGCACTTCCCATTAAAATACCAATGACATACTTCACAGACCTAGAACGAACTTTCCAAAAATTCATCTGGAATAAAAAAAGACCCCGAATAGCCACAGCAATCCTGAGAAAGAAGAACAAAATAGGAGGGATCTCAATACCAGATTTCAAACAATATTACAAAGCCACTGTTCTCAAAACTGCCTGGTATTGGCACAAGAACAGACATATAGACCAATGGAATAGAATAGAGAACCCAGAAATCGATGCAAATCACTATGCTCAATTAATATTTGACAAAGGAGGCATGAACGTACAATGGAGTCAAGACAGTCTCTTCAACAAATGGTGGTGGGAAAATTGGGCAGGTACACACAAACAAATGAAACTAGACCACCAACTTACACCATACACAATAATAAACTCAAAATGGATCAAGGACTTAAACATAAGACAGGAAACCATAAAAATACTGGAGGAATCTACAGGTCGAAAAATCTCTGACATATGCCAAAAGAACTTCTTCGCTGATACTGCTCCTAGGGCAATGGAAGCTAAAGAGAAAATAAACAAGTTGGACTAAATCAAAATAAAAAACTTTTGCACAGCAACGGAAACCATCAAGAAACCAAAAAGAAAGCCCACTGCATGGTAGAACATATTTGCCAATGATGTCAACAATAAGGGTTTAATATCCAACATTTACTGGGAACTCATGCAGCTTAACAAAAAGGAGATAAAAAACCCAGTCAAAAAATGGGGAACTGATCTAAATAGACACTTTTCAAAAGAAGACAGAAGGAAGGCCAAAAGACATATGAAAACCTGCTCTAAATAACTAATCATTAGAGAGATGCAAATCAAAACAACAAGGCGGTACCATCCTACACCTGTCAGAATGGCTATCATCAACCAGTCAAAAATTGCAAGTGCTGGAGAGGATGTAGAGAAAAAGGAACCCTCGTGCACTGCTGGTGGGAATGCAGACTGGTGCAGCCACTGTGGAGAACAGTATGGAGTTTCCTTAAAAAACTAAAAATGGAACTCTCATTTGACCCAGTGATCCCATTTCTAGGAATATATCCCAAGAAACTGGATACATCAGTCAGAAAGGATACATGCATCCCTATGTTCATAGCAGAACAATTGACCATAGCTAAGATTTGGAAACAGCCTAAGTGCCCATCAGGAGATGAGTGGATTAAAAACGGTGGTACATCTACACAATGGAATACTATGTTGCAGTAAAAAAGAAGGAGCTCTTACCATTTACAACAATATGGATGGAGATGGAAAACATTATGCTTAGTGAAATAATCCAGGCAGAGAAAGATAAATATCACATGATCTCACTCATTTGTGGAATATAATGAACAACATAAAATGAATGGAAAAAAATAGATCCAGAAACAGAGAAACATCAATCAGTACGTCAAACCTCAGGAAAGAAATTGTGAGGTAACCAGAAACCCAAGAATGCCTGAGAATGCCTTTCTAGCCACGCTAGCAATCATCAGATGTACAGTAATTTTACCTGGGACAAGAGGGTAAGTATTTTGGTCTTATGCTCCTGACCCTTCATGGGTAAGACCCCTTATGTGGGCTGAGCCCCTGACTAATGTAGTTACCAATAATACAAAACACCTTGGTTATCCAGGAGGTCCATGGGTGGGGCAAGAAAGTATAAATAAATAGTGGTCTACACCCTGCTACCCTTTTGTATGACACAAAATCAAACAATGCCCCTTCGTATGTACAATTATAGAGGGGTTTCTGGCTTGTGAGGACACCAAAGAAAGGGTGTCACTACTATCAGTACTTGCCCCCGGTAGAGGTGCAGAAAATGTAACTAACACTTTGTCTATATAAAAAGAAATGAACAGCCAGTTTGAAAGGGAATTTCCATGAACAAGAACAAAAAATATCCTTACATGATATTATTCTACACTGTCATTAAAATTTTTCAAAGATTTGGATCACCCCCAGTACTTATAATAGTTCCTCGCACCCAGGGGATAAAAAAAAAAATCATCTGTTTTGTGCTTGGAGACAAACTTAACACATCTCTTGATACTTTAGAATTACAACAGCATAATATACAATTATCCCAAGCAAACTTACAAACTAATTCTTTGAATGTCTGGCAGCAATTTAAAAAGGACATGTAAGGATTTAATCCTTTTCATTTTGTAGAGGGATTCCTGGGAAGGCACCTGAGCATTCTATATTGGTCCCTCTTATCCCTTAGGCCAAGAAAGACCCTCTTCTCACAATTCAATTGCTCACAGTTATTGCATGAGCTCTCTGTTCATGTCGAGGCTGAAGTCTCGTGATGACTGGTGCCATGCATCTGTCTCTCATCCAGTGGGGCGAACTGAGCACTCCCTGGAGAAGAAACCGGGGTTCCACAAGATATGTGATCAGTGCTGGGGCGCCGCCAGCATGCAAGGGGATCCCAAGGCAGGTGCTGGGCATGGAGGCCATGGGGGCATAGGCTACAAGGAGACGAAACTGAACCTCATGTCACCATGCTTGGCCCTGTAGGATGGCTGGTTAGCCAGAGATGGGTATGATTCCACAAGGAAGGAACAACCTAAGACAGGCACAGTCGCAGAGGGGACATCAGGAGAGAATTTGGCGATCAACAGAGGTGGGGCACAACCCTCACCGCCCCCCAGCATTGCAGGGGCCTGAACCCTAGCCCCTTCTGAGGGAGGTCTCTTGCCCCCATGACTGCTTCGTGCTTCCCATGCCCAGCTCAGATCAGGACCCAAGTGACCGACAGAGACTTGGCTGACAGCAGCTGCCCTCTCACTCCAACAAAAATTGTTTGAGTTGTCTTGTACCCATGGTGTGGGGAAGTGGGGTTACGATATCTAAATCCAGCCTACCACCAGAATGCTCAGGACCTACTCAAGAAGGCAAATAATCCCTTCCATTAATATTTACAGGGTAAAATAAGATTGTTGTTAGAGTAATAAATTTGACAGTAAAATAGTAGTCAGGTTTTCAGGCAAATTTAAATCGGCTAGTTGAAACAAGTGAATATTCTAGAAAAATTAATTGTACTGGACAAAAAGGTGTTCCTAAAGTGTTAACTAGAATTTTTATTGGTAGTTCATGTCATGATAAAATTGTGCACCATGTAATGAACCTAAAACAGTAATATTATAGTGCAAAAAATTAAAATTTAAAAGCCATCAAGACTACATTATAAAATTTTCAAAAGCCTCCTAACATTTAAATCAAAAAAAGAGGGGATAGTAGAAGAATATCATGTAAGGAAAAATATCCTGTAAGTAAATTACATCTAGAAAATTAATTGTAAGGCTAAAAGCAAGACAATCATCAAAAGCACACAAGGTATCAAAACAAGCCAGAGGAAAATCATTTGGGCAAAAATTTAAATAGGATCCCAAGTCAAATTTAAAATAAATATTCCTTTATTAAGTTTTGGTCGAGAATATGGTTGTATATTTTCAGAAAACAACTCTGAGACCATGTGGATTCCAGCAACAGAGAGGAATCGACAGGACTACTCCAGCCCTGAAGACAGAAGAGAAGCAGTCCAGAGATGGAAGATGCTGATGTGAAACTTCCCATACTAGCAGTTAGCAGCTGAGCATCACTGCAGGTTGCCCAAGACCAAACCAGAGAGAGTCGGACCTGCATTACCACCATTTGTACACCATCCAGAACTGTAATGTCAGTGCTGACATGTACACATAAGGAACTGTTGGACATTGAAATTGGATCTCAAAAGAACTGTTGGCCCAGAAAGAAACTCACTACAGACTGATTCATTTGCCTGTCACCATAACCATTATTGCTTGTCTCATTTTTGGTTCTTATAAGTGTATTTCTAATAGCACATGATATCACTCATCTAGGGGAAATAATGAACAACATAGACTGATGAACAAGAACAGTCCCAGAAACAAGGAGGCATGGACCAGACTGTCGGGCCTAAGAGGGAGTGTAGGGGAGGGTGGGGGTAAAGGGGAGCGATCAACCAAAGGACTTGTGTGCAAGCATATGAGCCTAACCAGAGGTTAAGGACAACAGGGGGTGGGGGCATGTGTGGGGAGGGTTGTGGGATGGGAATGGGGGGATGAGGACAAATATGTGATACCTTAATCAATAAAGAAATTTAAAAAGAAAGAAAGAAAGAAAGGAAGAAAGAAAGAAAGAAAGAAAGAAAGGAAGGAAGGAAGGAAGGAAGGAAGGAAGGAAGGAAGGAAGGAAGGAAGGAAGGAAGGAAGGAAGGAAGGAAGGAAGGAAGGAAGAAATAAAGGAAGGAAGAAAGAAAACTGTCTCATGTACCAAAAGGCTGGTGGTTCGATTGCCGTCAGGACACTTGCCTGGTTTGAGGGCTCGATACTCAGTGGAGGGGGTTGCAAGAGGCAGCCGATTAATGACTCTCTCTTATCACTGATGTTTCTATCTCTCCCTCTCCCTTCCTCTCTGACATCAATAAAAATATATTAAGAAGAAAAGGAAGGAAATTTGGACAATGCTACAAAATGGATGAACTATGAAGACATTCTGCCAAGTGAAATAAGTTAGTAACACAGACATAAGTACTGTGTCATTTCATGTATATTAGGTCCCTAGAGCAGTCAAACTCAGAGTGACAGAAAACAACTCTGGGTGCCAGGGGCTAGGGAGAGGAGGATTCATTGAATACAGTTTCAGTTTGGGGAGGTGAAAAAGTTTTTGAGATGATGGTGGTGATGATAACACAGCAATGTTAGTGTTCTAAATGCGGCTAAACTATGCACTTAAAAGTGGTTAAAATGGGCAATTTTATATTGTGTTATCCTACCTAATAAAATAGTAATATGCAAATTGACTGCACCTTCGCTACGCCCAAGCCACGCACACCAGCCAATCAGGGTGAGTATGCAAATACCCAACAAAGATGTCGGTCAATTTGCATACACTGAGGGAGGGAGGAGTGAAGACTTAAGACAACTTAGAAGGAAGAGGGAGGAAAAGCAGAAAGCAAGGTGGCTGCCAGAGGGAAATCCCAGGCGGGGCGGAGCGGGGCGGGGCGGGGCGAGGCGGGGCGGGTTGGGGTGGAGCGGGGCTGGTGGCAGCGGTGCACCTGTGCAGGCTTGGTGGCTGCAATTACGGCGGCGGCAGTGGCCGCTTGCAGGATTTTTCTTGCAAATGGGCTACTGGTCTATATATAAAAAGCCCAGTGACCACAATGACCGGAATGACTGGTGGGTATGACGTGCACTATGGCAGACAACCAGACTGATCTGGGCCCCCAACAGCCCCCCAACCTCCGGCTATCACAGCCTCAAATTGGCCTCCAACACCCTGTTTGGAAGTGGGGCTGGCTGGCCAATTGCCCACAGCCCCTCACTCCCTCCAGCCCAGCTTGATTGGACCCCATTGTGGAAGACCAGCTGTACCCCACCCATGCACAAATTTGACAAATTTGTGCAATGGGCCCCTAAGATGTATATGTATATGTGTATATATGTATATGTATATGTATATGTATATGTATATGTATATGTATATGTATATGTATATGTGTATGTGTATGTGTATGTGTATGTGTATGTGTATGTGTATGTATATGTATATGTATGTATGTATGTATGTATATATATTTATATACTAGAGGCCCAGTGCATGATTGAATTATTCACGTGTAGGGTCCCCTACACGCTTTCCCTTTTGATCACGGGGAGCTGGGTGCCTGTCCACCGGTGCACCAGGCGCCGGAGGCTTCTGAAAGGCATCCAGATCCCACGCTTTTGCTTTCAATCACTGGTGCACCAGGCCTTTCAGAAGCCTCCGGCATGGTGGAGGCTTCTGAAAGGCCTGGTTCCTGAGTGGACACGCACTCAGCTCCCACACTTTCCTTTCGATTGCTGGTACACCAGGTCTTTCAGAAGCCTCCGGCGTGGCGGAGGATTCTGAAAGGCCTGCTGCCTGAGTGGACAAGCACCCAGCTCCCACACATTTGCTTTTGATCATGGGGAGCTGGGTCCCTGTCGATGGTGCACCAGACCTTTCAGAAGCCTCCGGCGCCGCGGAGGCTTCTGAAAGGCCTGCTGCCTGAGTGGACAGGCACCCAGCTCCCACACTTTCCTTTCGATCACTGGTGCACCAGGCCTTTCAGAAGCCTCCGGCCTGGTGGAGGCTTCTGAAAGGCCTGCTGCCTGAGCGGACAGGCACTCAGCTGCCCCGCTTTTGATGGTCTGCGGAGCGGGATGTCAGTTCGCTGCCCCAGAGTCCCCGTCTGTGCCGCAGCACAGCCATGACACAGACGCTGAGCTCATGCCACTGCTGGCGACGCAGCTCAGCGTCCCATCGGCCCAATCAGCTACCCCGGCCACCCCGAGTCCCACCCCCCTGCACATCCTGGCCAATCATGGGCATAGCGAAGGTACGGTCAATTTGCATATTTGTCTATTATTAGGTAGGATATATATATATATATATATATACACATATATACATATATATACATATCCTATCTAATAAAAGAGTAATATACACATTAACCAAAACTCCGCTACACCCACAAGCCACGCCCACAAGCCATGGCCACAAGCCAATCAGGATTGAGTATGCAAATTAACCCAACCATGATGGCTAGGGCCACGGAGAGAGCATGAGGGAGGCAGGTGTTTCCCCAGCAATGGAGGAAGCCAAGCTTTCCACACACCCTGTCTGGTCCAGGCCTCCGCTTAAGGCAACAAAGTTTCAATTATAGAAGATAGATAAATCCCAACAGAAATGGCTGCGGCCATGGAGCTGGAGAGAGCAGGAGCCTAGTATTGCCCCCGGCGATGGAGGAAGGCAAGCTTCTGCAGCCCTGGCCGGCCCAGGCCTTCACTATAGACTACAAAGTTTCAATTTTAGAAGATATATAAATCCCAACAGAAATGGCTACCAAAAAGGAGCAAGCAGGAAGCTTGGCTCCATTCCAGGCTACAAAGTTTCAATTGTAGAAGGTAAATAAACCCCAGATATCAGGGCCTCTGCTTGGGTCACCAGGGGGCATGGCCAGCCTGCAAACCACCACAAGCCACTCTCCCAGGCCACCCCACACCCCAAGGGAACCCTGATTCAGGACACCCTTCAGGGAAAATCAGCTGGCCCCCACCCATGCACCAGGCCTTTATTTTATCTAATAAAAGAGTAATATGTATATTGACTATCACTCCAACACAGAAGATGGCTGCGCCCATGAGGTCAAAGATCCTGCCCCCATGTGGACACAAGATGGCCATCACAAAATGGCCACCAGGGGAGGGCAGTTGGGAGGGACCAGGCCTCCAGGGAGGGCAGTTAAGGGCTTACCAGTATAGCAGAGGAGGGCAGTTGGGATCGAACAGGCGATCAGGCCAGCAGGGGAGGGACCAGGCCTACAAGGGAGGGCAGTTGGAGTTATCAAGCCTCCAGGGGAGAACAGTTAAGGGTTTATCAGGCTGGCAGAGGCGTGAAGTTAGGATCAAACAGGCTGGCAGGGGGGCAGTTAGACATTGAACAGCCTGGCAGGGGAGCGGTTAGAGGGCAATCAGGAAGGTAGGCAGTCGAGTGGTTGGGAGACAGCAGTGGGATTGTGCCTAAATGGCCATTCGGACAACCCTCGAGGGGTCCTAGATTTGAGAGAGTGCAGGCTGGGCTGAGGGACACCCTCCTCCCTCTTGCACGAAATTTGTGCACCAGGCCTCTCTCTCTATATATAAAAGACTAGGCAACTGACTGGCTGACCAGGTACGACCCATACTGACCACCAGAGGGCAAACGCCCAACGCAGGAGCAGCCGAGTGAAAGCAACTTTGCAGAGTGCCCTCTTGCACTCTGGGACCCATTGGGGGAAGTCGTGCTGCCAGTTTCAGCCAGATGCCCGCAGGCCAGGCCAAGAGACACCACCTCCTGGTGCGATCCTGCTGACTCTGCAGATGCCCTTTGAACCCCTGTGCTGTCCCAGGTGTGGCTGGCAGGGAAGGGACCATGGGAGGTTGGCTCCAGGGCATTTGTGGCACATTTTGCCCAGTCCCACCCCGTTGGCCCCCTTGTAATTATTTTCCTTTCAATATCCAAAGATTCATGCACCAGACCTGTAGTCTTATGCTATATAATAAAAGGAAAATATGGAAATCAACCAAACTGTGGAGCAACCAGTAGCTATGATGCACATTGACCACCTGGGAGCAGACCCTGAATGCCGGAGCTGCCCTCTGGTGGTCAGTGCACTCTCATGGGAAGCAGGCCTAAGCCATCAGTCGGATATCCCTCAAGGGTTCCCAGACTGCAAGAAGGTATAGGGTAGGCTGACGCCTCCCCGCTTCCAAGTGCATGAATTTCATGCACTGGGCCTTAGTTCTATAATAATATAACCATCATATGCAAATTGACTAAATGGTCACTATGATGTGCACTGACCACCAGGTGGCAGATGCTCAATGCAGGAGCTTCCCCCTGGTGGTCAATGCACTCCCACAGTGGAGTACCACTCACCCAGATGCTAGGTTCACAGTTGGTGAGGGCAGCAGCTGTGGCGGGAGCCTCTCCTGCCTCTGGAGAGCAGGCGGAATCCCCGAGAGGTCCCGGACTGCGAGAGGTCACGGCCGGGCTGAGGGACCCTCCCACTCTCCCCAGTGCATGAATGTCGTGCACAGGGCTGCTAGTTATAACATAAAAGGACATAAGAAAGCTGATCATTTATAAAAAGAAATATGTGTTTGATTTATGAAATGAGCAAGGCCCTGTGATTTGAAAAAGCTACCAGTGAAGAGGCTTGTAGACCAGCCTGCAAATGAGATGGTGCTCATTTCTATCTAATTAAGGTATCCAGTCCCAGCTGGTATGACTCGGTGGTAGACCATTGCCCTATCAACCAGGAGTTCATGGTTTGATTCCTGTCCAGGATACATGCCCGGTTTGTGAGATAGAGCCCTAGTAGGGGGCATGCAAACAGCTGATCCATGATTCTCTCTCACCATTGATGTTTCTATCTCTCTCTCCCTCTCCCTTCCTCTCTCTCTAAAAGTAATAAAACCATGTTTTTACAAAATAGAAGTTTTAACATAAATGATAAACAAATAAAGGTGGCCTACGTTCACCTCTTTGCAGAATTGCTGGTGACAGTTAACTCATTCACAGAGCAAATGAATGGATTACATACACACCATCCCGCACCCAAATAAATCTCAGGGCTCTCTTAACGAGGATAGAAAATAAAGCGCAAAGGTTACCCAGCCAATACAAAAGGCAGGAGGAGGACATCTCAGAGGAACAAATGATAGCAACTGCCAGGCTATAACAGAGATGAGGAAACCAAACATTCTTATGCTTCCATGGCTCCCAGGGCTGGCCTGCCAGCCCACCTTAAAGGGCCAGAGCCATGGAATAGGTCTTCAAGAGTTGAAGTCTTTCTACTGTACAAATGTCCTTTTTGAGGTCTTACACCAAATAGTCACTTTAATCCATCAGGGTGTTAAGTAGAAAAAGTGTAAGAAGAGCCATGGGGATGGGGAGCAAGTCTCATGATAGGGAGCTAGTTCCAGGCCACGGGGTGGCCTCCCTGATCAGTGCTTGGACCTGGACCTTGGGGCGAAACTGACTTGGGCCCTGGCTGTCACCGGACTCTTCTAGTTGGACCTTACTACCTCCCTGGAAGAGTTCCTGCTAGGAACTCACACGGGACATGTGAGCTGGGGATGGAGGTGGGCAGGGAGGAGAAAAAAGGGCCAAATAGTGTGCCAAACAGGGAGAACAAGGAAGCAAAAGGGCAAGGTGACTCCTGAATTATGAAACACTCAGAGCACAGGGCGGGCACTGTGACAGGCACCTGCTGGTGTCCTGGAGCCCAGGCGCTGCTTCTGCTGTGTCTTCCTCCTCATGTGCTCTCACAGGGACCCTCCCTGCCTGGCACCCCCAGCAGAGGTCACGCAATGTCCCAAGCTGGCCCCAAGCACAAAGGCCACATGGCAGCCTCTAGCTCCGGGGTACTTTGGGAGGAGTCCAGGGAGGAGAAAGAATGAGAGAAATACCACCGCCCTCAGGTGCCCTCGCTTTGTGCTGCCCTGATGGGAAAGGTGCAGGACACATTCTCTTTCCTTATTCCTGTGAACAAATAATAAAGTGAGAACCTTAAACAGTCATTCCCAAAGAGCCCTTGACAAGGGATTGGAACTCTTTTCCCTGCTTCCCCAGAGCAGAACCCGCCGTGGTGGCCACCTCATCTGCTGTGTCTGAACCCTTATGACCTGTCCACTTGCTCTCTGTTGACAATGCAGGCGAAGCGGGGCCAAGAGGCAGCTTTCCACAGCCCCAGCAGTTCTGGAATTACCCGTGTGACCAGCCGGGGGCAGGTGCACTGCCCTGCACAGGGTATCAGGTTCCAGAAACTGGTCCTCATCAGAAGCATGTCTCCCAAGAGCTTCTTTTTTAAAATAACCAGAGGTTTGACTCACTTAAATAACGTACGTCAGGTTTGAAACTTATATGTCCTGTCAGTCTGTTAACAAGGCCTCGTAGGGGACAGATTTCCTGCGGGGAAACATGGTGTTTACCTCAGAACCATTTCCCAGCCCTTCCACAGCTGCAAGGAGAATGTGTAAGACTTGGCCCAAGGCCAGTCCTGAATGTCCTATGGGACCCAAAGGCTCCTCTCAAATCC
>JAJQQW010000025.1:2372565-2394083 GCA_025583905.1 Ia io | reverse complement strand
AGGAAAATCCACGAGCGCTTGTGCACTTGGATATATATTCTAATACTGACAAGATATCATCTGTGAATGGTTATATCTTATTGGGCCAGTACATGCCAAATTTGTCATATATATATATATATATATATATATATATATATATATATATATATGTGTATATATATATATATATATATATATAATATACACACATATACACACATATTGTATATATATATATATATATATATATATATATATATATATATATATATATATATATAATTTTATAATTCATCCCTGATTTAGCATGGCCCCTCCTAATGCTGTCTAATTTAAATGTATTAATTTTGGTAATGACGGCAATATAGATTATACTGCTCTTTAGCTGGATTATTTAATAGCTCATATGATGAGCACTGAACCTCTTTCAAAATATGAGAAATATTACATCTCCCATAAATATTACTATGTTTCAGTGCTAATTCTTATTCCTAATGCCCCTAAATGAGCCTTTTACTAATTTTCTTTGCTCAGTAGCACCTCTGAAATTAAAATGGATAGGCTGCCTGTCTATATTCAAGTGCAGAGGAATATTCTTCTTAACTACACTGATGTTCTCAATACTTTCAATTTTCCAACATAATTTTAATGAGAGTGATTTATGTTATACTTTAAAACATCTCTGTACTAATATTAATGAGTCACTTACACCTTTTTTTCACAACTATGCACATGCTGTGATTTGGCAACTTGCAATGCCTGACTCATTCAAGTGTGCCTTTTCACCCTTGTTTTTATTAAAAACACACCATCTGAACCCACATTGATCACTTTTTTAGCCTGTTGACACCATACTTACATTTTATTGATTAAGATGTAGTCATTTGGTCTCTGTATTTCCTCAACAAGTATATGATTCTTGGGAGCATAAAATATATCTTTATGTATTTATGTGCTTCTTACAATTTTCATTCAATAAAAAATAAATGTCTGGTCCTTATAAACAGATCTGGCCATATAATTGAATGTCCTAATACATTTTGGAGTAAGACACCATTACCAAGGTTTCCTCAGAAAAACACGTGTTGAAATCAAGATTGTATCCTTCCACACTTGACTTGAAACAAGAGCCTTAGTTTGGCTGCATCGTTATCCAAACACAGAAAGAAACAGTAAGAGACAAGGCAGGGTTCAGTTATGATATGCCTACTAGAGGCCTGGTCCATGAAATTTGTGCATGGTGGGGGGCGGCGTCCCTCAGCCCAGCCTGCACCCTCTCCAATATGGGACCCCTTGTGGGATAGGTCCCAAACGGGCTGTCGGACATCCCTCTCACAATCCAGGACTGATGGCTCCCAAGTGTTTGCCTCCCTCTGCCTGATTCCCCCTAAGCACCTCTGCCTGCCAGCCTGATCACCCCCTAACAACTCCACTGCCAGCCTGATCGATGCCTAACTGCTTCCTGGTCGGTGTGATTGTCCTGAACTGCCCTCCCATGCGGGCCCGATCACCCCTAACTGTCCTCCCCTGCAGGCCTGGTTGCCCCAAACTGCCCTCCCCTGCAGGCCTGGGCCCACCCCGCAACTGTCCTATCCTGTAAGCCTGGGTCCCCCCCAACTGACCTCCTCTGCTGTATCAGTCACTCCTAACAGCCCTCCCCTGCTTGCCTGGTCCCTGCCATCTGCCCTCCCCTGCTTCCCTGGTCCCCCGCAACTGCCCTCCCCTGCAGGCCTGGTCCACCCTATCTGCTCTCCTCTGCAGGCCTGGTTCCTCCAAACTGCACTCCCCTGAAGGCCTGGTCCCCACACAACTGCCCTCCTCTCCTGGCCTGGTCTCAACCAACTTCCCTCCTCTGCTGGCCCAGTCACCCCCAACTGCCCACAACTGCCCTCCCCTGCCAGGCATCCTGTGGTGGCCATCTTGTGTCCACCTGGGGGCAGCCATCTTTGACCACATGGAATCGGCCATCTTGTGTCTTGGAGGAGCGGTCAATTTGCATATTACTCTTTTATTAGCTAGGATTTATCAGGCCTCGGAACATATTTCCTGATGGTACTATATGTTAGAATGTGCATTCACAGGACATTGGAGCTTTCATGCAAAACTCCACCCTGAAATCACTTGAAATACAAGCCTATTGGACAAGAATATTTGCAGACACTTTAAAATTAGGTGGGACTCTGAAGAGGATTTAAAATGGTGGCAGAGCCCTAGCTGGTTTGGCACAGCCCTAGCTGGATAGAGCACCAGCCTGTGGACTGCAGGGCCCCAGGTTCGTTTCAGGGCAAGGGCACATGCCTGTTCTGTGGGCTCATCTCCAGTATGGGGCCTGCAGGAGGTAGCCGAACAATAATTCTCTCTCATCATTGATGTTTCTATCTCTTTCTCCCTCTTCTTTACTCTCTTATGTCGGCAGTTTTGGAATAAACACTCATATATGATTCAACCCTGTCTCTGCTTCATCGCTCGAGTAGTGACAGGCAGCTCACACCCATTGTTTGTCCAGTTACAGGAGGACTGGGAACCCTGGGTGAAAAGAGAAACTCATAGCAGTGCAAAGTGGCTCAGGATTACTAACCTTAACAAGTGACGAGTGAGAGGTAGATGAGGAATGACAGAGGATGGCAGGTGGGTGCCACGTGGTGGCTGGCAGCCAGGGCGGATCCTGGGTAAAGAGATGATGCATGCAGGGAAGAGGATGGATGGGTGACCAGAGATGATATGCACACAGGAAGGTAGTGGACAGATGCCCTGAGAGAGGCAGACAGCAAGTGCTGGTCTACAGGCCTTGCAACCTTGCCCAGGAGGTCCTCTTTCCCGCCAGCAGTTTGCAGGGGTCCCTCCCTCCCGCCCCTCGGCCTGTGCAGCTCCTCTCCCATAACATCCTGGTCTCTCAGCCCCCCTACTTCCGGAGCCAGGCTGTGCTCAGCCACTAGAGGGGAGCCTCTCTGAACCTGGCTTTGAGCCTTGGCCTCCCGCTGCATGAGGACAGAAAGGTGAGGGCCTCAGAATGTTGGGGGGCAATATACAAAGTCATCCCGAGGAGGAGGAGACGACGCGCCCAGCTGTGCTGTCCCTGGGGCTGGGGAGATGTGGGTAACTGACACTCTGATTGCTCTCAGGCTGTTTCCTGTCTGAAGGCCAAGGAAGTTCCCATGTCAACCTGGAGGGGCATGGCCGACGCGTGTGCAGAGGCTTGTTTCCAGAAAACTCCCTTTGCTTCCCCCCTCGGTGTGCCTTCTGGAGGCAGGGAAGGAGAGCGGGTGAAGGCCCCAGGCTTTGTCCTGGGTGAGGGGCTGGCAGGGAGGGGCAGAATGCTGGGGTGCTGGCTTGGGGAGGGAATGCTGGGTGGGGAGCCCACGCGGGCTAAGAGCTCACATGGGCTGCGCTCCTGTGCCCTGTTTCCGGGGTGAGTGGGCTTAGATTGCATGGTGCCACCCACCCAGCGCACCTCTCTCCAATGGGGCCCAATAGGCACCTGGGGCCCAATGCATCACATTTTGGTTTTTTCAGTTTGCTTTGTCCTGGTTTTCTCAGAGACCTGGAAAGATTCAAAAATATCCTCAGCACACCTACAACCCCTGTGGTCGTTTTGTTTCAAAATGTCGAATGGTTGCAGAAGCGTCCTCAAATTTTTGTAAAGCCTTTATTGTTGGGAGGAGTATATATGTCCCCCTTTCCCCTCAATGACCTCTTCTGGTCCACCCCGCCCCGCCTCTACCCCTCTGACTTCACCCCGCTATTGTCTGTGCCCAAGGGTCATGCATATATGCATACAAGTTCCTTGGTTCAGCTCTTCCCTCCCACACACCCTCCCCCGCCTTCCCTGTGCTGTTGCAAGGTCTGTTCCATGCTTCTGTGTGTCCGACCTCTTGTTGGACATCAGTTTATTTGGTTCATTAGATTCCCCATATGCGTGAGATCACGTGCTACTTGTCTTTCTCTCACTGGCTCATTCTGCTTAAAGATGGCAATAAAATTCATCTTTCCCTTTAACCAGTGTTTGACCAAATCTGTCAACAGAAATAATCATCCTTTAAATTTGCCCATCGCAGTCTTTTAACTTCCTTCTGACTAGCAAGGATTTGTGTTAATCAACCCTTTGGGAATAGAAATGTACTTCAGGAATTTTTAACAGTGCTATCGACCCTAGATAATGGCAAGAGCTGTCGAGCATTATTTTTATGAAACTTAAGTTAATGGCTGTTTGCCTGGGCAGTTGTCACTCTGGTTAAAGATAGCTGGCAGGGTGAGGGGTTGCAATGCCTGTCACAGGCAGGTACTGAGGTTGAAAGGTAATCTCAGTGGAGTCCCTGGTGGGGCAGCAAACCAATCTAAGTGTGTTCCTTCTCTCTCTGTCTCTCTCTCTCTCACTTCCACTCATTCTTCCTCCACTTGCACTCTCTCTGGAAATCAATGGATGAATTGTGTCCCATGGGGTATTAAAAAAAAAACATATAAATAAAACAATATATATAATATAAAATATATATATATATATAAAATATATATATCTGCAACCATTTGACATTTTGAAACGAAATGACCACAGGGGTTGTAGGTGTGCTGAGGATATTTTTGAATCTTTCCAGGTCTCTGAGAAAACCCCGGACAAAGCAAACGTAAAAAAACAAAAATATGCCTTTTTTCATACACACAGACACACACACACACACTAGAGACCCGGTGCATAAAAATTCATGCACTGGAGCGGGGGGGGTCCCTAATCCCGCCCTGCCCCTCTCAAAGTCAAGGAAACCTCTGGGTGGGAGGTAACCAGGCAATCAGGGGAAGGTGACACCCCATCACACCTCTGCTACTGCCACTGCTGGCAACGCAAGCCTTGGCTGGCCCTGGTTACCTGAACCTGCAGTTGGCCCTGAGCACCTGGACAGCCATCATCCAAAGCATGCCTGCACCTGGGGCCGTCCCTGGGTGGCTGGGGGACTGAGGGGACTGGGGGACTCAGGATGCAGGCACACAGAGCTGCCAGGATCCGTGTGCCTGCCATCCCAGCAGGGCTGAGGGGACTGGGGGCCACCATCTTGTGACTGTGGATGGTGCCATCGTTGAGAGTGGATCAGTAAACTAGCATATTTTCTCCATATTGGCTGTGGGCTCCAACATCTTTGAGGACGGGGCAGTCAGTTAGCATATTCCCTCCTTATTGGCTGTGGGCTATGTCATTTTTTGCAATGGTGTGACGGTCAATTAGCTTATTGCCTTTTTATTAGATAGGATATTGTATATAGTGTGTGTGTGTGTGTGTGTGTGTGTGTGTGTGTGTGTGTGTGTGTGTGTGTGTTTATATAGATACGTAGATATTTATTAGAGGTTTGAAGTCCAGAATCTATCAACACATGCCCTTGCTGCTTATCTAGGATAAATAAGACATTTCAAAACAGTCATCTCTTTACACTGCACTTCAAAGTTACAGTAGTTTTCCAATGGAATCTTGTCCCAACATTTTAGCAATGTCTTAAAAAATGGAGCATTTGTTGGTTAGACGAGTGCTCATTTTGTGCTCTAGGTTACAAAACTGCCATTCCTTGCAGATGACATGCTCTATGTTGTACATGGCATTCCCAAAAGACTCCATCATAAAACTATTAGATTTAACCAATGAATTTGGCAAAATAGCTGGATACAAAATTAACGTGCAGAAATCAATGGCATTTTTATAAAAAAAAAATAATGAACTCACAGGATGAATAAATGAGAAAAAGTTTGGCTGACCCTTGCAATAAAATACTAAGATACTTATGTATAAACTGAACCAAGGAGGTAGATACCAGTACCCGGAAAACTACAGGTGCTTGCAAAAAGAGATGCAAACAAGTGGAAGCATTTACCATGTTCATAGACAGGAAGGATTAACATCATTAAACTGTCCATATGACCCAAAGAAATCTGTAGATCCCAAGCAATCTCTCTTGAAATAACAATGGCTTATTTCAGAGATCTAAAATAAATACTGAAAAAATGAATAAGCAACCTAAGAAGACTGATTTTGCACAGAAATCTTGAGAAAGAAAAACAAAATTTTAGGGGGATTACAATTTTGTACTAGTACTGGATATCAAGTTATACTACAAAGCCATTGCTAACAAAAGAGCCTCCTTCATTTATATACGAAGAACAGACATGTTGACCAATGGAACAGTACAGAGACTCCAGAAATCACCCAGAGCCATTAAACTCAATTAATACTTGAAAAATGGTAAATGGGAATACAATGGAGTGAAAACAGTGTCTTCATTTAATGGTGTTGCAAAATTTGGACAGATATATGCAGAAAAATTAAGCTAGATCACAACGTACACATATAAAAAATAAACCCATCCTATAAATAAAAGGATAATATGTAAATCGACCGAATGGCTGAGCAACACTGAAGATCAGGGGGCAGATGCTTAACACAGTAGCTGCCCCCTGGTAGTCAGTGCGCTCTCACAGGGGGAGCACTGCTCAGGCAGAAGCTCGGCTCACAGCTGGCAAATGCACTGCTGGTGTTGGTAGCCTCTCTTGCCTCCTCAACAGCACTAAGGACCCCTTGGGGGTGTCTGTCTGCTGGCTTAGGCCTGCTCCCTGTCAGACAGACACCCCCCAAGGAGTTCTGCAGTGAGAGAGGGCACAGGTCAGGCTGAGGGACCTCTCCAAACACACACAAACAATGCACAAATGTCATGCACCAGCACTCTAGGAAGGAATAAAGTCCTTAAATGTGAGTCGTGAAACCATAAATATCCTAGGTGAAGACTTAGACAGCAACATCGCACTCTTCTAGCAGAGTTTTCACAGACACTTTGCCTAGGGCTAGAGAAACAAATGAAAAACTAAACAGATGGGACTGCATTAAACTAAAAAGCTTCTGAACAGCAAAAGACACAAGCATCAACATGAAAAGAGAAACTGTATGTTAAAACATATGTGCCAATAATGAATCTGATAAGGGAGAATTTTCCAAAATACATAAAGATCTCTCACAGCTTCATAAAATGAGGACAAAAAAATCCAATGTGCAAATGGGCTGAGGACCTGAATAGACAATTCTCCCAAGAGGGCATAAAAATGGCCAAGACTCATATAAAAAAATGCTGAACATCACTAACCATCAGAGACTTGGGAATGAAAAGGACAATGATGTATCACCTGGAACATGCCAAGACGGTTAACATGAATAAATCAATAAACAGCAAGTTTTGAGGGGATGCAGACTTTTGTAACCATTATGGAACACAGTGTGAAGATTCCTGCAAATATTTAAAATGGGACCACGATTTTACCCAGGGACATACTTCTAGGAATGATACCCTAAATACCCCAAAATACCATTCAGAAAGAATATACCCATCCCTGTGTTTATGGCAGCATTCCTTACAATAGCTAAGATGGGGTAGCAGCCCCAGTACCCATCAGTAGAAGAGTGAATAAAAAAGCTGAGCTATGTTTGCACAATTGGAACACTATGTCGTTGTAAAGAAGAAGGCCCTTTTTCCCTTAGAGACAGCATGAATCCTGGAGATTATTATGTTAGTTGAACTAAGGCAGTCAGAGAAGGACAGATCTCTCATTATTGCATGCACTTATATGTGAAATTCAATGACAAAATCACCGGACGGATAAAATAGAACCAGAGGCATGGAAACATGGAACAGACTGATGAAGCTCAGAGGGAAGGGGGCAGTCGTGCTTGGAATAGAATAACTAAAGAACATTTATTCATGCATACATTTCCCTGGCACAGTTGTAATAGGGTATTGAGGTTCCAGGATGAGGCTGGAACCTGGCTGAGTGGGACATTGTGGACAAAATGGAGGCAAGGGGTCCAGTAATATTCTCAACAATATTAAGGATACAATATAAAAACACATATTTTTCAAAGTCAGCTCGTTTATGCTGTTTCTCTTGAATATTTGAAAGGCAGTCTAATAAAAATGATGTTCTTCAATTTATAACTAATTTTTTGCTATGTGTCTATTTTTAACCATTTACAGAACAATGGTGGAAGTACAGAGAACTAGGAAGCTGTTTGTAGGAGTCCTGGATATATGGAGCAATGCAAAAACTCTTGAAACGATGTTTGGGAAATTTGGTCCCTTAAGAGAAGTTATGTCTTAGAACCAAAATGCCTACCTACTCAGACTAAACATATAGCAAATAGTAACATTAGCCACATACCTTACGACTATTTTTTCTTCTTCAAAGTATTAGGAAAACTTCCTTTTCCCTGTTCCATTGTGAAAGCACTTTAGCACTGAGTTAAACATTTTGTTTTAGGACACCCCAAAAGCCAGAGAAGATGTTATTGGACAGCACCCTGAGTGGAATAGAGAGCACTTCCCGCCTCCTCCTCAGTTCTGGGCAGGTACATGGGAAGAAGTTCAGCAGAGTGATAGGCAGCAGCCTTGTAGTACCAAGATGAACCTTATAAAGGAGCAAAGCTAGCAAATTTATTAACAAGGCAATGTGGGCAAGTCTATGGAATTTCACCTTTGGTAAGGCACAAGTCAGTAATCTTAACTACTCTGGCTTGCCCAGTGGGATTCGGGGGGTTTTATAAATCCTTCATTCTATAGGTTTCAAGGTTACTCTGCCCAGTATCTTGGGCACAGACTGCATATCAAGGTATCCTATTACTTGTTGTGCCTGTCTCAGAGTTAATGAGAATATCTGACAATTTTTATCTTGGCAGTTTCCAAGACTGTTGACTTCTTTGCTTAGTGACTGAGATAAACTCCTCTTTCCCCCCTTTCCCAAGACAGAAAGCTGGTTTGTTTAGTAGGGAAGACAAAACTCCCCATTCTTTTCATTCCCCTTCTGCACTCATGCCTTAGCATTTCCAGGCTGACTTAGCTATATAGCCTCTCATGTGGGAATAGAGGTGTTATCCATTTGTTCTCAAGTGTCCCTGGCTGGGGAAGATTAAGGTCTTTCTGCAAGCTGTACAAACTGGCCAGGCTTGACTTTCTTCTCTCAGGTTCTCTATTCCACTTCCCCAGGAATCAATCTTAGCTCCTTGCAATCCCAGGTAATAAGAAGGAAAAGTAAGACATTGTGAGTTTGTTGTGGGGATAATTCATGGAATGTCATAAGATAGCTTAACTGTAGCATTTATTCCCTGAAGATTTTTGGGAATGTAATGAGGATGCAAAATGTTGTGTGTTTTCCTTTTACAAAAAGATTCAAAAGATTGGTACTATACTGTGTTCATTATATCAAATTAAGAGGATCAGTGAGAATTTCTGAAAACCTTAGAGACTTAAAATCTCTAATAGGTTACATTTTATGTGACATGTGACATTTAGCATTTTAAATTCCAGTACTTTTGATAAAGGATGTAGCAAGAAACAAGTCCAGAGGCTTTGCTTTCATTACCTTTGAGAATCCTGAAGATGCTACAGATGCCGCCAAATAAATGAATGGAAAAGTAAGTATTTTAATAAAATTTAGCACTGTGGTTGAAGTAATAGTATTTATAGGTTTCCTTCTCATTTTCAAAGTTTGATAATGCTATATGAGCCATGATTATTCATCCATCACTTTTCTTTTTGTCACACAAGTGCTGGAATGTGGGGTGGGAAGGATGTTGAGATGTCCTTTTCGCAAACAAAATACTACATTAAACTTAGTTAATTTAGTATATGAATACAAATGTAATTGGGCTTTAAACCTATAAAGACCTTCCTAATTTAGAACAGTGTGCCCATCCCAGAAAGACAATTACAGCAGAAATAAGGCCACTGTTGGTAAAAAGCTAATTGATACAAACATTTCCTTAGCTTAAAAGAAGTCCAAAAAGCAAGTTGGAACATATGACTTCCTATTATTTTGCGGAAAAGGTCTTGAAAAGTTGCTATGTGTAGTCCCTTTAAGCTCATGTGGGTATTCATTTTACAAATGCATTTGTATTAATTTCAGAGAGTAAGGGAGAGGAAGAGAGAGATGGAAACATCAATGATGAGAGAGAATCATTGATCAGCTGCCTTCTGCTCGTCCCCCACTGGGTATTGAGCCAGCAACTAAGGCTTGTCTCTTGACCAGGAATGGAAGCGTAAACTCCAGACTCACAATTGGATGCTCAACCATCACTGAGTCACAGCAGATGTGCTAGGTATTCAGTTCTTGAAGATAGGAAATGATGTGAGCAAGTAGATGGGATGTGTCATTCATAACTAATTGACCTTCCTGCACCAAAATTTTCTCAGGTTAATTATTTTTAAATCATGTAACCATACTGATTTTTTTAGGAAAAATATGTATACATATATGTGTGTATATATATATATATATATATATATATATATATATATATATATATATGATATATATGTATATATGTGTGTGTGTGTATATGTGTGTGTATATATATATATATGTATATATATATATATATATATATATATATATATAATATATATATATATGTGTGTGTGTATATATATATATATATATATATATATATATATATAATAATACATCAGATAGATATATATATATATATATATATATATATATATATATATAGATATAGATATATATATATATATATACATAGACATAGACATAGACATAGACATAGACATAGACATAGACATAGATATAGATATAGATATAGATATATATATAGATAGATAGATAGATAGATAGATAGATAGATAGATAGATAGTTAGATAGATAGGCTATATATATCCTCATGTATTTTAAAGTAGGGAATGAGTGTTCCTTTTATTGAGTCTTTAATGCACCAGTGAAGGAAATCGTCTTATTCTGTCTTGATCTTAAAGTGTGTCCAATATCCTTGAAAGTTGTCAGTACTTGATGCTCAAGTATCTCTCAAAGTCACTCCATTTTGGCCTCTTTTTGGGTACATATATTCTTTGATTCTATTATATTTTCAGACATTTCCAATACATCCTACCATTATTTTAGCCTTGTTCTTTTGGATTTATTAAGAATCACTCTTCCCCCGGACAAGGAAACATATGCAGATTTCTATATCAATAACCAAGTTTTTGCTTTTGCTACAATTTTTTAATCTTATATTTAAGTTAATTTGTGTATATACTCATTATACCATATGGTAAGTTGTTGATCCTTCAGTGACTTCTAGTACATAACTCACTTATGTCCCTGTCCTTCATTTGGAGAGCTTGGTTTATGGTACTTTGAAGGAGGTCAGTACATATTGAACTGTTTACCTTTATCTTTTAGGGTTGGGTGGCAGCCAATAGTTGGATTTTGCTCATGATTTTTGTTGAGTTCAGAAGTTCAGAAGTTCATTTATTTGATTGGTGAAGAATAGTTGATGTTTTTCCTAGGTCCTAAGCACAAGAAAATGTATTTTGTGTAGATAACATTCCTAAACTAGTGTTCCGGTGCACCGATTCTTGCCCATTGAAAAGGAATTAATTAGAAGGTGGCCGCGGGGCTGGAGTGGGCAAGATGGGCCAGACATGCCTTTGAGCCAAACTTCCGAGGTCCCTCCTAGGTCAGCAGCACCTGGGGTGGCGCCATGGCTCAAAGGTCATGTGCAGATTGAGCGGGGTTCCCTCTGGCCGGTGGGGTCCATAGGCCTGTCCTGTGGGTACCATGCCAAAACTGGCTCCAACATCCCAATAGGGTCCTAGATTGTGCGAGGGTGGTTCTCGGGTAATGCACCCCAGAATCAGGCTCCCTCCTCTCTAGTTTCAGGGTGCATCACCAGAAAACTCAGCTGCCAAGTCATCGCAGCTCAGCAGCTCCTGCATTGAGCATCTGCACCCTGGTTGTCATTGCACATAATAGGGAACAGTTGGACCGTTGGATGGTCACTTAGCCTTTTATCCTATCTAATAAAAGGGTAATATGCAAGTTGACCATAACTCCAAGACACAAGATGACCTTTCCCATGTGGTCAAAGAAGGCTGTCCCCATGTGGACACAAGATGGCTGCCACAAGATGGCCAGCAGGTGAGGGCAGTTTTGGGCAGTTGGGGGTGACCAGGCTAGCAAGGGAGGGCAGTTGTGGGGGACCCAGGCCTTCAGGTGAGGGCAGTTGTGGTCGATCAGGCAAGCAGGGAGGGCAGTTAGGGGTGACCGGGCCTGCAGATGAGGGCAGTTGAGGGAGACGAAGTCAGCAGGGTACAGCTGTTGTGGGGGGACAGGACTGCAGGGGAGCACAGTTGGGGGGGTAGGCCTGCAGGGGAGAGCAGTTGGGGGGTTACCAGGCCTGCAGGGGAGGGTAGTTGGGGGGGGAAACAGGCCAGCAGGGAGGGCAGTTAGGGGAGAACAGGACTGCAGGGGAGGGCAGTTGGGGTGTCAGGCCTGCAAGGGAGAGCAGTTGGGGGGGACCAGGCCTGCAGGGGAGGGTAATTGGCGGGGGACCAGGCCTGCAGTAGAGGGCAGTTGGCGACCTGCAGTGGAGGACAGTTGGGGTGGACCCAGGCCTGCAGGGGAGGGCAGTTGTGGGGGATTAGGCCTGCAGGGGAGGGCAGTTGTTGGCGATTAGGGCAACAGTAGAGGGCAGTTGTGAGGGGGACCAGGCCTACAGTGGATGGCAGATGGGTGAGAATAGGTCTGCAGGGGAGGGCCGTTGGGAGGGACCAGGACTTCATGGGAAGGCAGTTGTGGGCCATCAGGCCAGCAGGGAGGGCAGCTAGGTGTGACCTGGCCAGCAAAGGAGAGCAGTTGGGGGAGACTAGGTCTGCAGAGGTGGGCAGTTGGGGGAGACTAGGCCTGCAAGGGAGGGAAGTTGTTGGGGAACCAGGCCTGCAGGGAAGGACGGTTGTGGGGGACCAGTCCTGCAGGGGAGGGCATTTATGGGTGACCGGGCCAGCAGGGGAGGGCAGTTGGAAGTGACCAGGCCTTCAAGGGAGGGCAGTTAGGGGCTATCAGGCTGGTTGGGGAGAAGTTATGCATCGATCAGGCGGGCAGTGGATTGGTTAGGGGTGATCAGGCTGGCAGGCAGAAGCGGTTAGGGGTAATCAGGCAGAGGCAGGCAAGTGGTTGGGAGCCAGTAGTCCTGAATTGTGAGAGGGATGTCCCAGATTGGAGAGGGTGCAGCCTGGGCTGTGGGACACCCCCGCATGCACGAATTTTGTGCACCATGGCCTCTAGTTTATACATATAGACTAGAGGCCTGTTGCACGGAATTTGGGCACTAGGTTGAGGTCCCTCATCCCTGCCAGCTGTTCTCACAGCCCTAGAGCCCTCAAAGGATGGCTTACTGATGGCAGTGGGCCTAAGCTGCAGTCTGACCTCTTTCTGTGGCAGCGAACAGCTGATCAGGGGACGGCACCACCCCCATCACCCCCTTGCTGCTGCTGCCTCTGACCTTTCTCTGGGCGAGGTGACCCTGCTATCAGTGAAGGCAACACACCCATAATGCCTCTGCTGTTGCAATAGACAGCCACAAGGCTGCCTGAGGCTCGGCCATCCTAGCAACTGTGTCTTGCCTGAGCCTCGCCCGGCCCTCATTGCCTGACTTCAGGCCCTCGCAGTGGCAGTGGCCATCAATGGCTTGCTGGAGCCCCGGGCAGGCCCTGGGCAAGCAGCAGTGGCCATTGGTGGCTTGCTAGAGACCCAGGTTGGCCTTGTGCAAGTGGCAGTGGCTATCGGCCACTTGACCATTACTTAACCAATCGGGGATGCTCATCCGGTGATGGGCAGACCACACCTTCCAGTGTTCTAGCTGTAGAGGAGGGTGAAGGTCTCCCTCTGGCCCTGAATAACTTGGTCCAACTGCTATGGGAAATGCCCTACATTGGTTGCCTGGACACCTGGAGGCCACCACCAATTCCCGACCCTGACCGAAGAGGTGTTGGAGGCAGCCTAGGAGTTTGAGGGGCTGCAGGAAGGAGCTGCCCTTCTCAGAACCCCTTGCCCCCAGTGCTGGATGCCATGGTGTGGTGTGGCCAGGCCAGGAGCTCTTTTCCATGGAGCTTAGACTTTCACTCACCTGCCTTCACTGCTGGGCTTTCACTCACTCACCTGCCTTCACTGCTGGGCTTTCACTCACCTCACCTTTCACTCACTCACTGCTTTGCTACTGGGCTTTCACTCACTCACCTGCCTTCACTGCTGGCTTTCACTGCTGGGCTGCCTTCACTGCTGGGCTTTCACTCACTCACCTACCTTTCACTGCTGGGCTTTCACCCACTCACCTGCCTTCGCTGCTGGGATTTCACTCACTCACCTGGCTTTGCTACTGGGCTTTCCCTCACCCTCACTGCCTTCGCTGCTGGCCTTTCGCTCACTTACCTGCCTTCATTGCTGGGCTTTCCTTCGCTCACCTGACTTTGCTGTTGGGCTCTCACTCAATCACCTGCTTTCACTACTGGTGCAGAAGTTTCCCTGCAGAGCATCTCTGCTGCCACTTGGAGAAGGCATCTGTGGTCCTTCTGGGCAAGCAGCAGCAGCCATTGGGAATGCTCACAGCCCCCGCCATGTGGAGAGTACATGCTGCCCTCCACTGGGCCCCTCCTCCTCTTCCCCCTCCCCAATGCTACAAGTCTCTGCCTTCTAGCCACTGCTGCACACACATCCTGCTGATCTGTTATTATGTGATGGCATCCAGTCAAATTTGCATATTACCCTATTATTAGATAGATGTCTTCTTTCAAGTGATATTTAGTAGCCTACACACTGTGCTGCATAATGATTCTGAATAAGATAAAATCCTCATTTATTGTGAACTTATTTCTATGGTAAAAATAAGAAATATGCAAGGAAAAGTAAATAAGTAAAATCATGCACTAAAAAGATAAGAGGAAAATAAGGGAGGTAATTATTTTTAGAGGGAGTATGTTCAGGAGGTAGTGTTTTTATTTATAAAATTAAGGGGATCAAGGGATGTTTGCTGAATCCCAAACATTGGGAAGGAGGCAGTGGTGCATACATATGTGGAAATATTTTGGACTCAGAAACCTCAAGTCATTCCTTAAGGTGGGAACTGTGTCTTGTGGCTGTTTAGTTTGTGTCAGGGCTCATCATTGCCAGATATCTTGGTGGAATACATGACTTCAGATTTGTTTACAAAAATATTGCCAGACATCCAAAGAGTTTTATATGGAGCAATTACAATGGCTGAGTTTGTTTACACAAATTATGTTGATTTGGCTAAAAGATCAAACAACATGAATTTATTGGGAGATTGGGGAATTTAGGTATGTACATTAATTGAAGTACTATATTTCAAAGTTTTATATCTAGGAACTCATTTTTTTTTTTTTTTTTTTTTATTTATTTATTTATTTATTTATTTATTTATTTATTTATTTTTAATTTTAAATTTCTTTATTGATTGAGGTATCACATATTTGTCCTCATCCCCCCATTCCCATCCCTCACCCCTCCCCACAATTGCCCCCAACCCCTGTTGTCCTTAACTGCTGGTTAGGCTCATATGCTTGCACACAAGTCCTTTGGTTGATCTCTCTCCCTTTACCCCCACCCTTCCCTACCCTCCCCCTGAGGCCCGACAGTCTGATCCCTGCCTCCTTGTTTCTGGGTCTGTTCTTGTTCATCAGTCTATGTTGTTCATTATTTCCCCTAGATGAGTGAGATCATGTGCTATTAGAAATACACTTATAAGAACCGAAAATGAGACAAGCAATAATGGTATGGTGACAGGCAAATGAATCAGTGTGTAGTGAGTTTCTTTCTGGGTCAACAGTTCTTTTGAGACCCAATTTCAATGCCCAACAGTTCCTTATGTGTACATGTCAACAATGACATTTCACTTCTGGATGGTGGACAAATGGTGGTAATGCAGGTCCGACTCTGTCTGGTTTGGTCCTGGGCAACCTGCAGTGATGCACAGCTGTTAACTGCTAGTATGGGAAGGCCACATCAGCGTCTTCCGTCTCTGGACTGCTTCTCTTCTGTCTTCAAGGCTGGAGTAGTCCTGTAGATTCCTCTCTGTTGCTGGAATCTACATGGTCTCAGAGTTGTTTTCTGAAAATATACAAACATATTCTCGACCAAAAGTTAATAAAGGAATATTTTCTATAAATTTGAATGGGGATCCTTTTTCATTTTTTACCCAAATGATTTTCCTCGGGCTTGTTTTGTCAACTTGTGTGTTTTTCATGGGTGTCTTGCTTTTAGTCTTACAATTAATTTTCTAAAGTATTAATTTTCTAGATGTAATTTACTTACAGGATATTTTTCCTTACATGATATTCCTCTACTATCCCCTCCTTTTTTGATTTAAATGTTAGGAGGCTTTTGAAAATTTTATAATGTAGTCTTGATGGCTTTTGAATTTTAATTTTTGCACTATAATATTACTGTTTTAGGTTCATTACATGGGGCACAATTTTATCATGAGATGAAGTACTAATAAAAATTTTAATTAACACTTTAGGAACACCTTTTTTTCCAGTACAATTAATTTTTCTAGAATATTCACTTGTTTCAACTAGCCAATTTAAATTTGCCTGAAAACTTGACTACTGTTTTACTCTCAAATTTATTACTCTAACAACAATCTTATTTAACCCTGTAAATATTGGTGGAAGGGATTATTTGCCTTCTTGAGTAGGTCCTGAGCATACCTGGTGGTAGGCTGGATTTAGATATCGTAAACCCACTTCCCCACACCATGGGTACAAGACAACTCAAACAATTCTTGTTGGAGTGAGAGGGCAGCTGCTGTCGGCCAAGTCTCTGTCGGTCACCTGGGTCCTGATCTGAGCTGGGCATGGGAAGCACGAAGCAGCCATGGGGGCAGGAGACCTCCCTCAAAAGGGGCTATGATTGAGGCCCCTGCAATATTGGGGGGGTAAGGGTCTGTGCCCCACCTCTGTTGATCCCCAAATTCTCTCCTGATGAACCCTCTGCGACTGTGCCTGTCTTAGGTTGTTCCTTCCTTGAGGAATCTTACCCGTCTCTGGCTAACCAGCCAACCTCCGGGGCAAAACAGGGTGACGTGAGGTTCAGTTTTGTCTCCTTGGTAGCCTATGCCCCTGTGGCCTCCATGCCCAGGACCTGCTATGGGATCCCCTCGCCTGCTGGCGAGGCCCCAGCACTAATCCCATATCTTTTGGAACCTGGATTTCTTCTCCAGGGAGGGCTCAGTTTGCCCCACTGGGTGAGAGACAGATCTATGGCACCAGTCATCACGCGACTTCAACCTCGACATGAACAGAGAGCTCATGCAACAGCTGTGATCAATTGAATTGTGAGAAGAGGGTCTCTCTTGGCCTAAAGGGTAAGAGGGACCAATATAGAATGCTCAGGTGCCTTCCCAGGAGGCCCTCTACACAAAGAAAAGGATTAAATCCTTACATGTCCTTTTTAAATTGCTGCCAGACATTCAAAGAATTAGTTTGTACATTTGCTTGGGATAATTGTATATTATGCTGTAGTAATTCTAAATATCAAGAGATGTGTTAAGTTTGTCTCCAAGCACCAAACAGATAACATTTTTTTTTTTATCCCCAGGGTTGTGAGGAACTATTACAAGTTCTGAGGGTGATCCAAATCTGGGAAAAATTTTAATGATAGTGTAGAATAATATCATGTAAGGATAATCTTTGTTCTAGTCCATGGGAATTCCCTTTCAAACTGGCTGTCCATTTCTTTTTTATATAGACAAGGTCTTAGTTACATTTTCTGCACCTCTATCGGGGGCACGTAGTGATAATAGTGACACCCTTTCTTTGGTGTCCACACAAGCCAGAAACCTCTCTTTAATTGTACACACTAAGGGGCATTGTTTTGATTTTGTGTCATACAAAAGTGAAGCTGGGTGGAGACCCCTGTGTATTTATACTTTCTTGCCCCACCCATGGACCTCCTGGATGTCCAGGTTGTTTGGTATTATTGGTAACTACATTAGTCAGGGGATCAGCCCATGTAAGGGGTCTTACCCATGAAGGGTCAGGAACATAAGACCAAAATACTTACCCTCTTGTTCCAGGTAAAATTACCGTACATCTGATGATTGCTAGCATGGCTGGAAAGGCATTCTGAGGCATTCTTGGGTTTCTGATTACCTCACAATTTCTTCCCTGAGGTTTGATGTTCTGATTGATGTTTCTCTGTTTCTGGATCTATTTTTCCCCCCATTAGTTTATGTTGTTCATTATATTCCACAAATGAGTGAGATCATGTGATATTTATCTTTCTCTGCCTGGCTTATTTCACTAAGCATAATATTCTCCATCTCCATCCATATTGTTGCAAATGGTAAGAGCTCCTTCTTTTTTACCGCAGCGTAGTATTCCATTGTGTAGATGTACCACAGTTTTTTAATCCACTCATCTGCTGATGGGCATTTAGCCTGTTTCCAAATCTTAGCTATGGTGAATTGTGCTGCTATGAACATAGGGGTGAATAAATCCTTTCTGATTGATGTTTCCAGTTTCTTGGAATATATTCCTAGAAGTGGGATCACTGGGTCAAATGGGAGTTCCATTTTTAGTTTTTTAAGGAAACTCCATACAGTTCTCCACAGTGGCTGTAAGAGTCTGCATTCCCACCAGCAGTGCACAAGGGTTCCTTTTTCTCCACATCTTCGCCAGCACTTGTCATTTGTTGACTTGTTGATAATGGCCATTCTGACAGGTGTGAGATGGTACCGCATTGTTGTTTTGATTTGCATCTCTCTAATGATTATTGAGCTTGAGCATGTTTTCATATGTCTCTTGGACTTCCTTCTGTCTTCTTTCAAAAACTGTCTATTTAGATCAGTTGCCCATTTTTTGATTGGGTTGTTTATCTTCTTTTTGTTAAGCTGCATGAGTTCCCTGTAAATGTTGGAGATTAAACCCTTATCGTTGACATCATTGGCAAATATGTTCTCCCATGTAGTGGGCTTTCTTGTTGTTTTATTGATGGTTTCCTTTGCTGTGCAAAAGCTTTTTATTTTGATGTAGTCCCATTTGTTTATTTTCTCTTTAGCTTCCATTACCCTAGGAGCAGTATCAGCGAAGAAGTTCTTTTGGCATATGTCTGAGATTTTTCTGCCTGTAGATTCCTCTAGTATTTTTATGGTTTCCTGTCTTATGTTTAAGTCCTTGATCCATTTTGAGTTTATTTTTGTGTATGGTGTAAGTTAGTGGTCTAGTTTCATTTTTTTGCATGTATCTGTCCAATTTTCCCAACACCATTTGTTGAAGAGACTGTCTTGACTCCATTGTATGTTCATGCCTCCTTTGTCAAATATTAATTGAGCATAGTGATTTGGATCGATTTCTGGGTTCTCTATTCTGTTCCATTGATCTATATGTCTATTCTTGTGCCAATACCAGGCTGTTTTGAGAACAGTGGCTTTGTAATACAGGTTGAAATCTGGTATGGTGATCCCACCTACTTTGTTCTTCTTTCTCAGGATTGCTGTGGCTATTCGGGGTCTTTTTTTATTCCAGATGAATTTTTGGAAAGTTTGTTCTAGGTCTGTGAAGTATGCCGTTGGTATTTTAATGGGAAGTGCATTAAAATTATAGATTGCTTTTGGTAGTATGGACATTTTGATGATGTTGATTCTACCAATCCATGAACATGGTATGTTCTTGCATCTGTTTATGTCTTCCTCTATCTCTTTTTTCAGTGTTGTGTAGTTTTCCGCATATAGGTCTTTTACCTCCTTAGTTAAGTATATTCCCAGGTATCTTAATTTTTTTGGTGTGATGGTAAATGGGATTGCTTTTTTAGTCTCTCTTTCTGTAAGTTCATTATTGGTGTATAGAAATGCCATAGATTTCTTAGCATTTATTTTGTATCCTGCTACTCTGATGAATTCATTTATTAAGTCTAGTAATTTTTTGATGGAGTCTTTAGGGTTTTCTATGTACAGTATCATGTCATCTGCAATAAGGACAGTTTTACTTCTTCTTTTCCAATTTGGATGACTTTAATTTCTTCTTCTTGTCTGATTGCAATGGCTAGTATTTCCAACACTATGTTGAACAGGAATGGTGAGAGTGGGCATCCCTGTCTTGTTCCTTTTCTTAGGGGAAATGGTTTTAGTTTTTGCCCATTGAGTATGATGTTGGCTGTGGGTTTGTCATACATGGCTTTTATTATGTTGAGGTATGATGCTTCTATTCCCAGCTTGCTGAGAGTTTTTATCAAGAAAGGGTGTTGGATTTTGTCAAATGCTTTTTCTGCATCAATTGATATGACTATATGGTTTTTATGTCTCAATTTGTTTATGTGATGTATCACGTTTATTGATTTGCGAATATTTTACCATCCTTGCATCCCAAAGATAAATCCTACTTCGTCGTGGTATATGATCTTTCTGATATATTGCTGGATTTGATTTGCTAGAATTTGTTGAGGATTTTGGCATCTATGTTCATGAGAGATATTGGCCTGTAATTCTCTTTCACTGTGTTATCTTTATCTGGTTTTGGTATTAGGGCGATGCTGGCTTCATAGAAGGAGATTGGAAGTGTTCCTTCTTGAATTTTCTGGAATAGTCTGAGGAGGATAGGTTTTAGCTCTTCCTTGAATGTTTTATAAAACTCCCCTGTGAATCCGTCTGGCCCAGGGCTTTTGTTTGCTGGAAGCTTTTTGATAACTGCTTCAATTTCTTCCATAGTTATGAACCTATTGAGATTTTTAGTCTCTTCGTGAGTAAGTTTTGGAAGGTTGTGATTTTCTCGGAATGTATCCATTTCCTCCAGGTTGTCTAGTTTGTTGGAGTAGAGTTGTTCATAGTATTTTTTTTTGACAATCTTTTGTATTTCTGTGGGGTCTGTTGTTATTTCACCTCTTTCATTTCTGATTTTGTTTATTTGGGTCCCCTCTCTTTGCTTCTTGGTGAGCCTGGCTAGAGGTTCATCAATCTTGTTTATCCTTTCAAAGAACCAGCTCTTTGTTTTGTTGATCATGTGTATTGTTTTTTTGGTCTCTATGTGATTCATTTCTGCTCTGATTTTTATTATTTCCTTTCTTCTGCTCACTGTGGGCTTTTCTTGTTGCTCCCTTTCTAATTGTTTGAGTTGTTGAGTTAGATGATCTATTACCATTTTTTCTTGTTTTTTTGAGGTAGGCCTGTAGAGCTATACATTTCCCTCTCAGGACTGCTTTCATTGTGTCCCATAGGATTTGCAATGTTGTGTTTTTTTTTGTCATTAGTCTCCAGGATGTTTTTAATTTCTTCTTTGATCTCATTGATAACCCAATCATTGTTTAGTAGCATGCTATTCAGTTTCCAAGTGTTTGAATTTTTTGGAATGTTTTTATTGTAGTTTATTTCTAATATTATGCCATTGTGGTCTGAGCAAATGCTTGATATGATTTCAATCTTTTCGAATTTGGGGAGACTTTGCTTGTTACCCAATATATGGTCTATTTTTGAGAATTTCCCATGTGCACTTGAAAAGAACGTATATTCCATGGCTTTGGGGTGAAATACTCTGAAGATGTCAATTAGGTCCATCGGATAATGTGTCATTTAGAATTGCTGTTTTTTTGCTGATTTTTTGTCCAGAGGTTTTATCCATTGGTGTCAGTGGTGTATTGAAGTCCCCTATTATGATTGTATTGATGTCGATCTCTCCCTTGATATCTTCCAGCAGATTTTTTATGTATTTGGGCG
>JAJQQW010000025.1:2354604-2372465 GCA_025583905.1 Ia io | reverse complement strand
GGCCCTTAAATAAAAATCAGCTGCTTCATGAGTATGGCATCCCGTCCTATTTTAAAGGAAGCTGAGTTTCATGTGTACTATGCTATGATATCTGAGGCACAGGACAAGGGAGGCCCTAAGTGTACTATGCTTTGATATTTGAGTCATTCTTTATTGTTCAACGTAATTTATTTCTGTACGCGTCAATTTTGTAAAAGTTAAATTACTAGAATAATACATATTGCTATAAAATATTACTAGAAGATCAAATGATCAGGTGACATTTATTGTTATTTTCTATAAATGAACACAATCTCTGGTATGCTAAAGTGATAGGTATTACAGAAATATTCAGATAGACCGACCTACAGGCTTGATTACAAGTGAGGCTTACTATCACAACCCAAATTTATTGCTTGAAAAAAAGCAGGGAGCCAACTAGAAACTGAACCAAATGTAAGCCCTTGAAGGGAAAATGTAAATTGTATAAGCTTTTCTATTACAAGAGCAAGAAGAAAATATTCAGATGCAAGAATGAAAAACACATTGCATCCACTCTAAATAGCTGTTAAAGAAAAAGAATGGTATACTATGAAAATACTTAATACAGATTGTAAAGACATTTGTTCAAAGAGGATTTCCTAGAGTAGGTGATATTTCAGTTAATTTTTTTAAATGTGAAGATATTAGATAGATAAGAAAAAGGTGAATGGGTCCCGAATTGTAGAGGGTGCAGACAGAGCTGGGGGAACCCCCCCCCTCCGTGCACAAATTTTATGCACCGGGCTTCTAGTCCTATCTAATAAAAGAGAAATATGCAAATTGGCCATACCTCTGCTATACCCACAAGCCACGCCCACCAGCCATGTCCAGCAGCCAATCAGGAGCAAATATCCAAATAAACCCAACCAAGATGGCTACGGCCACAGAGAGCAGGAGGGAGGCTTGGGTTTCCATGGCAATGGAGGAAGCAAAGCTTTCCAACTGCCCTTGCTGGCCTAGGCCTCCACTCAAGGCTACAAAGTTTCAATTGTAGTAGATAAATCCAAACAGAAATGGCTGAAGCCATGGAGCTGGAAGAGCAGGAGGCTAGGGTTGCCCCTGGCAATAGAGGAAGCCAAGCTTCTGCAGGCCTGGCTGGCCTAGGCCTACACTCCAGGCTACAAAGTTTCAATTATAGAAGGTAAACAAATCCCAACAGAAATGGCTGCTGCCACGGATCGAGCAGAAGACTTGGCTCCACTCCAGGCTACAAAGATTCAATTGTAGAAGATAAATAAATTCCAGATACCAGGGCCTCCGCTTGGGTTACCGGGGTGAGAGGAGCGTGGTCGGCCTGCAAACCACCACTGGTCCCTCTCCCAGGCCGCCCCATGCCCCAAGGGAACCCCCACCCTGATCTGGGACACCCTTCAGGGCAAACCAGCTGGCCCCCACCCATGCACCAGGCTTCTATCCTATATAATAAAAGAGTAATATGCAGATTGACCATCACTCCAACACACAAGATGGCTGCCCCATGTGGTCAAAGATCCTGCCCCTATGTGGACAAAAGATGGCCACCACAAGCTGGCCAGTTGGGGAGGGCAGTGGGAGGGGCAAGGCCTGCAAGGGAGGGCAGTTGTGGGCAATCAGACCAGCAGAGCAGGGCAGTTGAGAGGGACCAGGCCTGCAAGGGAGGGTAGTTGGCGGCGATCAAGCCTGAAGGGGAGTGCAGTTAGGGGTGACCAGGCCGGCAGAGGAGAAAAGTTGGGGGTGACCGGGCCTGCAGGGAAGGGAAGTTGGAGGGGACCCAGGCCTGTAGCGGAGGGCAGATGTGGGTGAACAGGCCTGCAGGGGACAGCAGTTAGGGGTGACCAGGCCTGCAGGGGAGGGCAGATAGGGGCAAACAGGCTGGCAGGAGAGCAGTTAGGCATCAATCAGGCTGGCAGGGGAGTGGTTAGGGTGTGATCAGGCTGGCAGGCAGAAGCGGTTATGGGCAATCAGGAAGGCAGGCCGGAGAGCAGTTGGGAGCCAGCAGTCCTGGATTGTGAGAGGGATGTCCCAGATTGGAGAGGTTGCAGGTTGGGCTGAGGGACATCCGCCCCCCTCCGGTGCACGAATTTCGTGTACTGGGCCTCTAGTATGATCAATAAAAATGAATTCTGCAGGAAAATCTTGAAGAGGACACAGATATTGAAAATGGTAACCTAAAATAAATTTAGGTTGAAGTACATGCTGTTTCCCTAAGGTGATTATGATTGTTTGGCACATCACTTATCCCATTAAATTTTATAACTTCAATAAATCTTTAACTTTATCAAATCATTTTCATGTGCAGTTTTTCTACACTTTGGAAATTACTGTGTTTCACTCATATAGTTCTTACTGATATTTTCATTAATTCTTTAAATTTTAAACATTTTTAACTCACTGTTAGGCAATCTTTTTACTTTTATTAAATTCATGGGTATGACATTGTAAATACCTTTACCTAGCTTTCAGGTGTACAATTCTAAAATATATCATCTGTACATTGTATTTTGTACACCACCCCAAATGAAATCTCCTTTCATCGTTGTATTTTAGAACATTACCTAAGTGTTCTCACCTGAGGGATGCCATCTTGCTCCTCCCCTTTCTCCTCTTCCACATCCCAGACTTCTTATATCACCTCTGTTTCTTGAAGAAAGTGGTGACCTCCATGCACCCCTCTTTCACAAGATGGTTGCTTGGCTTGATCTACTTTCATTGTTTTTCCACCCACACATTAAAATGATTATGCATTAAATCCACAAAATTGCAGCACATTTAAATGGCACAAGTGTACAACTTTTATGAATCTCTTTATTATGGCAACCAAAACAAAATTGAACATAATTTTTACAAAATTTTCCCAAACCAAAAATTGTCTTCAAAAAGTATTTAGACCTTCATCATGTTAACTTTATGGAACACTTACCACTCACTGCCTTCCATTAACTCCGCTAACCCAAAACCATATATGCTGATTATTAAAAATTATTCAAATGCCCTCTAGAAATAAACAAAGTTTAACATGTCTCATATACCATACCATGAGAAATTACATGCATTACTTTCCCTTACTTTATTTTTGTATTGCCAGCTTTTATTTCTTTTAAAGTGTACCCAGATGATATAGAAATGTTAATACTTTGGAAATTAATTATCCATTCAATCATTGAAAGTGATTATTTATTTTACTCATCCTCTGTGTTATTTTTATTATTTCTTCAGTTAAAGTGATTGAAGTAAAAATTCTCAGTATGAATCCATGTCTTTACTTTCATAATTTTAAAGTATTTCATCTCTTCTATTTTTAAATAGAATCCTTACTTGATCTTGAATATATTTACATCACTCAGCTGTTTTTATTTAAATGTGCCCATGAATATATCTTTTGTAAATATAGCACTTTGGTTATCATAAGTGCTTAAATTCTTTGATGTCCCAAAGTCAAATTGGTTGTGTAAACATAACTCGGGGGATAGTAATTGACCCACATAAACAGCTTTGGTAAACAAATTTGGTATTACTTTTGTAAACAAATCCCAATAAGATTTCTGCCACACAGGGGCCCTGACACAAAGCGAAAGCCATAAGAGACCTTTGCGTACTCTGGGTCTAAAATATATCCTAGAGATCTATGCACCACTGCCTCATTCCCAACATTCAAGATTTAGCTAATAACCCTTGGTCCCCTTGATTTTTTAATGAATAAATGCATTGTCTGCTATCCCTACTAATTTTACCTAAATTACCAACCTCATTTTCCTTCTCAACATTCTTGTGCATAATAGTACTTACTTTTCCTTAAATATCTGTTATATGTACCAAGGAAAATCAGTGCCCAATAAAACAGGGGGTTTGTCTTATTCAGAGGCATTACTCAGCACTCAGGAGGAATGCACATAAATATCTGTTGGAAGAAGAAATTGAAGAATAATGTCTACACAAACTCCATTTTGTTGTGCTTAGAAAGTAGAAAAAAAAAAAAATCACCATCAATTATTCTTCCTAAGTCAAACAAATGGATCTCTAAACAACAAAGATTATGAGCCAAATCCAACTCTTAGCTACTACAAAACCCTAAAGATGAAGGTAAATTATAAGGGTCAATATGTAATGAGCGCCTTCAATATACAGAAGTCAAAAGGACATTGAGCATATTAAAAGGACATGAGGAATCACCTCACACCTGTCAGAATGGGTATCATCAACAAATGACAAATGCTAGCAAGGATGTAGAGAAAAGGGAACCCTAGCACACTGATGGTGGGAATGCAGATTGGTGCAGCCATTATGGAAAACAGTATGGAGTATCCTCAGAAAATTGAAAACGGATCGCCCATATGACCCTGTCATCATCATCCCAGTTGTGGGAATATATTTTAAGAAACCTGAAACACTCATCAGAAAGAATACATGTCTCCCTATATTCATAGCAGCACAATTTACAATAGCTAAGATTTGGAAAGCACCTAAGTGCCTATGGCAGGGGAGTGGATAAGAAAAACAAACAAACAAACTGTGGTATATTTACACAATGGAATTCTACTCAGCAGAAAAAACAGTACAACTCTTACCATTTGCAGAGCATGGGTGGACCTATAGAGTATTATGCTAAGTGAATAAGCCAGCCAGAGAAAGACACGTATCACATGATCTCATTCATATGTGGAATCTCATAAACAAAAATGGAGCCAGAGACATTGAAGCATGGACTGTCTGTGGAACCGCAGAGGGATGGCAGGGGAGGGTGAGTGGGTGGTGTGTGGGAGGTAATCAACCAAAGACCTAGTATGCATGCATGCATAACCCACAGAAGCAGACAATGGGGGTGCTGAGGGTTTGGGGCAAGGAGCTGGGGTGGCCTGGAAGGGTCGGTAGGGGGAAGGAAATGGATATATGTAATACTTCCAACAATAAAGATTTAAAAGAAATAACACTGCCCAGAAAAAAAAAAGGAAAGAAAAAATACATGTTATACTTTGGTCAGGGGACAGGGACTGAGTACACTTCAGGAGGACAGGGACCTGATGTTACCTCCACACCCATAGATTCTCAATTCCTTTGACTTGGTAGTCACTCACATTCCAATTTTCTCAGACACCTACCTGTGTCAGGACAGAGGACCTGTGATGTTTTCAAGTTGACATCACTGCTAAACCTGAATCCCTGGAACTGGACTCAGAAGTTAGCAACCCTGATCGTCATGGTTCATTGCCTGGTGGATAGCTGGACATAAACTAACCTCTAGGCCAAGCTCCATGCAAGTCCCATGCACAAGAATGTTGAGAAGGAAAATGAGGGTGGTAATTTAGGTAAAATTTAGTAGGGGCAGCAGACAACACTTTTATTCATTAGAAAATCATGGGAACGAAGGGTTATTAGCTAAATATAAATCCGTGGGGATTCTGATTACCCAGAGACCTGTGGGGAGTCTAGGATTCCAGTCTCTGGCAGAGGTCTTTTCTGGGCATCGCAGCTGGCTTCCATCTCCTCTAAGTCCCAAGGTGTTCCTACCAAGGTGGGGAAACCATTAGCTGAGGGTGCTGTCAACACCTCTCAAAATGGACTGAGGTCTGCCCAAAGCTGTACCTTGCTTTCAAAGAAGAAAGGCTTTCCCATGGGCCACCCAACTTTGTGTGACATATGCCATTCTGAAAGAAGTAAAAGGATCATGAATTGGATCACAAGGGATCCAGGGACCTGGTAATGAGCTGGGCGGGGAGGATAGGAGTAGGAGCAGAGCATGGTGCTTGCCATTCACTATATAAGGCCATGAGGGGTCAGCAAGGGCCTTTAGTTGGGAAAGATATTTTTGTTGTTATCCTTTCCTGTTTAAAGTCCCATTCGCTGCTTCCTGAGCCACTCCTAATTGGGACACAAAGGAAGGTGGGTTGAACATTTATTGTGTCTGGATAATTCCTTTTCTAGAAGTACCAGTAACATCTCCCAACAGAGGGGGATCAAGAAGGGGTTGAGTCTGCATTTCCACCAGCAATGTACAAGGGTTCCTTTTTCTCCACATCCTTGTCATTTGTTGATTTGTTGATGGTAGCCATTCTGAGAGGTCTGAGATGGTACCTCATTGTTGTTTGGATTTGCATCTCTCGGATGATAGGTGACTTTGAGCATGTTTTCATATGTCTCTTGGCCTTCCTTATGTCCTCTTTTGAAAAGTATCTATTTAAGTCCATTGCCCATTTTTTGATTGGGTTGTTTATCTTCCTTTTGTTATGTTGTATGAATTCCCTGTAAATGTTGGAGATTAAACCCTTATTGGAAATAACATTGACAGATATTTTCTCCCATGCAGTGGACTTTCTTCTTGTTTTGTTGATGGTTTCTTTTGATTTGCAGAACAAAATTTTTTGATGTAGTGGCATTTGTTTATTTTTCTCTTTAGTTTCTATTGCCCTAGGAGCTGTATTGGTGAACATATTGCTTGGGCTTATGTTTGAGATTTTGCTGCCTATGAGTTCATCTAATATTTTTATTGTTTCCCACCTTACATTTAAGTCCATTATATTCATTTTGAGTTTATTTTTGTGTATGCTGTAAGTTGGTGGTCTAGTTTCATTTTTTTGCACGTTTCTGACTAATTTTCCCAACACCATTTATTGAAAAGACTGTCTTGACTCCATTGTATGCTCTTGCCTACTTTGTCAAATATTAGTTGAGCACAGTGGTTTAGGTTGATTTCTGGGTACTCTATTCTATTCCACTGGCCTATATGTCTGTTCTTTTGCCAGTACCTGGCAGTTTGGAGGAAAGTGGCTTTTAAAACAGCTTGATATCTGGTATTGAGATCCCCCCTATGTTGCTCTTGTTTCTCAGGATTGCTTCAGCTTTCGAGGTCTTTTTTTTTTTTTCCAGATGAATTTTTGGAGGTTCTTTCTAGGTCTGTGAAATATGCCATTGGTATTTTAATGGGGAGAGCATTGAATCTATCGATTGCTTTGGGTAGTATAGACATTTTAATGATGTTGCTTCTACAAATCCATGAACACGGTATGTTCTTCCATCTCTTTATGTTTTCCTCTATCTCTTTTTCCAATGTCCTGTAGTTTTCTGAGAAGAGGTCTTTTACCTCCTTAGTTAAGTTTATTCCTAGGTATCTTAATTTTTTTGGTGCAGTGATAAATGGGGTTGTTTTCTTAGTCTCTTTTTCTGAACGTTCAATGTTGAATCAAACACCATAGATTTCTTCTTGTTAATGTTGTATCCTGCTACATTGCCAAATTCATTTATTAAGTCTAATATCTTTTTGATGGAGTCTTTAGTATTTTCTATGTATGGTATTATGTCATCTGTGAATAATGAAAAATTTACTTCTTTTCCAATTTGGAAGCCCTTTATTTCTTCTTCTTGTCTGATTGCTGTGGCTACCATTTTCATTACTATATTGAACAGGAGTGGTGAATGTGGGCATCCCTCTCTTGTTCCTCTTCTTAGTGGAAGTTGTTTTAGTTTTTGCCCATTGAGTATCCTGTTGGTTGTAGGTTTTTCATATAAGGCTTTTATTATGTTGAGGTAGGACCCCTCTATTCCACTTTGCTGAGCGTTTTTATCAGGAAAGCGTGTTGGATTTCTTGAAATGCTTTTTCTGCATCAATTGATATGATTATGTGATTTTTGTTTCTCACTTTGTTTTAGTGATGTATCACATTTATCGATTTGCAGATATTGTACCAACCTTGCATTCCTGTAATAAATCCCACTTGGTCATGGTGTATGATCTTTCTAATATAATGCTGGATCCGGGTTGTTAGAACGGAGTTTCCTCAACAACTAAAAATGTAACTCTCACTTGACCCACTGATCCCACTTCTATGAATATATCCCAAGAAACTAGAAACACCAATCAGAAAGTATATATGCACTCCTATATAACTGCACAATTTACAATAGCTAAGATTTGGAAACAGCCTATGTGCCCATCAGGAGATGAGTGAATTAGGAAACAGTGGTACATCTGTACACTGGAATACTACGCTGCTGTATAAAGGAATGATCTCCTACCATTTGCAATTGCATGGATGGAGCTGGAGAGCATTATGCTAAGTGAAATGTCAGTCAGAGAAAGATAAATATCACATGATCTCACTCATTTGCAGAATATAATGAACTACATAAATTGATGAACAGAAACAGATATAGAGAGACAGAGAAGCATCAATCAGATGCTCAAATCTCAGAGGGAAGATAGGGGAGGGGAGGGATAAGTGGGACAGATCACCCAAAAGACGTATATGCATTCATATAAGCATAACCAATGGACAGAGACAGCAAGGGGTGAGGGCATGTATGCGAGGTGGGGCAATGGGGGAATATGGACACATATGTAATACCTTAGTCAATTAAAAAATGAGAAAAAAAAAAAAGAAGGGGTTGAGGGGGCATTACCAATCTCCAGCTCTGCTCTTGGTCCCCGAGAAGGGCAGGAAGTAGATTTCCCATACCCCAGCCAGCCTGGGATTTGGGATGTTCCCACCTTAGTCCCACACAGCAATGGGTGAATGTCCTAGGATTCCTCATCCATCAGCACTGTGACTCCTGCAATAGGAAGGTAAGGACACCCCAAGGAGGGCTTGATTTTCTCATCTCTGTCATTGGGCTCATTCTGTCCTGACTGAGAAAATTCATGGGATGGGGCGAATTCAGGTTTACAGCTGTGAGTATATGAAACCCAGAGTTTAAACCTCAATTATTATTTATTATCTAGTGGCCTGGTGCACCCTCTCCAATCTGGGACTCCTCAGGGGATGTAAGACTGCCTGTTTAGGCCAGATACCCCAGTTGGTCATCCCTCTCACAATCTGAGACCACTGGCTCCTAAACGCTTACCTGCATGCATGCCCGATCGCCCCCAACTGCCCCCCGCAGGCCTGCTAGTACCCAACTGCCCCCACATGCTGGCTTGATCAGCCCCATGCGCCCCCCGCTGGCCTGCTAGCCTGCAACTGCCGCCCCTGCCAGCCTGCTTGCTCCCAACTGCCCCACCCTGATGACCTGCTGACTTTCAACTGCACCCCCAATGGCCTTCTCACCCCAACTGGCCCCCTCTGCTGGTTAGCTTGCCCCTAACTGCCTCTGCCTCGGCCATGCCACCTTGGCTTTGTCTGTAAGGTTTCCAGGAAGGTTTCCTGGTCTAATTAGCATACTACCCTTTCATTAGTACAGATTATTAGTATAGGTTATTGTATTCTTTTCCATATGAACAACTGTAAAGCTACTTCCCCGACTCCCCCCGGATATATGCCCAGCCTTTCTGAGGAATTGGCTCTCACATGATTATTGATTATTGATTATTGATTATTGAGTCAGTGAAGGCCCATGACTAGTATTGGGCCTCCAGTATAGCTGGTGTTGCCGTTCAATTTCAGTGCAAAGGCCTGAGTACCAGGTGAGATGATCATGTAAATTTCAATCTGAGGGCAGGAGAAGGTGAGATGAGATGTCCCCATTCAATCCCTGAGACAAAAGTGGAGGTGAGCTTCTGCTTCCCTGGCCTTTTGTTCTACTCAGACCCTCTGTGGGTTGTGTGAACCCAATCTCACATGAGGGCAATGTGTCTGCTATACCGAGCCAGACAGTCAAATGCCGGTTGCATCCAGAATCACCCTTAAGGACACACCCAGAAATAATATGTAAACTGGGAACCCCATAGCCCACTCAAGATAACCATAAAATTATTCTTCACCGTGAACATCTATCCTAATTGGGCTGAGAATGAGGACCTTGCAAAGATATGGCACTTTCAGTGGTAAAGCCAGGAATATTCTGGAAAAATGGGAAGAGATGGTCACAGTGCAGTTTTTCCGTTGCTTAGGCCTAGACTGATTGAGATTTCCAAACATTTCCTGGCATTGTATATGCACAGCCGAAATACATATGTGCCAGGTAGAAATGGGATTGGCTCATCGACGTATCACAGACACCTTGAGGGTCTATGAACAAAGGAGGACGCACCCGCCCCGGAATCTCTTCCCTTGTGGAAAATAGGAGCCATTTTGGAAAGAGCCTTGGTGATGGGGAGACAGGCATTGTGCAGAAATGCCTCCAGATTAGGAGTGCATTGCTCTAAGGGAGAGGACATGCTCCATAAAACAGAGTTCCAGCTCCAAACCTTTATTGCTCAGTTTCCTTGGATTTAGTGTCAACATGAGATATCCCCCAAGAACAAGTGCACCTAACTCTGTCCTCCATCCCTCAGCAACACTGACCTCATAAATCAGGAATTTAGGGACCGTGCCAGAGACAGGAATGGTACGAGGAGACATAAATTTGCCATTGCTGCTTCCAGCAAGCAGATGATGACTGATTTTAAAGCTGTGCCAGATTCTGAGGGCAGACAGGGCCCAGGACCCTGAAAAGAGCAGAAGCACCCTCTGGTTAGCTAATCTGAGAGAATGGGAATAGTGTGACATGTTTCTTCTCACTCAGGACACACTGAGACCTAGCGACTGGAGCCTACCTCGGATGGCCCTGTCCTTCCTCCTGTGGGCATCAATGTGGTTCTTAGCTGAGGGATTGAGGACTTCCCTCCTGAGATATTGGGAGGAAGGTGAGGTCAGTGACTGAGTTTTCTATCAAAACAATCCAATCGCTTTGTTACCCAAGAACCAAGGGCAAATCTGGACTCTCTCATTCTTTCTCAGCCTTTTCCTTGATGCTCCTCAGTTGAAATGAGTCCTCATGTACCCCTTGTCCAAACTGCACAGTGTCTGAAGCTCAGGGACTTTTTTTTGCCACTTCCAGAAGTAGAAATATTGGGATGCAGCAGATACAGGATATCTTCCTCTGTTGCAGACACCAACTCGAGAGAATCTCCTGGTAAACACCTATGAGGACTTCATACAGGTCAGGGGTAAACTAGAACAAGTTCCCTCCCCAAATTAGGGCAGAGCCACCCCCTGGCGGCCTCAGATGATTCAACCCCAGCACCAGATGAGGCAGCTGAGAGGGAGGTGGCAGACTCTGCTCTGCCCCCTTCTCCTACTCTTTTAAGTCCCTTCCAGCTCAGTAGCAGGCCCCTTGAATACTCCTACATGCATCCGAGCTCAGTTATCTTTCTATCCCTCTTCCTCCCACATGGGCTGACACCTGCCACAGGAGGTGAAACAGACCCTCCGCTTAGGACCATTGAGGTTGTTTCTATGTAGTCGTGGCTGAGGGTTAGTGCTCCTGAGGTAGTGTTTGGCCTTGTTTGAGGAGACATTGGATGCTTGAGTAAAATCAATTGCAGTAGGAGAAGTGGATGAAAAAAAAGGACCAAGGAAAGACAGAGAGGCTTCCCACAATGTTGAAGGTCACAATACCCATGAAGGAGAGAGTTCAGTGGGATTGATAGACACTGAGAGGAAAGCAGGAAGTGGGGATCCTGTGTGTCAGATTCTGAGAGGTGACAGGTCTGACTTGGCAAGGAGCCCTACCCCCAATCTGGTCCTAAGAGTGTGGCAGGATGTCACATGGGACACACAGTGTTCTTCACCATGCCCCTTACATGGTCCACTGAGAATCCCCATCTCAGAGCTGTGTGACTTCTGGAGGAAAAATCTGCCACATGCACAGAGAGATGGTTGGCCTGGTGTATTCTTCTGGAAAGAGTTGGATTTGGAGAACAGACAAGTCAAGACCGGCTGGTCCTGGCCAGAGCTAAGGCACAAATTTAGTGCCCTTGTGCTTACAACAGCACAGGCGTTCTGAAAAGAAAAGGGCAGTGCCACCCTGGCCAAGGGCAGGACAGACTTCTATGGTAAAGTAGAGCAGAGTAAATGATACGTGGTTGGCAGTGAAAATTTTCTATGATACCATGGTTTCAGTGTGGGTGCCTAAACATGTATGTGCTCCATTAAGTCAGTTTCCACAATACTGTCTTTAGTGTGAGATAACAGTGAAATGGTAGTAAACCCTGACCTGTTCAGAAATCCACCAGCCGCACCAGTGGTTCAAGTAGACTCGACCCTCATCTCCTGGGAAAACCGTGGCGAGGCCCAGGCACATTACAGTTATCCTCATCCTTCCTGCAGGAAGCAGACCTCTGACCTTCACTACGTTCCACCTTGTCCTCGTTCCTTGTTCTGTCAGGACCATAAGGGCTAAGAGGCCGTGCTGCAGGAGTCGCCAATATCACTTAACACCAACCTCTACCCGTGTGCCCACATGATAATGCATGGCACAGAAATGCTAAGCATGATGGCTGCCATTGTAGGCAAAGGGACCACTTGCAAAAATGATTAATAACCAATAGAGCCAAGCAAACACATTAAAATGCACTAATATTTATTCCCAAGTCATACCTTCAGGTCAAATGAACACAATAATTTCCTTTCAGAATCCCAATTAGGAAGAAAGGTTAAATATCCAGAAATGGTTCATTATAGAGAGAGAGGCACCTGGCACAAAGGTTCTGTGACACATGGAAGGTCATTGCCCTGTGGTGCTGAATCCCTGACTGCAGCTGACTGGAGAACGTTGCTGGTACATTGGCCATAGTGACGCCTAAAACACCTCTAATCTCTTCCATCAAAAATGACCCTGCTTCCACATCCAATAAACGTGTAACAGGTGTCCAATGGTGTCATTTGAGAAATGCAGGGGCCATGGCTACCTTTTGAGACTCCAAATACCCAGGAAACAGAGTGTGCTTGTTGCTCCAGCAAGCTCTCCTCAGAGAGACCCTGATCACTCAACATGTTGTGACTGCTGTCTCAAAAGGAAGTGGTGGTCCCACCTTTGAGGAGAAACACTAGAAGGGCAATGGCGGCTCCCACCGTCCTATGCACATGGAAATAATGTGCAACCTACGGGCCTTGCTTTTACAGTCAGGGGGCAGAACATATCTCAGATGCCATGGTGGGGGGTCAGCAGAGCCATTTTATCTCTGCTTCCTACTGGTGTCCACCACAGGGACATTGCCACACACACACACACACACACACACACACACACACACACACACACACACACACACTCTACAGGAAGGCTCACACTCTGAACAGCATAACATAAACAGGTGGCTGGTGCTCAGGACCTTATCCTGAGTCTCCAATAGCAGGGATCCTTCCCCACCGTGCTGTGACCCAACTGGGGAGGGGTCCACTCGCGTCACTGTTATAGCGTGGACAATTAAAGCATGAAGTTACTGATTCTTCACAAGGAAAGAAAGCAGTACCTGGAAAAATGTCACCAAGTGACTTAAACAGAGAAAACTATAGCAAAGACTCAACTTCCAGGTAGGGTGACCATCCATGTCATTTTTAAGACCTGCCATCTGCAGGGCTGGAACTGGGAGATGGTTTACAGCCTTTGGATAATGAGGTCACGCACCAGGACTTAAGGCACCTTGGCCCAGCTTTGTTCAACAGTCCAAGGTGTCTCGGACAGATAGTTAGGTGAACTTGTATTCTTTGATTCACTTTAACTGAGATTATTGCTGGAAATGCGTTGCAGCATCACAGAAATCTTTGGGGACCCCTGAGGAATGGGCCACCTCCCACAGCTTCTGGAAGAACCAAGCAGCCATTTGGAAAGGTCCCTCAGTAATGGGATGAACGTTCCCATGCAGGGCTGCTTCCAGGAGCATCCTTCAGGTATCTGAGCCGAGTGGTGAGTCTGAGAGGACACAGAAATTTTCACTCAATTCCCCACCTCAAACCTTCCTTGGTTCTGGGAAGTATTGGGAGCACAAAAAGAAAGAAAGGCAAGGAGGAAGGAGGGAAGGAAGGAAGGGGAGAACGTAAAACATTTTTCTTTATTGTCATTCCCACTTCATTTGTTGAGAACTGAATCCAGGTTGATACGCACAGGTATGAGAGGCCAAGGGATGTAAAGTGAGTATTTCCCAGAGCATTGCGGGGAATCTACCCAACAAGCACATCAGGGGCCTCCTTGTGGCTGTTATAATGAATGGGTTGGAATGAGTGGCCATCTGGCTGCACAAAACACAAGCAAAGACAACTAAGGGTCATAGAGAGTTTCCTTCAGGATTGGGTATGAGAGAGGAGACTATCTGAAGAAAACAAGCTACATTCTCAAAGCTGTGGGAGAGGAGGGAGGAACACATAGACAATGAATTCTCCTAGGAGCCATGTTGCATGAGCCCCTGCTTAGGGTGGGGAAGCATCTTCAGAGCAAGGAGGCAGCCTGTGAGCCAAGGGCAGGTGTTGGCCTCACTTCCCTATGAACTTGCACCCCTGTGGATAGTGCCACAGCTGGTGTGAAGAACAGCAGTAATAATCAGCCCTGTCCTCCAACCGCATCCCAGGCATGGTCACATAGCCATGTTTCCAAATTTGGAGCCAGTGAAGTGATCAGGGATCCTCAATGGCCACTTTTTTACATTATTAACCAGAAGTTTAGGGACCATGTCTGGTCATTGTTGGTACCAGGAGACATAACCGTAACCACTGAAATTATTGCTGCATCTGGAACAGGAAGAGGTGACCGACTGTCCCAGAGCTCTGGACACTGAGGGAGGCTGAATCAGAGCAGACTGGGCTCAGGACCCTGAAAACAGCCAAAACATACACTGCTGAGTTCAGTGCTGGGGCCCCAGTGAGCCTGAGGAGGAGGCAAAGAATCAGGCCAAGGTGAACCCACGGTCCTTTCTCTGGAGGCCTCACCTGGGCTCTGAGTGAGGAGGGTGAGCAGGAGCAGAGGCCGGGTCTTGGTGGAGATACCCCAAGGGTGCTGCCTTCTGACACCCCAAGCCTGAGCCTGGCTCCCCTACACTTCTCTTATCCTCTCCCCTCCCTCAGAGGAGGGAGGGGCCTCCATGCAAATCTGCTTCCCCTTCCCCTGCCTCACCTGACTTAGATCCCACTAGAATTAAGCTCTTGCCCTGGTAGCTTAGTGGATTACAGCATCATCCTGCTCATCTTTGATCCCCGGCCAGTGAATAGTGGCTTTGTAATACAGCTTGATATATGGTATTGAGATTCCTCCTACTTGGTTCTTCTTTCTCAGGATTTCTGCTGCTATTCGGGATCTTTTCTTTATTCCAGATGAGTTTTTGGAGAGTTTTGTCTAGGTCTGTGAAATATGCTCTTGGTATTTTAGTGGGGAGTTCATTGAATCTATAGATTGCTTTGGGTAGTATAGACATTTTAATGATGCTGCTTCTACCAATCTATGATCGCAGTATGTTCTTCAATCTCTTTATGTCTTCCTCTATCTCTTTTTTCAGCATATTGTTATTTTCTGCGTAGATGTCTTTTACCCTCTTAGTTACGTTTATTCCTAGATATCTTAATTTTTTTTTGGTGCACTGGTAAGTGGGATTGTTTTGTAAATCTCTTTTCTGTAGGTTTACTATTGGTGTATAAAAATGCCGTAGATTTCTTGGCGTTGATTTTGTATCCTGCTAAATTGCCGAATTCATTTATTAAGTCTAATTTTTATGGAGTTTTTAGGGTTTTCTATGTACAGTATCATGTCATCTGTAAATAATGACAATTTTATTTATTTTTTTCCCAATTTGGGTGCCATTTATTTCTTCTTCTTGTCTGATCTCTGTGGCTAGCACTTCTAGTACCATGTTGAACAGGAGTGGTGAAAGCGGGCATCCCAGTCTTATTTCTGTTCTTAAAGGAAATGGTTTAATTTTTTGCCATTGAGTATGATGTTACGGTAGGTTTGTCATATAAGGCTTTTATTATGATCCTGCTATTCCCACTTTGCTGAGTGCTTTCATCAGGAAAGGTTGTTGGGCTTTGTCAGATATCTGTTTCCCCATCAATTGATATGATTATTTGATTTTTATTTCTCCTTTGTTTATGTGATATATCATGGTTATTGACTTGTGGATATTGTATCACCCTTGCATCCCTGAAGTAAATCTCACTTGTTCATGGTATATGATCTTTCTGATGTCATGCTGGATCCGGTTTGCCAGAATTTTGTTGTGGATTTTAGCATGTATGTTTATCCAGGATATAGACCTGTAATTCTGTTTCTTTGTGGTGTCTTTATCTGGTTTTGCTATTAGGGTAATGCTGGCTTTATTGAAAGAGCTTGAAGGTGTGCCTTCCTCTTGCATTTTTTGGAATAGTCTGAGGAGGATTGGATTTAGTTCTCCTTTGATGTTGGGTAAAACTCCACTGTGAAGCCATCTGACAAGGGCTTTTGTTTGCTGGAAGCTTTTTGATTACTGTTTCAATTTAATCAGTATTTATTGGCCTATTCATGTTTTTTTATTCTTTCTAATTGAGTTTTGTAAACGTATTTTTCTAGGAATGTGTGAATTTCATAGAGGTTGTCCAGTTTGTTGGAATAGAGTTGTTCATAGGATTTTTTTTTTTTTTTACAATCCTTTGTATATCTGTGGAGTCAGTTGTTACTTCACCTCTTTCATTTGATTTTGTTTATTTGGGTCCTGTCTCTTTGCTTCTTGGTGAGCCTGGCCAAAGGTTCATCAATCTCGTTCAATCCTCTCAAGAACCAGCTCTTGGTTTCATTGATCTTTTATATTGTTTGTGTTTGTTGGTGTGTTTGGCTCTCTGTTGTTTATTTCTGCTCTGATCTTCATTATATTCTTCCTTCTTGGTACTGTGGGCTTTTCTTGTTGCTCTCTTTCTAATTTTTATGTTGCAAGGATAGATAACTTATTACCACTTAGGATTGGTATTTCTTTGATGATTTTTTGTTTAGAGGATTTATCCAGTGGTGTCATGGGGTATTAAAGGCCCCTACTATGAATGTATTGCTAGTGAATTTTCCCTTGACATCTTGCAGAAATTGTTTTATGTATTTGGATGCTCCTGTATTGGGTTCATATATGTTTAACAGAGTTATATCTTCTTGTTGAATGGCTCATTTTAGTATTATAAACTGTCATTCCTTATTTCTTGTTATGGCCTTTACTTTGAGGTCTATTTTGTCAGATATAAGTATTACAACCCCAGTTTGTTTTCTCTATTTCCAGATGCCAGAATTTTTTTCCATCTCTTCAATATCAGTCTGTGTGAATCTTTTGTTCTGAGGTGGGTCTCTTGCAGACAACAACTATATGGTTCATTTTTTTTTTAAATCCATTCAGCTACCTCATGTCTTTTGATTGGAGCATTTAAATGCATTTACATTTAGTTATTTTTTAAAATACATTTTATTGATTTTTTTTTTTTTTTACAGAGTGGGAGAAGGATAGAGAGTTAGAAACATTGATGAGAGAGAAACATCAATCAGCTGCCTCCTGCACACCCCCACACTGGGGATGTGCCCACACCCATGGTACATGCCCTTGAGTTGAATCAAACTTTCAGTCCGCAGGCCAACTCTCATCTACTGAGCCAAACTGGTTAGGGCAATGCATTTACATTTAATGTTATTATTGATAAGAACTTGTTTGTCATCATTTTTATTCTTAATGTTGTGTTTCTTCTTGGATTTTTTTTCTTCCTTTTACAGCAACCCTTTAGCATTTCTTGCATTGCTGACTTGGTGGTAATAAACTCTCTTAGCCCTTTTTTGTATGTGAAGCTCCTGATTCCACATTCAATTTTGAATGATAGCCTTGCTGGGTATAGAATTCTTGGATTCAGTCCCTTGCTTTGCATCACTTTGTATATTTCATTCCATTTCCTTGTGGACTGGTGTGTTTCTATTAATAAATAAGTTGATATTATAATGGGATATCTCCTGTAGGTAAATTTCTGTCTCTCCCTGTGCCCTTGTTTGGATAAGAGCTTGCCCAGTGGGACTCACTTTAAGATTCATACTTTGTCGTTGATGTTTGACAATTTAATTATGATGTGTCTTCATGTTGGTGTTTTTGGGTTCATGGTGTTTGGCATTCTGTGTGCTTCTTGAAATTCCATAGTTGTTGTGATTTTTTGTTTGTTTGTTTGTTTTGCTTTTGTTTTTTCTGGCCAATA
>JAJQQW010000025.1:2337676-2354504 GCA_025583905.1 Ia io | reverse complement strand
GAGCAAAGCTCAGGCAGCTTCTATGAGATCCCATTGTCCAGGAGATACAACAAGACCGGAGGACAACTTAGAATGACCTAGAAACAAAGTCTGAGCCGAACATGCCTTTTTCATGAGCAAGAGCCACTCTCTTTCACCCCCATGCAGAGCCTGATTCCCAAGACATTGTGCTGTGGCACTGGAGGCAGGAGCACATCTGCATCAAGGGTTGTCCTTTCTGTACCAGTAATTGGCAAGGCCGCCGACTCCAGCACTCATACATGAATCTGGGGGTTGTTTTTACTACAATCCTGGTCACCTGCCACCTGCATCATAATGGCTTCACTTATGTACAGCCCACATCAGCCATTGGCAATGATTTCAAATGGTATCCCAAGGCATCTGCCTTAACCTTTTTTTTTTTTTTTCAGTTGGAGGGTGGTCATATAGAATGTGCTTCAAGGCTGGGAGCCTCTTTATGAATCCCTGGAAATGGTCAGCCACAGGTTCTCATGAGCCTGATGCTGGGGACACCCTCTGATGACAGAATAGGAGTTCCCCCAATTCATCAGCTGTTTTGGATAACATGACAGGCTACTATGTCAGAAGGAAAACAAATCCAGCTGCTTTCCTGGATCCAGATGGGCACCGTGGAGGCTAGGAGGAAAGCCTTCCTGGGTTTACAGAGCAAGCCCTCCTCTGTGGGCATTCAGAGGCCCTGGGGATCAGTCCCCCATGCATGGACTTTACACATTCAGCTCTCTGAACCCACCTTTGAGCAGACAAGCTTCCACTTGTGTCTTTTCCTCTGTTTTAGTTAGACCTCTTCTTACGATGACGTATATTGTCCTCTGTGCTTTTGGACACTTAAATGTGTATGATCATACTACTGCCCGCCTGTGCTCAAACAATGCCCTGGTTTCACCTCAGACCCTGTGACATCTAGACTACACACATGGACTGCCCCTCTTTCTCGCTCACCAAGGAAGTGCATGCATGACATCCAGGGCACGCCTGGCTCTATCATTTAATGTCAAGGGAGGTTTTCTAGAGGCAGAGGAGAAGTGGGTGAGGAGGAGCACTCCCTCCAGGGCTGAGAGTAGTGGGCAGAGTATGGCCCAGAGTCTCCCATGAGGAACCTTATGGAATGAGGGCAGGAGGGAAAATTGGCAGCAGGCAGGGGCCCAGTCTTCTGTGGCTCTGACCAGAGCCATAATCCCTTAAAATATTGGAGGAGCTTTCTCTGGATTGTGCAGTTGGGGAATGCGTTTGTGTTGCAGGGGTGGCATTTTGGGTCAGGACTTAGAAGCAGAGAGTGTTCTGAGGGACTGGGTTTATTTTCTCCTTGCTAGATGAGGTGCAGTGACTTTCCCAGATACCCAACCCCAAAGTCACAGAGTCTCTGCAATGTAGAGTGCACGGCAGGGGTGGGGAAGGAAAGGTAAGAACAGATCCTGGACACAAAAGATGAGGAAGGTCTGAGAGGGAAGTGGATGGCCAAACATGGCATTTAGCCTGCAGAGGGGATGATCCTGGTGATGTTTGCACTTTGCCTCATTGTCGGTAAGATATTATGCTTCTGCCCAGAGAAGGAGAGAACGGCATCTGCTACTGCATCCCTGGGAATCCCTGACCTAAATCTCCACTCCAAGCCAGAGGAAGCCATTGTGGCTGAGAGCAAAAACCAAGTGCACTAGGTTTGTACAGCCCGTTCCACTGCCGTGGCATTCCCTGCGAGGGTGCCTAAGCTCAGTGTCTCAGAAGGACAGGGGGGGGAGGCTCCATGTGGACCAGGAAAACCCGCCTATGCCTGTGTTGAGGGCTGGCAGGAGGCACTGGCATCAGGTGTTGTTTCTCAGGAGTCCGGGTCTGCGATATCCTCCACCTGCCAAGCCAGACCTCTGTCTTGTTCTTTAGTGCCTGATTTACTGAAAAACATTCACTGAGTACCTAAGGGATATAATGCTATTCTGGGTATTGGCAGGGACACCTCAATGAGAATTTTCATGGTCTCCTTCAGAGCATTTTACTCATTTTTCAGCTCACTTGTTTTTTTCGTTTGTCTACCCAATAGAGTGTGGGTCCATGCTTCAGAGATGCTCTGAAGGAGACCATGAAATTCTCATGAGGTGTCCCTGCCAATTACCCAGAATAGCAGTAGATGCACCTTAGGTACTCAGTGAATGTTTTTCAGTAAATCAGGCACTAAAGAGACAAGACAGAGGTCTGGCTATGTATGGCAGGTGAGGATTCGCTGACCCGGGACGTCCCTGAGAACATCCACTCTGTGCCAGTGCCTCCTGCCAGCCCTCAACACAGGGCATAGCGGGTTTTCCTGTCCAGCATGGAGCCTGTCCTTCTGTGACACTGAGGCTTATGGCACCCCTCCAGGGGAATGCACGACAGTGGAACGGGCTGTACAACCTAGAGCATCTGGTTTTGCTCTCAGCCACAATGGGCTTCCTCTGGCTTGGAGTTGGAGATTTAGGGTCAGGGGATTCCAGGGATGCAGTAGCAGATGCCGTTCTCTCCTTCTCTGGTCAGAAGCATAATTCTTACCGACTAATGAGGCAGAAGTGCAAACATCACCAGGATCATCCCTCTGCAGGCGTAAATGCCATGATTGGGCCATCCACTTCCCTCCAGACCTCTCCTCATCTTTGTGTCCAGGATCTGTGCTTGACACTTTCCCCCCCACCCCTGGCCGTGCACTCTCCATTGGCAAGACTCTGTGACTTTGGGGTTGGGTATCTGGGAAAGTCACTGGCACCTCATCTAGGCCAGGGAAAATAAACCCAGTCCCTCAGGACACTCCCAGCTTCTAAGTCCTGACCCAAAATGCCACCCCTGCAACACAAACGCATTCCCCAACTGCACAATCCAGGAGAAAGCTCTCCAATATTTAAGGGATATGGCTCTGTCAGAGACAGGAAGACTGGCCCCTGCTCTGCTGCCATTTCCCTCCTGCCCCTCATTCTAAGGTTCCTCATGGGAGTCTCTGGGCCATTCTCTGCCCACTCTCTCCAGCCTGGAGGGAGTGCTCCTCCTCACCCACTTCTCCTCTGCCTCTAGAAGCACCTCCCTTGACATTAAATGGATAGAGCCAGGCGTGCCCTGGATGTCAGGCATGCTCTCCTTGGGGAGGAAGAAAGAGGGGCAGTCCATTGTGTAGTCTAGATGTCACTGGGTCTGAGGTGAAACCAGGCATTGTTGAGCACAGGCAGGGCAGGTAGTATGAGCAGACACATTTAAGTTTCCAAAAGGCACAGAGGACAATATACGTCATCGTAAGAAGAGGTCTAACTTCAGAGGAAAAGACACAAGGTGGAAGCTTGTCTGCTCAAAGGTGGGTTCAGAGAGCTGAATGTGGGAAAGTCCATGCATGGGGACTGATCCCCAGGGCCTCTGAATGCCCACAGAGGCAGGGCTTGCTCTGGAACCCAGGAAGGGCATCCTCCTGCCTCCTCGGTGCCATTCTGGATCCAGGAAAGCAGCTGGGATGTTGTTTTTCCTTCTGCACATAGTAGCCTGTCATGTTCTCCAAAACAGCTGATGAATTGGGGGGAACTCCTAATTTCTGTCATCAGTGGGTGTCCCCAGCATCAGGCTCATGAGACTGTGGCTGACATTCCAGGGATTCATAAAGAGGGCTCCCAGCCTTGAGAGCACATTCTAAGGACCACCCTCCAACTGAAAAAAAAAAAAAGGTTAGAAGGGCAGATGCCTTGGGATCCCATTTGAAATCATGTGCTCAATGGCTGATGTGGGCTGTACATAAGTGAAGCCATTATGATGGCAGGTGGCAGGTGACCAGGATGTAGTAAAAACATCCCCCAGATTCATGTATGGGTGCTGGGAGTCGGCGGGGCTTGCCCAATACTGGACAGAAAGGACAACCCTTGATGCAGATGTGCTCCTGCCTCCAGTGCCACAGCTCATGTCTTGGGAATGCAGGCTCTGCATGGGGGTGGAAAGAGGAGTGGCTCTTGCTCTTGAAAAAGGCATGTTCGGCTCAGACTTTGTTTCTAGGTCATTCTAAGTGGTCCCTCCGGTCTTGTTGTATCTCCTGGACAATGGGATCTCATAGAAGCTGCCTGAGCTTGGGCTCCTACAATTTTCCAGATTCTGCCTGGTGCGTGTAATGTCAGTGTTAAAGAGAAATACAGCCCATAGGTGGCACCACTCATGATAAAAGCCCAGGATTCAAGTCTAGATTAACTTCCTAAACTCATTACAGTTTGAACCACTTCCAGAAATCTAATCAACCAGTCTGGAATTTTCTGGTGAACACCACTGTGGTAATCTGTTACATGGTCCCTCTCCCTGGAATATGAGAGTTGTTTGGGCATCACATTGGAGTGGGTAGAGAGGAGCCTGCAGAAAAGTTATGCGTCTCTCTCTCTCTCTCTCTCTCTCTCTCTCTCTCTCTCTCTCTCTCTCTCTCTCTCTCTCTCTCATATCTCTGTGTCTGTTTCAATTTCAAAAGATCCAATTTGTGACTCAGTGCAGCCAGGGATATCCCATAATATGGCAGATCCTTACATGCCAAATACTAGTACAACTTCAGATCTTTGAAGGTGAAGGTGTATGTGTGCACTGTGCTTAATCATGAGCGTGGACACTCTTCCCTCACAATCTGACTGAGAGTTTTAGGCCTGGGCCCAGAAGTAGCTTTTTGAAGCGAATTTGCATGGTTTGTTCCCAGGAGTTGAGCAAACATTAGTTATCCATACAGACTTTGGCAGTCATGTTTAGGGCCAGGCCCCTAGAACTTGCCTAGACCTAATGTGCTGCCTGTGGAAGGTCAGGATGTGAAAGAGGAGGCCCAAGCAAAAGAGAATGCCCTTTGGGAGCATCTCCTGGATAAGGATACATAGGTGTTTTGTCCCACGTGTATTTTTCTCTGTTCCTCCATGATTCCACAGCGCCCACGACTCTCGCCCCTCAATGGCTTTCAGAATTGGATAAGTCACTTCCCAGGTTCCGCTGCCACAGCTCTCTGGCCTCTGCACAGCCCACATTTATTTTTACATTTAATTTACTCAAACGAGTTTACTGATCTCATCTGGTTCTTTTGCAGAAAATGCCCTTTACCTCCACAGAGGGAGGGTGATTGAACCTCCTGCCTGTACTCCCCACCAGCTTGGGTTTAAGGGATACACCATATTTTCTTCTTAACCATCAGCCTTTTAAGTTCTCAAGTTTATCCAGTCAGAGCCTTTGAATTTCCCAAGTGTGCACCTTGTCTTGGGTGATTCCCTTGGTTCCATTACAAACTTGCAGCCCCTCCCTTCTTCTGATTAATCCCTAGATGTGATTTTTGGCCTCTGTAAATTCAGCATCTGCATTTTCCATTTCCTGCAGAGAAAATAGGATGTAGACTGTGTTGCTTTTAGATAACAGGGAATGAGACTATGGCCATGAGTCTGGAAATCAGCTGCTCCTTGCACTACTGGGATCCTTCTTGGTCCCCATTTCTGGTACCTTTAGGTGCCACCAGGAAGGGTGGGATCATGTCCCTTCGGTCACCCTCTGCATCTTCATCAGTCCTATATATGCAAAACCTGATCTCAGAATGACCCCAGCAGTAGCTTCACAGCTTCCCTGAACTCTCCCTTTGGCCTTGCACTCTCCCGTATCCTAGATGTAACTGCTCAAATCTCCAGGGCCCAAACAGACGACTGAATCCGCCTCCCCTGGGTCGAGTCTCCTGGTCAAGCAGGACATGGAGCCCATCGAGCACAGCCTGCAAGATACCGTGGTAAGGCTCACGATGATTCATCAGGGCTCCCAGAGGGAGGCAGGAGAAGGGCCAAGACTGAACCATGGCCTTCAGGACTTTGCAGTGCTTCCTGGCCAAGGCCGCTGTGAACAGAGGTGGGAAGAGCTCCATAGGCAGCCACTCCACTGCAGCAATGGCCGAGGCTTCATCCCTCAGCAGGTTCTGGCATGCCAGTTCCAGAAGTCTGCGTGGAGCCTGGCGGTTCATCCTGATGAAGTGGCTCTTAAAGAGATCCTCGGAAATGGTCAGGAGCAAGGCTTCATATCAGGCTGAGCATGAGCAACCCCATTTCCTTTCCCTTCAGAGAAACCAGCTGAGGCCCAAAGACAATGCTCTGGCAACAACTGGAGCTTCCCAATTTACCCCAATCCAGTTTTTTGCTTAGGGGCTGAAAATCCACTCAGCCCTGACACTCCTAGGCTGCTGGCAGGACAAGCACCTCGCCAGGCACCAAGGAGTTGTGAGATGGTCACTGGACCCCTCCCACATCTACCCACTTCCTACCTGTAATTCTGTTGTCCAATGAGTACTGGGAAACCAGAGAGATGTTCCCACCATTTTCAGGGAATATCTTTTCAGGACTGAAAACACAGGAAATAGGCAGCAGCCCCTGGTCCAGCACCACCTCTTGCTAAGCTCCATCAAATAAAACAGATGGGGAAGATTAAGAAACACCCACACAATGGGTATCTTGTGGCCTTTGGTACGTTTTAAATGAGAAAGAGTAAATGCAGCACAAAAGTTTTCTAAAGGATAGGGGAGCTAGAGATGAAAAAAATAACCATTAATTCCGAAATGTTCCATTTATTGTGTCCCTTCTATGAATATTTGAATGACCACTTAATCCATGATAAGAGAGGGCTCACAGGTCATAACTAAGCCTCCTCTCAAAAGTGACTGCAAGCACTGCGCAGTGTTGCTCAGTTGGTTGAGCATCCCCCCTTGCATCCAAAGGAATCTTGCAGGCTCCATTCTCAAACCCCAGTAGAGGTTGGGCAGGAGCCCACTGTTGGATGTTTCTCCTATCAATGTTTTTCTCTCTCTTTCTCCCTTCCTTTCTTTCTAAACATCACTTGGCTTTTATGAAAGATCTCCCTTAAGACCTGTTGTCAGACACACAGCCTGGCCACTAAAATGCCAAAAAGGATTTTGCTAATTTGGCCTACAATAGGTTCCTTAGGAATATTCTACTTTCAAATAGCAGGGAAATTTGCCCTGTAAACCTCTATGAATGGAACACATCAAAACAGAAATCAAAACATTTTGGATTATGGTTAACCTGCATCTAGAGGCAAAGGCAAAATCTGCTCATTTTTAAGGAAAAAAAATATAATTCTCTGTGGGACTTCTCCTGCAGGTCCTTGAGGACCAACTTATGCTCCTGACTCACCCTAGTGGACATGGTTCAGGAAGCCCTCTGCTCAGACCTGGCAGTAACTCTCATGCTCTAGCCACTGGTCCCTCTTCCGCCTCCTCAGAAACCATTATACCCCATCTTGGCCACACCTTCCTTTTGAGGTCCTAGCTAAAATGGCAACTTCCAACTGAAAGCTGAACCTTAGTACTAGATCTCCAGGCAGTTAACCTGATTGGGTTTTGCACTCTACACACCTCCAACTGAATCCTTGGTCCATTCATGAAAAGAAAAGAAAATGAAACCAACCCGGAAGGAGACTTGATGGGTTGTTGGTACCACATCCAAATTCCCTAATTTTCATGTTAACACACCATTAGGCAGACAGGGTATCCTCTCAAGAGAAAAAGGAATACAATGCAACAGTATTGAGTACCAAATAGTCCCTGACACTTGATGTTACCTCAGTTGTAAATCCGTGCCCATTCAAAGTGGAACAGAGGGACAGTTGATCTTCCAGATTTTGAGGATCAAGCCTTCCCCAAAGGAAGTAGGGCCAAAAATGATATCTAGGGATTAATCAGGAGAAGGGAGGGGCTGCAAGTTTGTAATGGGACCAAGGGAATCACCCAAGACAAGGTGCACACTTGGGAAACTCAAAGGCTCTGACTGGATAAACTTGAGAACTTAAAAGGCTGGTGGTTAAGAAGGAAATGGGTGGATCTCATAATACCAAGATGATGGGGAGTACTGGCAGGAGGTTCAATCACCCTCCTTCTGTGGAGGTAAAGGGCATTTCCTCCAGAAGAACCACATAAGCTCAGCAAACTTTCTTGAGAAAATTAAATGTAAAAATGTGGGCTGTGCAGAGGCCAGAGGAGACGTGTGGCAGCGGAATTACATATCCAATTCTGAAAGCCACTGAGGAGTGAGAGTCATGGGATCTTTGGAATCTTGGAGGCACAGAGAACAATACACGTGGGACAAAATACCTACGTATCCTTATCAAGGAGCTGCTCCCAGAGGGCATTCCCTTTGGCTCAGGCCTCCTCTTTCACATCCCGACCTTCCACAGGCAGCACAATAGTCCCAGGCAATATCCAGGGGCCTGGCCCTAAACATGACTGCCAAAGTCTGTATGGATAACTAATGTTTGCTCAACCCTATAAAACAACCCATGGAAATTGGCTTCAAAATGCTCCTTCTGGGCCTAAAACTCTCACTCAGATTGTGAGGGAAGTGTGTCCTCTCTCAGTATTGAGCACAGTACACACATATACCTTTCCCTTCAAAGGTCTGAAGATGTACTAGAAATTGGCTTATAAAAATCTGCTATATTTTGGGATATCCTATGCTGCACTGTCACACATTGGATCTTTTGCAATTATGAGAGATAGACATAGAGAGATTGAGACAGAGCAGAGAGAGGGAGGAAAAGAGACAGACAGAGAGAGAGACAGAGAGAGAGACAGAGAGAGAGAGGCAGGCACAATTTTTCTACAGGCTCTTATCTATCCCCTGAAATGTGATGCCCAAACAACTCTCAGATTCCAGGTATAGGGAACATGTGACAGATTATCACAGTGGTATTCACCATAAAATTCCAGACAGTTTGATCAGATTTCTGGAAGAGATTCAAACTTTATGAGTATAGGAAGTTAACCTAGACTTGTATCCTGGGCTTTTAGCAAGAGTGGTGCTACCTGGGGGCTGTATTACTCTTTAACACCAACATTACATGTACCAGGCAGAAAGTGGAAAATTGTAGGACACCAATCTCAGGCAGCTTCTATGTGATCCCAGAGTCCAGGAGATACAAGGAGGCAGGCACGACCACTTAGAATGACCTAGAAACGAAGTCTAAACCCAACATGTCGTCTTCAAGAGCAAGAACCATTCCTCTTTCGACCCGCATGCAGAGCCTGCTTTCCCAGGGCATGAGCTGTGGCACTAGAGGCAGGAGCACATCTGCATCAGGGATGTCCTTCCTTCCCAGTATTGGACAGGCCCCACCGACTCTCAGCACCCACACATGAATCTGGGGGATTGTTTTACCACATCCTGGTCACCTTCCACCTGCCCTCATCATGGCTGTCAATTATGTACAGCCAGAGCAGTCTCTGAGCACATGATTCATACTGGAATTCCAAGGCATATGCCCTTCCGAGAATTTCTTTTTTTTTTTTTTTTTTTTTTTTGGAGCGGGAGGGTGGTCCTTAGAATGTGCTCCCAAGGGTAAGAGCGCTCGTTTTCCATTACTGGAATGTCAGCCAATCTCTCATGATCCTGATACTGGGACACCCACTATTGACAGAAATCAGGAGTTCCCCCGCAATTCATCTGAGCTGTTTTGGAGAACATGACATGCTACAATGAGCAGAAGAAAAAACAATATCCCAGCTGCTTTCCTGGATCCAGAGAGGCACTGCGAAGGCTGGAGGATGCCCTTCCTGGGTTCCAGAGCAAGCCCTGCATCTGTGGACCTTCACGGGCCCTGGGGATCAGTCCCCATGCATGGACTTTCCCACATTCAGCTCCCTTAACCCAGCCTTTGAGCAGATATGCATCCACCAAACTGGACATCCTCGACGGAATGGACACATTCCTAGAAAAATACAAGCTTCCAAAACTCAATCAGGAAGAAATAAAAACAAAAAAAAAAACATGAATAGGCCAATAACTACTGATGATATTGAAATAGCAATCAAAAAGCTTCCAGCAAACAGAAGCCCTGGACCAGATGGCTTCACAGTGGAGTTTTACCAAACATCAAACAAGAACTAAAATCAATACTATTAAGACTATTCCAAAATATGCAAGAGAGAGGCATACTTCTAAGATCTTTCTATAAAGCCAGCATTATAAGACACCACATAAAGACACCACAAAGAAAAAGAATTAAAGGCCTATATCCTGGATGAACATAGATGCTAAAATCCACTGCAAAATTCTAGCAAGCCAGATCCAGCATTACATAAGAAAAATCATACACCATGAACAAGTGGGATTTATTCCAGGGATGCAAGGCGTGTACAATATCTAAAAGTCAATAAACGTGATACATCACATAAACAAACTGTGAGACAAAAATCACATAACCATATCAATTGATGCAGAAAAGGCATTTGACAAAGACAAACACCCTTTCCTGATAAACACGCCCAGCAAAGTGGCACTAGAAGGATCATAATAACAGCCTTATATGACAAACCTATGGCCAACCTGGTACTCAATGGGTAATAACTAACACCATTTCCCTTAAGAACAGGATCAAAACAGGGATGCTGCTTTCACTACTCCTGTTCCACACAGTACTAGGAGTGCTAGCCACAGTGATCAGACATGAAGAAGAATTAAATGGCACCCAAATTGGAAAGAAAGTAAGTGAAATTGTCATTATTTGCAGCCGACATGATACTGAACATAGAAAACCCTAAAGACTCCATCAATAATTATTAAACTTAATAAATGAATTTGGCAACGTAGCAGGACACAAAATTAAAGCCATGAAATCTATGACATTTTTATACACTTATAATAAACTTACAGAAGAGATTTAAAAAAGCAATCCCATTTACCATCCCATCAAAAAGTTTAGGTACATAGGAATAACATAACGAAGGAGGTAAAAGACCGCTACTCAGAAAACTGCAAGATGCTGAAGTAGAGACAGAAGATGGCTGCTGACAGGAAGGCAGACTGCAAGATAGTATGTGATTGAGAAAACAAAGGGAGAGTGTGTGGTCACATGGGGAGTGTTTGTGGGAGAGTCGAGGGACAGCTATACTTCAGGAGACTGTGGGGAACAGCTGAACAGGGCTTCCCTGAACAGGCAGCCTACTCTGCTGCTGGGTTCCCTCTCAGAGTGACCGGCTCAGATGTGGAGACCATGCCATCTTGAAGGGGAATGTGTATGTTATCCAAAGAGTGAAAAGCCCTGGGAATCTACAAATATGGCACCCTCCTAAAAGCTGCAAACCTGAGAACACTGGTCCCCAATTGGCGCAAGCACGTGGATTCAGAGGAGCTCTACACTCCCTCACAGAAAGGTCAGATTTTTCCTGGGATAAGGTGAGATTCATGGTCCTGGCAGGATAGAGAAAATTGTGCACAGTGGGAGCTGGATATCATGGGGATGTCTGCGCCCAGAAAAATCTGTGGCCCTTGGGGCTGTCATGATCCCTGAATGTGGAAGGGGATCCTGAGAGCTGCTAACAAAGGGGAACTCTAAACAGCAACCCATTTTGATCTGGACACAAAAGGACAGCCTAAAAATTTCAAAAGTGTGCCAGCTGCTTAGACCCAAGGGGAAAAAAGACTGCACAGACTTGCGTGCAGCCCTGGGGTTCACACACTTACTCTGGCTCTTTTTTTTTCTTTTTCTTTTTTTTGTCTTTAAGGCCTTGCTTCTCATTACTAAGCCCAATACATAGGTTCACCCAATTAGGGACACCCAAAGAGACTGCAGGGGAAAGTTGTTTTTCTGGAACCTGGGGAGCAGAGCAGGGAATAACCATCAGAGAAACAGCTCAGGGGCAACCCACTCCCACAAACAAGTATTAAGTGCCACAAGGAAAACAAAATCTAAACACCAGCTAGAGAGAACCTATAGACCTGGAGGTCAATCCAGAAACACTGGCACCCAGGGTTTGAATCACAAATTGACCCTTGTGTAAACACAAATACAGGAATACAAGAAATAGAGATGTACTGCCTGCTTAAAACTCAGGACTGGCTTACAACATGGAGAAGCAGTAGAACTCAGCGAACTTCAACACTGTCCTGACTAGGAAACAGGCATGCCAAACAGAACAGTACACAAAGGGAATGACTTTCACTACTGCACATTTTTATTTTTATTTTTTTCATCTTTTCCTAAGAAACTATTTTTTTCTTTTTTCCTCACTTGCTTTAACCTTTTTAATTATTATATTTTTATTTTCAACCAGTATTATTACTACTACTATTTTTTCCTTTTTTTTAAGTGTCATTTTATTTTCTCTTTATTTTACTTTGGGATTAACATTCTACATTTTATTTTCATCTTTCCTTTAGAATTATGTTACTCTATCTCAACTTTATATTTATGCCAACGCTCTCTTCCTCACTTTTCCCCTTTTGTTGTCCTGCTTCTCTTACCCTATTCCTGCTTTAGATTTTAACTGTTCCTTCTTTTTACCCCTGTTAAAATTTCACCCTACTTATATTCCAATCCCCTGGTCCAAGTCCATACACACCTCTCTCTTTCTTCACTATCCAATAACTTTTTTCTCTCTTTGTTGTTGTTTGCTTGATTGTTGATTATTTCGATTTTATGCTTGTTTGAGAGATTGTTTTGCTTATTCCATTTTTTGTTTGTTTTTCGGGTTTTTTTGCTTCTGTTTTCCCTCGCCTCACTTAATATTAGTTTTTGTTTGTAGTTTGCATTCTTCTCCAGGTACTTGTTGCTGGCATTTGTTGGGCTTAGTGACTGTTCTATTTGAGTTTTCTCCCCATATATATATAGTTTGTTCCCCTATTCTTTCTTATTCTCTTTGTTTGCTCTGTTACTTTTTTTTTACTTTTCCCAAATTCATTGCTCTGATCTTTTTTTTTTCTTTTCTTCTTTCTCTCTTATTCTCTAATTTGCCTTTCCCTTGTGGTCACCTTTATATGGGGTTATTAATATCATGAATACATTTCTGTTCTGTGCCTTGTGCTTTGTACCTGTTTGTGTTGTATTTTGTGCATTTAAATGAATGCAGGAGAGAGAGAACTACATAACCAGACACCCAGAGAAGCGAGATCATAGGGAGACAAAGAAACAGCCCACATATGAAAGAAAAGCATGCATTACCTGAAAAGGAAGTAAACAAAATGGAGGCAAGCAACTGGTCAGAGAAAGAATTCAGAGAAATGGTCATAAGGTGGCTGAAAAGAATGGAAAACAAATTTGACAATATGTGTAAGAACCAAGAGTAAATGAAGAAGAACCAAGAATAAATGAAAAATGACATCGCTGCTGTAAATAAATCAATAGAAAGCACCAAGAGTACACTAGAAGAGGCAGAAGACCACATCAGTGAGCTAGAAGACAAGGTAGGAAAAATACCCAAGTAGAGAAGCTTCTAGAAAAAAGAATAAAAAGCAGGAGGAGAGCGTAATGGAACTTTGGGACAGCATGAAACAAAACAACATCCGTATAATAGAGGTTCCAAGGAGAGGAAACTGAGCAAGGAACAGAAAACCTGTTTGAAGAAATAATGACAGAAAAGTTTCCTGATATATGGAAGAAAAACAGCACACCAATCCAAGACTCTCACAGAGTACAAGCAAAATGAACCCCAAAAGAACAACAACAAGGCACATTATAATTAAACTAGAGTCCCAGTGCATGACATTCGTGCCCGTGGGGGGATGTCCCTCAGCCCATCCTGCACTCTCTCCAAAGTGGGACCCTTCGAGGGATGTCCGAGTACCCATTTAGGTGCGATCCTGGTGGGACTGGGAGTAAATGGGCAGTTGGACATCCCTCTCACAATCCAGGACTCTTGCTCCAAACTGCTCGCCTGACTGCCTTCCTGATTGCCCATAACTGCTTCTGCCTGCCAGCCTGATCACCCCCTAACCACTCCCCTACCATACTGATTGATGTCTAACTGCTCCCCTGCCAGCCTGTTTGCCCCTAACTGCCCTCCCCTGCAGGCTTGGTCATCCCTAACTGTCCTCCCCTGCAGGCCTTGGTCCCTCACAACTGCTTTTCCCTGCAGTCCTGGTCACCCCTAAGTTCGTCCCTCTGCTGGCTATTTCATCCCTAACTGCCCTCTCCTGCTGGCTTGATCACCCACAACTGCCATCCTTTGCAGTCCTGTTTCCTATCAACTGTCCTCCCCTGCTGGCCATCTTGTGGTGGCCATCTTCTGTCCACATGGGGGCACGATCTTTGACAACATGGGACAGCCATCTTGTGCGTTGGAGTGATGGTCAATCTGCATATTACTGTTTTATTAGATAGGATAGAGGCCTGGTGCATGGGTGGGGCAAGGTGGTTTGCCCTGAAACGTGTCCTGGATCAGGGTGGGGGTACCCTTGGGGCATCAGGAAGCCTGGGCAAGGGGCCTGTGGTGGTTTGCAGGCTGGTCATGCCCCTGGCAACCCAAGCGGAGGCCCTGGTATCTGGGGTAAATTTATCTTATACAATTGAAACTTTATAGCCTTAAGTGGAGCCAACACTCCTGCTCGCTCCTTGGCTGTAGCCATTTCTGTTGGAATTTATGTATATTCTATAATTGAAACTTTGCAGCCTTAAGCGGAGGCCTGGCTAGCCAGGGTGTGCGGAAAGCTTGGTTTCCTCCATTGCCAGGAGCAACCTTACCTCTTGCTATTTCCAGCTCTGTGGCTGCCGCCATTACTGTTTGGATTTATGTATATTCTATCATTGAAACTTTGTAGCCTTAAGTGGAGGTCTAGTCTGGCAAGGACAGGTGGAAAGCTTGGCTTCCTCCATTGCCGGGGAAACCTTAGCCCCGCTCATGCTTTCTGTGGCTGTAGCCACCTTGGTTGGGTTTATTTGCATATTCGATCCTGATTGGCAAGTTGGCATGGCTTCTGGGTGTGGCTTTGCTGTAGCAGAGTGATGATTAATTTGCATATTACTCTTTTATTAGATAGGATTGGCAAACGCCAACAACAAAATAAAAATCTTAAAAGCGGCCAGTGAGAGACAGAAAGTTACCTACAAAGGATCTCCCATCAGAATAGTGAGTGATTTCTCAACAAAAACACATAAGGCTGGAAGGGAATGGAATAAAATATACAAAGTCATGGAAAGCAAGGGTCTGAATCCAAGAATACTGTACCCAGCAAGGCTATCAATCAAAATTGAAGGTGAAATCAGGAGTTTCACAGACAAAAAAGGACTAAGGGAGTTTATTACCACCAAACCAGTAATGCAAGAAATGCTAAAGTGTCTGCTGAAAAAAAAAAAAAAAAAGAAATCGGAAGCGAAGAAGGAACACAGGGGTAAAGAATAAAAATGGTGACACTCAAGTACCTATCAATAATAACTTTAAATGTAAATGGATTAAATGACCCAATCAAAAGACACAGGGTAACGGATTGGATAAGAAAACATGAGTAATATATCTGCTGTCTACACGAAACCCACCTAAGAAAAGAAGAAGCACACAGACTGAGGGTAAAGGAATAGAAAAAGGTTTTTCAGGTGAATGGAAATGAAAAAAAAAATTGAAAAAATTGGGTAGCAGTACTTATACCTGACAAATTAGATTTCAAAGTGAAGGACATAAAAAGAGATAAGGAAGGCCACTTCATAATACTAAAGGGAGCAATCCGACAAGAAGAAATAACTTTGGTAAACATATAAGCACCCAATACATAAGCATTCAAATACATAAAAAGACTCCTGGAGGATATCAAGGGGGAGATTGACAGCAATACAATCATAGTAGGAGACTTTAATACCCCACTATCAACATTGAGCATATCCTCCAAACAAAAAATCAGCAAAGAAATATCAATCCTAAATGACTCACTAGACCAGATGGAATTAATTAACATCTTCAGAACATTTCACCCCAAAGACACAGAAATACATTCTTCTCAAGTGCACATGTGTCATTTTCAAAGATATACCAAATATTGTGTCATAGGCAAAGTCTCTTCAAATTCAAGAAGATATAAATCATATCAAGCATCTTCTCAGATCACAGTGGCATAAAACTGGAAATCAAATACAATGAAAAAAATAAAAAAAAAATCAAATACAAGGAAAGTAAACAGCATGCAATTAAACAATGGTTGGGTTATCAAAGAGATCAAAGAAGAAATAAAAAACATCATGACAACAAACTACAATCAAAACACAACAATCCCAAATCTATGGGACACAGCTAAAGCAGTCTAGAGAGGGAAGTTTATAGCTCTACAAGCCTACTGAGAAAAACAAGAAACAATGTTAATAAATCACCTAACCCTACAAGTCAAAGAGTTAGAAAAAATGCAACAAGAAAAGCCTAGTGTAAGCAGAAGGAAGGAAATAATAAAGATCAGAGCATTGATAAAAGACAGAGACAAAAAAAAAATTCAAAAGATCAACAAAACCAAGAGCTGGTTCTTGAAAGGATAAACAAGATTGATGAACCTCTAGCCAGGCTCACCAAGAAGCAAAGAGAAAGGACCCAAATAAAATCAGGAATGAAAGAGAAGAAATAACAACAGAACCCACAGAAATACAAGGAATTAAAAAAAAAAAACACTATGAACAACTCTATTCCAACAAACTGGACAACATGGAGGAAATGGACATATTCCTAGAAAAATATAACTTTCCAAAACTCATTCAGGAAGAATCTAAAAATCTCAATAGACCAATAACTATGGAAGAAATTGAAGTAGTCATCAAAAAGCTTCCAGCAAACAAAAGCCCAGGGCCAGACAGCTTCATAGTGTAGTTTTACCAAACATTCAAGGAAGAACTAAAACCTATCCTCCTCACATAATTCCAAAAATTTCAAGAGGAAGGAACACTTCCAAGTTCCTTCGATGAAGCCAGCATCACACTAATACGAAAAACAGATAACGACAACTCAATGAAAGAGAATTACTGGCCAATATTCCTCATTAACATATATGGCAAAATTCTCAACAAATTCTAGCAAATCAGATCCAGAAGTACATCAGAAAGATCATATACTATGAACAAGTAGGATTTA
>JAJQQW010000025.1:2245782-2337576 GCA_025583905.1 Ia io | reverse complement strand
TTTTGAGATTAGGCCCTTATCAGATATAACATTGGCAAATATGTCCTCCCATGCAGTGAGCTTTCTTGTTTTTTGTTTGTTTGCTTTTGTGTTGTTATTGATGGTTTCTTTTTTTCATGTTGTTTCAAAGCTTCCTAAGGATCTCCTCCTGATTTCTAATTTTTCCTCAAGTTGCTATTCAGATTGTGTTGTTCAAGATGTGTTTGTCTGCCCTGTATTCTAACTCACCAATTTGGTCCTCGGTTCTTCTAATCTATTGTTGAAACCTTTCATCATGATTTTCATTGTAGCTGTAATAATTTCGATTTTCCCTTGATTCTTACATATGTTGTGGATTTCAAATTCATTCTGTATGACCCTTATTCTGCATTCCTGTTATGATGTACTGATTGCCTCCATTTCATTTATTTCCCCTTCTGGCAATTCCTCTTTTCTTTACTGTGTGGGCTGTTTCTTTGTATTCCCATTTTGCTATAACTGGAGAGCCCAGGTGCCAGGAATCTGGGGCCTGTGGCCATGGAGTTGGGTCGGCGGGACATTCATTCACAGGAGGCCGCCAGTGGGCAGCTGGGTCCTGGTGTCTAAGGGTCTGCAGCCACAATAGCAGGTTTTTGGCTGGAGTTGTGCTAGGTTCCTGGGTGATGTCTGAGGGCCATATGCGTAGTGGTGAGGCTGGTCTCCTAGGCACAGCCGCTCTCCCCTGCAAGATGGGTTGCTTCCTTAGGAACACATTTGACTTAAAACAGCATAGTAAGGTAAAAATACCGAAAATAGTGCAAGGGTCCTATTGAAAAATAGAATGGGTAAAGAGATCATAACTATGTACATACAGATTGTAGTCATACTGGGAATTTTTATTTCTGTCATTTTAACTGAATAAATAGTAAAAGTAAGAAAGACTGGGGATAACATGCCTAGTCATTTTGAATGAAAGATTGAATTATTTGTTTTAAAAATAAAGCAGTTTAGGTAAGCTGGGTGGACTGAAAAAATGAAATAGAAGTTGGCAATACATAAATGAAGTAACATATACATTCTAAAAAGTAATCCACGTTGCCCAGTCTGTGTTGCACAATGGTTGAGCATTGAGCCATGAACCAAGATCTCTCCTCTTCCATTGCCAGGGCGGACAAATGCCAGGGGAGCTGGCTGGATAGCGAATATGGAACATTTCAGGAGACAACTGATCAGAAGGTTTCTCTATCATCGATGTTTCCATCTCTCTATCCCTCCCCTTTCCTCTCTCTGCAGAAAACCAATAAAAAGCCTATTATAAAACTAGGAAGAAGTTTATATGTTTTCTCCTGGAATATGAGATATTTTAGTCCTTATTACTAGAGGCCTTTGGAGGAGTTTTATTAAACAACACATATGGATCATAAAAAAATCTGTGTTGAATGCCTTAATGGAAGTTTGTTAGTAATGAAATTTTTCATAAACTTACCATGAAAAAGGACTAAATCATTTTTTTTAAGAAAATATTGTTTGGGATAAGAATTTGAGGTAGATCTTGATTTTAGTTGCAGTACTTTGTAGGTTTCAAGCAGTTGTTCATTTGTTCAGTTTAAATGTTATGTAGTAATGATATTATTTGGGTACTCATTTTAGTCTGTGGATGGAAAACAATTAAAGTAGACTATGCCAAGAAACCATCTTTTCAAAGTCGGGGTGGATTTCCATCAAGAAATAGAAGTGATATAAGAAGACTGAGAGCTGGAAGAGGAGGAAGTAGAGAAGCAAAAGGACGTCCCTCAGGTGGAGAACACTTAGGTAATGTTTCAAAATATAGAATGGAAGGAGACTTGACTCAGTCAGGTGAACACATAATGCAATATGCAGATGAAGTATTATAGAGTTATATACCTGAAGCCTATGTAATGGTATTAAGCAATGTAGCTCCTATCCTATATAATAATAGACTGATATGCTAAATGTCTGGTTGTCCAATCAGCCATTCAAATAATCAAAGTGTAATCTATCTTAGTAAAGAAAAGCAGGCAAATTGCCCATAGCTCGCTAAGCTAGCAGACAATCAGGAGTGAGTATGCAAATTAACCCAATAAAGATGGTGATGCCCATAGCTGCCAGGCCATACTGGGGCTGCTGGGGGCTGAATCAGAGACACAAACGAATGGGGGCCCGGCACCCAGCAACCCCAATTCCCGCCACCATGGTACTGGGGCTGCTGGTGCTGGAGTAGAGACACAAACATGCAGGCCCATCAACCAGCAGCCCCAAGTCCACCATGGTTGCTCTGGGGCTGCTGGGGGCCCGACTGGAGACAAAAACATGCAGGGAGGTTGCAGCCAGCAGCCCCAAACACCACGACCAGTGTACCGGGGCTTCTGGGTGCTGGATCGGAGACACAGACACACAGGATCGGAACCCAGCAGCCCCAAGCACCACCATGGAGGAGCTGGGGCTGCTGGTTGCCAGATCGGAGACACAAACCTGCAGTCCAGGTTCCCAGCAGCACCAAGCCCCATGGCCGGAGCGCTGGGGTGGGGCGCAGTGGAGAGACAAACCTGCAAGAAACCTTTGGAAAGGGAGATAAACTATCATAACTTTATCTCCCTTTCCACAAGATGAGAAAACTGAACTGGTTTATTTAGTGACATGGCCCATACCTTTCTACAAGGACAGGGTATGTTACGACCACTCCCTGGAATGTCTGGTCAGAATAACATCTCCAGGGAATAACGTTACTGTGGCAAATCATCTAAGAGAGGATTCAAGCTTTTGTTGGGTTTATTTTGAAGGTCAGAAAACATGCCACCCCAACATATGCTGTGTTGTTATATTGATGATCTTGAGCTGCAGATGCTTGAAAAACAGCAAATGCATGCCGAGGCTTTCACAGAAGTCTTCTGATCTGCCTAAAATTGGACCCCCCCAAAAAGGAGTTTAAATATCATAGGACTGACTCCTGTCACAAGACAGGAGAGTAGAAGTTGACATCACACCCAAACTTTGTTGCAAACTATTTCCCACCACCTCCATTCATCCTTCCTGAAAATTGTTTACTCTCCTCTAAGAGGCCTACATCTCCCGTCTCCTTTCCCTAGGAAGAAGGTATTTAAATCTGCATTGTAAGCCACCTTCGGGAGTTACTCATTTTTCCCTTGGATCTCCCACATATACACAAGGTACACATGTTAATGAACTTTTGTTTTTCTCTTGGTGATCTGTCTTTCATTACTAGGGCCTCCACTAAGAATTCAGAAAGCTAGAGGAAAACTATTTTTCCTCCTCCATAATTCTATCTCAGGAAATCAAGTCCCCAGCTGAACAATGAGGTTGGCTCAAGTACCAACAGTGCCTGCTGATGGGAGGGAAGCTCCTAGGGAGAAATCATTGATATTGGCATCAAAGTGGGATGGAGGGCACATGCATGGTTGCTGGTGGGAGTTTAAAGTGGTTCAAAATTTTTGGAGGATCATTTGGCAAATTTGATAGAAATGGTCAAGGTACATCCAAGGGTCGTCTTTAAGGAATTACATCTGATGAGATAAAGCATGAGTGCATAAGGCCTGGTCAGAACCCAGGATGCTACTGCAGGCTCGCCTTCCATGATGGAAAAACCTGGGAACAACCTGCAGTTTTAGAACAACGTGGCATCTATATTCATAAAAGGGTAATATGATAATTAGAATGAACATCTTCTCGATGACCTTCCGGATGTCCTTTCACACAAAGCCATATTGGAGGGGCCAAGTCAGAGGAGGTTAGAGGGGATCAGGCAGTCAGGGGAGAGCAGTTAGAGAGATCAGGCTAGCATTCGAGAGCACTTAGGGGGATCAGGCTGGCAGGAAGAAGAGCGGTTAGGAGCCAGAGGTCCTGGAGTCCTGGAGGGTCCCAGATTGGAGAGAAATTTCATGTGCAGGCTGAGCTGAGGTGACCCCGTATCCCATGCACAAATTTCATGCACCGGGCCTCTAGAGTGTAAATATAGTACTTCAATTAATGTACATACCTAAATTCCCCAGTCTCCCAATAAATTCATGTTGTTTGATCTTTTAGCCAAATCAACATAACTTGTGTAAACAAACTCAGCCATTGTAATTGCTCCATATAAAACTCTTTGGATGTCTGGCACTATTTTTGTAAACAAATCTGAAGTCATGTAATCCACCAAGATGTCTGGCAATGATGAGCCCTGACACAAACTAAACAGCCACAAGACACAGGTTCCACCTTAAGAAATCACTTGAGGTTTCTGAGTCCAAAATATTTCCACATATGTATGCACCACTGCCTCCTTCCCAAATTTGGATTCAGCAAACATCCCTTGATCCCCTTAATTTTATAAATAAAAACACTACCTCCTTATCATACTCCCTCTAAAAATAATTACCTCCCATATTTTCCTCTTATCTTTTTTGTGCATGATTTTACTTATTTACTTTTCCTTGCATATTTCTTATTTTTACCATAGAAATAAGTGCACAATAAATGAGGATTTTATCTTATTCAGAATCATTATGCAGCACAGTGTGTAGGCTACTAAATATCACTTGAAAGAAGACATCTATCTAATAATAGGGTAATATTCAAATTTGACTGAATGCCATCACATAATAACAGATCAACAGGATGTGTGTGCAGCAGTGGCTAGAAGGCAGAGATTTGCAGCATTGGGGAGGGGGGAGAGAAGGAGGGGCCCAGTGGAGGGCAGCGTGTACTCTCCACATGGCGGGGGCTGTGAGCACTCCCGATGGCTGCTGCTGCTTGCCCAGAAGGACCACAGATTCCTTCTCCAAGTGGCAGCAGAGATGCTCTGCAGGGAAACTTCTGCACCAGTAGTGAAGGCAGGTGATTGAGTGAAAGCCCAACAGCAAAGGCAGGTGAGCGAAGGAAAGCCCAGCAGTGAAGGCAGGTGAGTGAGCGAAAGGCCAGCAGCAAAGGCAGTGAGGGTGAGGGAAAGCCCAGCAGCAAAGGCAGGTGAGTGAGTGAAAGCCCAGCAGCAAAGGCAGGTGAGTGAGTGAAAGCCCAGCAGCAAAGGCAGGTGAGTGAGTGAAAGCCCAGCAGTGAAGGCAGTTGAGTGAGTGAAAGCCCAGCAGTGAAGGCAGGTGAGTGAGTGAAAGCCCAGCAGTGAAGGCAGGTGAGTGAGTGAAAGCCCAGCAGTGAAGGTAGGTGAGTGAGAGGGAAAGCCCAGCAGCAAAGGCAGGTGAGGGAAAGTGACAGCTCCATGGAAAAGAGCTCTTGGCCTGGCCACACCACACCATGGCCTCCAGCACTGGAGGTAAGGGGTTCTGAGAAGGGCAGTCCTTCCTGCAGCTCCTCAAACTCCCAGGCTGCCTCCAACACCCCTTCAGTCAGGGTCGGGAATTGGTGGTGGCCTCCAGGTGTCCAGGCAACCAATGTAGGGCATTTCCTCTAGCAGTTTGACCAAGTTATCCAGGGCCAGAGGGAGACCTTCACCCTCCTCTACAGCTAGAACACTGGAAGGTGTGGTCTGCCCATCACCGGATGAGCGTACCCGATTGGTTAAGTATTGGTCAAGTGTCTGATAGCCACTGCCACTTGCACAGGGCCAACCTGGGGCTCTGGCAAGCCACCGATGGCCACTGCTGCTTGCCCAGGGCCTTCCTGGGGCTCCGGTAAGGCAATGATGGCCACTTCTGCTTGCCCAGGGCCTGCCCATGGCTCCAGCAAGCCATTGATGGCCACTGCCACTGCGAGGGCCTGAGGTCAGGCAATGAGGGCCGGGCAAAGCTCAGGCAAGCCACAGTGGCTAGGATGGCCGAGCCTCAGGCAGCCTTGTGGCCGGCTATGGCAACAGCAGAGGCATTATGGGTGTGTTGCCTTCACTGATAGCAGGGTCACCTCGCCCAGGGAAAGGTCAGAGGCAGCAGCAGCAAGGGGGTGATGGGAGCAGTGCCATCCCCTGATCAGCTGTTCGCTCCCACAGAAGGAGGTCAGACTGCAGCTTAGGCCCACTGCTATCAGTAGGGCATCCCATGAGGGCTCTAGGGCTGTGAGAAGGGCTGGCAGGGATGAGGGACCTCAACCCAGTGTCCAAATTCCGTGCACCAGGCCTCTAGTCTATATATATATAAAACTAGAGGCCATGGTGCACAAAATTTGTGCATGGGGGGTGTCCCACAGCCCAGCCTGAACCCTCTCCAATCTAGGACATCCCTCTCACAATCCAGGACTACTGGCTCCCAACCACTCGCCTGCCTCTGCCTGATTGCCCCTAACCGCTTCTGCCTGCCAGCCTGATCACCCCCTAACAACTCCACTGCCAGCCTGATCGATGCAAGAACTTCTCCCCGACCAGCCCAATTGCCCCTAACTGCTCTCCCTTGAAGGCCTGGTCACCCCCAACTGTCCTCCCCTGCTGGCCCGGTCACCCGTAAATGCCCTCCCCTGAAGGACTGGTCCCCCACAACTGTCTTCCCCTGCAGGCCTGGTCCCGCAACAACTTCCCTCCCTTGCAGGCTCGGTCTCCCCCAACTGCCTCACCTCTGCAGCCCTATTGTCCCCAACTGCCCTCCTCTGCTGGCAACACCTAGCTGCCCTCCCTGCTGGCCTGATCGCCCAGAACTGCCCTCCCCTGCAGGCCTGGTCCCCCCCAATGGCCCTTCCCTGCAAACCTGGTCCCCCGAACTGCCCTCCCCTGCTGGCCTATTCTCACCCATCTGCCCTCCACTGTAGGCCTGGTCCCCCTCACAACTGCCCTCCCCTGCAGGCCTGGTCGCCCACAACTGCCCTCCCCTGCAGGCCTGGTCCACCCCAACTGTCCTCCACTGCAGGTCTGGCCCCCCCTGCCAAACTGCCCTCTACTGCAGGCCTGCAGGCCTGGTCCCCCCCAACTACTACCCTCCCCTGCAGGCCTGGTCCCCCCAACTGCTCTCCTTTGCAGGTCTGACCCCCCCCAACTTCCCTCCCCTGCAGCCCTGTTCCCCCCCAACTGCCCTCCCTGCAGGCCTGGTTCCCCCCCAACTACCCTCCCCTGCAGGCCTGGTCACCCCCCAAACTGCTCTCCCCTGCAGGCCTGGTTCCCCCAACTGCCCCTGTGCTGCAGTCCTGTTCCCCCCGCAACAGCCATCCCCTGCTGACCTCGTCTCCCCCAACGGCCCTCATCTGCAGGCCCGGTCACCCCTAACTGCCCTCCCTGCTTGCCTGATCGACCACAACTGCCCTCACCTGAAGGCCGGGGTAACCCACAACTGCCCTCCCTTGCTAGCCTGGTCACCCACAACTGCCCACAAGTGCCCTCACCTGCTGGCCATCTTGTGGCGGCCATCTTGTGTCCACATGGGGGCAGCCATCTTTGACCACATGGGGAAGGTCATCTTGTGTCTTGGAGTTATGGTCAATTTGCATATTACCCTTTTATTAGATAGGATCAAAGGCTAAGTGACCATCCAACTGTCCAACTGTTCCCTATTATGTGCAATGACAACCACGGGGCAGACGGTCAATGCAGGAGCTGCTGAGCTGCGATGACTTGGCAGCTGAGTTTTCTGGTGATGCACACTGGAACTAGAGAGGAGGGAGCCTGATTCTGGGGTGCATTACCCGAGAACCACTTTCTCACAATCCGGGACCCCTACTGGGGATGTTGGAGCCAATTTTGGCCTGATCCCCACAGGCCAGGCCTAGGGATCCCACCTACCAGAGACCCCACCTGAACCCCCCCGCTCACTCTGCACATGACCTTTGAGCCACGGCACCACCCCCCAGTTGCTGCTGACCTAGGAGGGACCTCGGAAGGTTGGCTCCAAGACATGTGTGGCCCATCTTGCCCACTCCAGCCCCTCGGGCCACCTTCTAATTAATTCCTTTTCAATGGGCAGGAATCCATGCACCAGAAAACTAGTTTAGGAATGTTATCTTCACAAAATACATTTTCTTGTGCTTAGGACCTAGGAAAAAAATCAACTGTTCTTCATCAATCAAATAAATGAACTTCTGAACTTCTGAACTCAACAAAAATCATGAGCCAAATCCAACTATTGGTTGCCACCCAACCCTAAAAGATAAAGGTAAACAGGTCAATATGTACTGACCTCCTTCAAAGTACCATAAACCAAGCTCTCCAAATGAATGACAGGGACATAAGTGAGTTATGTACTAGAAGTCACTGAAGGATCAACAACTTAACACTCGCTTGCTTTTTTCTTGATTCTTTAAATATATGGTATACATCCGAGTGCAAAAGGTGATAATGAGTATATACACAAATTAACTTAAATATAAGATTAAAAATTGTAGCAAAAGCACAAACTTGGTTATTGATATAGAAATCTGCATATGTTTCCTTGTCCTGGGGAAGAGTGATTCTTAATAAATCCAAAAGAACAAGGCTAAAATAATGGTAGGATGTATTGGAAATGTTTGAAAATATAATAGAATCAAAGAATATATGTACCCAAAAAGAGGCCAAAATGGAGTGACTTTGAGAGATGCTTGAGCAACAAGTACCGACAACTTTCAAGGATATTGGACACACTTACATTGGCTAGACTTTAAGATCAAGACAGAATAAGACGATTTCCTTCACTAGTGCATTAAAGACTCAATAAAAGGAACTCTCATTCCCTACTTTAAAATAAATCAGGAGATATATATATATATATATATATATATATATATATATATATATATATTTTTATATATAAAAAATATATATATATATATTCCCTACTTTATATATATATATATATATATATATATATATATATATATATATATATATATATATACACACACACACACATATATATATATTTTTTTTTACAAAAATCAGTCTGGTTACATGATTTAAAAATAATTAACCTGAGAAAATTTTGGTGCAGGAAGGAAGGTCAATTAGTTATGAATGACACATCGCATCTACTTGCTCACATCATTTCCTGTCTTCAAGAACTGAATACCTAGCCCATCTGCTGTGACTCAGTGATGGTTGAGCATCCAATTGTGAGTCTGGAGTTTATCCTTCCATTCCTGGTCAAGAGACAAGCCTTAGTTGCTGGCTCAATACCCAGTGGGGGACGAGCAGAAGGCTGCCGATCAATGATTCTCTCTCATCATTGATGTTTCCATCTCTCTCTTCCTCTCCCTTACTCTCTGAAATTAATACAAATACATTTGTAAAATGAATACCCACATGAGCTTAAAGGGACTACACATAGCAACTTTTCAAGACCTTTTCTGCAAAGTAATGGGAAGTCATCTGTTCCAACTTGCTTTGTGGACTTCTTTTAAGCTAAGGAAATGTTTGTATCAATTAGCTTTTTACCAACAGTGGCCTGATTTCTGCTGTAATTGTCTTTCTGGGGTGGGCAGGCTGTTCTAAATTAGAAAGGTCTTTATAGGTTTAAAGCCCAATTACATTTGTATTCATATACTAAAGTAAATATGTTTAATGTAGTATTTTGTTTGCAAAAAGGACATCTCAACATCCTTCCCATCCCACATTCCAGCACTTGTGTGACAAAAAAAAAAAAAAAAAAAAAAAAAAAGTGATGGCTGAATAATCATGGCTCATATAGCATTATAAAACTTTGAAAATGAGAAGAAGGAAACCTGGAAATACTATTACTTCAACCACAGTGCTAAATTTTATTAAAATACTTACTTTTCCATTCATTTCTTTGGCGGCATCTGTAGCATCTTCAGGATTCTCAAAGGTAATGAAAGCAAAGCCTCTGGACTTGTTTCTTGCTCCATCCTTTATTAAAAGTACTGGAATTAAAATGTTAAATAACACATGTCAAATAAAATGTAACCTATTAAAGATTTTCAGTCTCTAAGGTTTTCAGTAATTCTCACTGAGCCTCTTAATTTGATATAATGGACACAGTATAGTACCAATCTTCTGAATCGTTTTGTAAAAGGAAAACACACAACATTTTGCATCCTCATTACCTTCCCAAAAATCTTCAGGGAATAAATGCTACAGTTAAGCTATCTTATGACATTCCATGAACTATCCCCACAACAAACTCACAATGTCTTACTTTTCCTTCTTATTACCTGGGATTGCAAGGAGCTAAGATTGATTCCTGGGCAAGTGGAATAGAGAACCTGAGAGAAGAAAATCAAGCCTGGCCAGTTTGTACAGCTTGCAGAAAGACCTTAATCTTCCCCAGCCAGGGACACTTGAGAACAAATGGCTAACACCTCTCTTCCCACATGAGAGGCTATATAGCTAAGTCAGCCTGGAACTGCTAAGGCATGAGTGGAGAAGGGGGATGAAAAGAAGGGGGGAGTTTTGTCTTCCCTACTAAACAAACCAGCTTGCTGTCTTGGGAAAGGGGGGAAAGAGGAGTTTATCTCAGTCACTAAGCAAAGAAGTCAACAGTCTTGGGAACTGCCAAGATAAAAATTGTCAGATATTCTCATCAACTCTGAGACAGCCACAACAAGTAATAGGATACCTTGATATGCAGTCTGTGCCCAAGATACTGGGCAGAGGAACCTTGAAACCTATAGAATGAAGGATTTATAAAAAAAAACCCCGAATCCCACTGGGCAAGCCAGAGTAGTTAAGATCACTGGCTTGTGCCTTACCAAAGGTGAAATTCCATAGACTTGCCCGCATTGCCTTTTTAATAAATTTGCTAGCTTTGCTCCTTTACAAGGTTCATTGTGGTACTACAAGGCTGCTGCCTATCACTCTGCTGAACTTCTTCTCATGTACATGCCAAGAACTGAGGGGGAGGCGGGAAGTGCTCTCCCTTCCACTCAGGGTGCTGTCCAATAACATCTTCTCTGGCTTTTGGGGTGTCCTAAAACAAAATGTTTAACTCAGTGCTAGAAGTGCTTTCACAATGGAACAGGGAAAGGAAGTTTTCCTAATACTTTGAAGAAGAAAAAATAGTCGTAAGGTATGTGGCTAATGTTACTATTTGCTATATGTTTAGTCTGAGCAGGTAGGCATTTTGGTTCTAAGACATACCTTCTCTTAAGGGACCAAATTTCCCAAACATCGTTTCAAGAGTTTTTGCATTGCTCCGTATATCCAGGCCTCCTACAAACAGCTTCCTAGTTCTCTGTACTTCCACCATTGTGCTGTAAATGGTTAAAAATAGACACATAGCAAAAAATTAGTTATAAATCGAAGAACATCATTTTTATTAGACTGCCTTTCAAATATTCAAGAGAAACAGCATACACTTGCCCACTTTTAAAAATATGTATTTTTATATTGTATCCTTATTATTGTTGAGAATATTACTGAAACCACTGTCCACATTTTGTCCACAATGTACCACTCAGCCATGTTCCAGCCTCATCCTGGCCCCTCAATACGCTATTACAACTGTGCCAGGGCAATGTATGCAAGTGTGCCAGGGCAATGTATGCATGAGTAAATGTGCTTTAGTTATTCTATTCCCAGCACCACTGCCCCCTTCCCTCTGAGCTTCATCAGTCTGTTCCATGTTTCCATGCCTCTGGTTCTATTTTATCCGTCCGGTGATTTTGTCATTGAATTTCACATATAAGTGCATGCAATAATGAGAGATCTGTCCTTCTCTGACTGCCTTAGTTCACCTAACATAATCTCCAGGATTCATGCTGTCTCTAAGGGAAATAGAGCCTTCTTCTTTACACTGACATAGTGTTCCAATTGTGCAAACATAGCACAACTGCTTTATTCACTCTTCTACTGATGGGTACTGGGGCTGCTACCCCATCTTAGCTATTGTAAGGAATGCTGCCATAAACACAGGGATGCGTATATTCTTTCTGAATGGTATTTTGGGATATTTAGGGTATCATTCCTAGAAGTATGTCCCTGGGTAAAATGGTGGTCCCATTTTAAACATTTGCAGGAATCTTCACACTGTGTTCCATAATGGTTACAAAAGTCTGCATCCCCTCAAAATTTGCTGTTTATTGATTTATTCATGATAACAGTTCTGCATGTTCCAGGTGATACATCATTGTCGTATTCATTCCCAAGTCTCTGTTGGTTAGTGACGTTTAGCATTTTTTTATATGAGTCTTGGCCATTTTTATGCCCTCTTGGGAGAAGTGTCTATTTAGGTCCTCAGCCCATTTGTGCATTGGATTTCTTTTGTCCTCATTTTATGAAGCTGTAAGAGATCTTTATGTATTTTGGAAAATACTCCCTTATCAGATTCATTATTGGCACATATGTTTTTACATACAGTTTCCCTTTTCATGTTGATGCTTGTATCTTTTGCTGTTTAGAAGCTTTTTCGTTTAATGTAGTCCCATCGGTTTAGTTTTTCATTTGTTTCTCTAGCCCTAGGCAAAGTGTCTGTGAAAACTCTGCTAGAAGAGTGTGATGTTGCTGTGTAAGTCTTCACCTAGGATTTTTATGGTTTCACAACTCTCATTTAAGGACTTTATTCCTTCCTAGAGTGCTGGTGCATGACATTTGTGCATTGTTTGTGTGTGTTTGGGGAGGTCCCATCAGCCTGACCTGTGCCCTCTCTCATTGCAGAACTCCTTGGGGGATGTCTGTCTGCCAGGGAGCAGGCCTAAGCCAGCAGACAGACACCCCCAAGGGGTCCTTAGTGCTGTTGAGGAGGCAAGAGAGGCTACCAACACCAGCAGTGCATTTGCCAGCTGTGAGCCCAGCTTCTGGCTGAGCAGTGCTCCCCCTGTGAGAGTGCACTGACTACCAGGGGGCAGCTCCTGTGTTAAACATCTGCCCCCTGATCTTCAGTGTTGCTCAGCCATTCGGTCCATTTACATATTATCCTTTTATTTATAGGATGGAGGCCTTTTGCACGTGTATTCGTGCACTAGGGGAGGGTTTCTGCTTATCAGCCCAATTTGCAACACACCCTTAAATGAAACCCCTGTTTTCGGGCCATTGTATTCCCATTTAGTCAGTCAAATATTTTCACAATGGCTCTGGGTGATTTCTGGAGTCTCTGCACTGTTCCATTGGTCACCATGCCTGATCACCCCCTAACCACTCCCCTCTTTTTTAGCAATGGCAACGCCTAAACTTGATATCCAGCCAAGCCAAAATTGTCTCCCCTACAATTTTCTTTTTCTTTTTCTCAAGATTTCTGTGCGAAAAATCAGTCTTCTTTGGTTGCTTATTCCTTTTTTTTAAGTATAGGGTTTTTTCTTTATAAGCCATTGGACATTTCTAGAGAGAGTGTTTGGATCTACAGATTTCTTGGATCATATGGACAGTTTAATGATGTTAATCCTTCCTGTCTATGAACATGGTAAATGCTTCCACTTGTTTGCATCTCTTTTTGCAAGCACCTGTAGTTTTCCGTGTACTGGTATCTACCTCCTTGGTTCAGTTTATACATAAGTATCTTAGTATTTTGTTGTAAGGTCGGCCAAACTTTTTTTTATTTAGCAGATCCTGTGTTTCATTATTTTTTTTTTTTATAAAAATTTCATTGATTTCTGCACGTTAATTTTGTATCCAGCTATTTTGCCAAATTCATTCAAAATCTAATAGTTTTATGATGGAGTCTTTTGGGAATGCCATGTACAAAATAGAGCATGTCATCTGCAAGGAATGGCAGTTTTGTAACCTAGAGCACAAAATGAGCACTCGTCTAACTAAAAAAATGCTCCATTTTTCAAGACATTGCTAAAAAGTCGGGACAAGATTCCTTTGGAAAACTACTGTAACTTTGTGGTGCAGTGTAAAAGAGATCACTGTTTTGAAATGCCCTATTTAGCCTAGATAAGCAGCAAGGGCATGTGTTGATAGATTCTGGACTTCAAACATCTAATAAATATCTTCTATCCATATAATTTCACACACACACACACACACACACACACACACTCTCTCTCTCTATATATATATATACATCCCATCCAGAATACGCTAATTGACCCTCACACCATCGCAAAAATGACATAGCCCACAGCCAATAAGGAGGGAATATGAATGACTGCTCCCTCAAAGATGTTGGAGCCCACAGCCAATAAGGAGAAAATATGCTAGTTGACTGACCCACCCTCAATGATGGCAGCATCCACAGTCCCAAGAGGGTGGCCCCCAGTCCCCTCAGCCCTGCTGGGATAGCAGGCGCACGGAGCCTGGCCGCTCTGTGTGCCTGCATCCAGAGTCCCCCAGTCCCCTCAGTCCCCCAGGCCCAGGGATTAGGTGCAGGCTATTCGGGGGTGGCTGTCCAGGTGCTCAGGGCCAACAGGAGGTTCAGGTAACCAGGGCCAGCCAAGGCTTGCGCTGCCACCAGTGGCAGCAGCAGAGGTATGATGGGTTGTCACCTTCCCCTGATTTCCTGGTTACCTCCCGCCCAGAGGGTTCCTGGACTGTGAGAGGGGGCAGGGGTCGGGGGTGAGGGACCCCCTCCAGTGCATGAAATTTTATGCACCGGGTCTCCAGTGTGGTGTGTGTGTGTGTGTGTGTGTGTGTGTGTGTGTGTATGAAAAAAGTACAAAATGTGTGTGTGTGTGTCCAGTGTGTCAGTGTGTGTGTGTGTGTGTGTGTGTGTGGGGGGCCCAGTACACGAAATTCGTGCACTGGGGTTTGGGGGTCCCTCAGCCCAACCTGCCCCCTCTCACATACTGGGTGCCCTCAGGGGATGTCCTACTGATGGCTTAGGCCAGCAGCCCTCGCTCTTTGTGGGAGTCAACTGGGGGGAAGGCACCAGCCCCATCAGCCCGCTGCTGCAGCCACTGCCAGTCACCACAGCCATCAAGGTGTTTTCATCAACACATTCCAGTCCCTTCAGCAAGAAAAAATTGATAAACTTTCTTTAGGCATTTTCAAGATGTGTCTTTCATAGGATATGCATTTTTTTTTTTATCCTCACCTGAGGGTATGTTCCCATTTTTTTATAGAGTGTGGAAGAGTGGGAGATCAGAGAGAAACATCAATTGAGAGGGACACTTTGATTGGTTGCCTCCTGTTGAGCCCTGACCATGGGCACCAGGCTGGGGGGCATGCAGGGACCCTGGGCCGCACACAGTGGTGGCTGCCGGGGGTCTCCACACACCCCCATTTGCCAGCAGCCAGCCCCCCATTAATGTGGGGCAGGCTGGGGGCATGGAACCCAAACTGCCTCTTGGTGCTGGAGCATTCCCAAGCGGCTGGGTGCAATGGTGTGACTGGATGTTCCCGCCCCCCCCCCCCCACCCCTGTGGCCATGCACCCTGGTCAAACATGTCCAGGGGGCGTTCTGGGACCCCTGCATATAGGACCTAAGCACGAAGGGCTCAGACTGCTCTGGGTCCTGGATGTTTAGCAATGGCTTTGTAGTATAACTTGATATCCAGTACTGACAGTACAAAATTGTATCTGGAGGACTGAAAATGTTTGGGGGAGGAGAACATTTCTTTCTCCAGGGGGCGTTCTGGGCCCCTGCCGCTCAGGACCTAAGACAGTCCTACAGGCTCTGAGCGGCTTAGTTCCAGAGGATATTTTTCCCAGACCCCACTGCTGCTGCAAGTGTTTGGGGGGTCTGAAATAAGTCCCCATGTTCCCTGCCCCCCCAAGGCTCCCAGTGGCCATGGCTTCTGGGCCCTGCCGCTCAGGACCTAAGCTCAGGGCTCAGGCTCTGAGATAGTTGGGTAATGATGTTAGCCAGACCCAGCCTCTGCAGCTGTGGCATGTGTTTGGGGTAAATGCTTCCCACTTCCCCCCCCGCATTCTCCCAGGGGGTGTGCAAGCACCCTGTAGTTTTCCGGTAGAGGATATTTACCTCCTTAGTTCAGTTTATACACGTAAGTTATCCATCTTGTTCACTCTGTTGGCTTGGGCATTGCAAGGGTCAGCCAATTTATTATTTTCTCATTTATTCATCCTGTGAGTTATATTATATATTTTATATATTATATATATATATATATATATTGATGTCTGCATGTTATATATATTATATATATATATATATAGCTATTTTATATATATATATCCTTTTTTTGTAATCCTTGGGACACAATTCATCCATTGATTTCCAGAGAGAGTGCAAGAGGAGGAAGAGGGAGTGGAAGTGAGAGAGAGAGAGAGAGAGAGAGAGAAGGACACACCTGGATTGGTTTGCTGCCACCCCCAGGGACCCCAGTGACGGTGGAGATCACCTTTCAACCTCAGTACCTGCACTTGACAGGCAATGCAACCCCTCACCCTGTCAGCAATCTCTAACTACAGAGTGACAACTGCCCAGGCAAAAGCCATTAACTTAAGTTTCATAAAAATAATGCTCGACAGCTCTTGCCATTATCTAGGGTCGATAGCACTGTTAAAAATTCCTAAAGTCCGTTTCTATTCCCAAAGGGTTGAAAAACACAAATCCTTGCTAGTCAGAAGGAAGTTAGAGACTGCGATGGGCAAATTTTAAGGATGATTATTTCTGTTGACAGATTTGGGCAAACACTGGTTAAAGGGAAAGATGAATTTTATTGCCATCTTTAAGCAGAATGAGCCAGTGAGAGAAAGACAAATATCACATGATCTCACGCATATGGGGAATCTAATGAACCAAATAAACTGATGTCCAAGAAGAAGTTGGACACACAGAAGCATGGAACAGACCACACACAGCACAGGGAAGGCGGGGGAGGGTGTGTGGGAGGGAAGAGCTGAACCAAGGAACTTGTATGCATATATGCATGACCCTTGGGCACAGACAATAGCGGGGTGAAGTCAGAGGGGTAGAGGCGGGGCAGGGTGGACCAGAAGAGGTCACTGAGGGGAAAGGGGGACATATGTACTCCTCCCAACAATAAAGGCTTTACAAAAATTTGAGGACGCTTCTGCAACCATTCGACATTTTGAAATGAAACGACCACAGGGGTTGTAGGTGTGCTGAGGATATTTTTGAATCTTTCCAGGTCTCTGAGAAAACCAGGACAAAGCAAACTTAAAACACAAAATGCGACCATGCATTGGGCCCCAGGAGCACCCGCTGTGGGTGGCAAGCTAAGCCCACTCACCCCGGAAACAGGGCACAGGAGCGCAGCCCATGTGAGCTCTTAGCCTGCGTGGGCTCCCCACCCAGCATTCCCTCCCCCAGCCAGCACCCCAGCATTCTGCCCCTCCCTGCCAGCCCCTCACCCAGGACAAAGCCTGGGGCCTTCACCTGCTCTCCTTCCCTGCCTCCTGAAGGCACACCGAGGGGGGAAGCAAGGGGCGTTTTCTGGAAACAAGCCTCCGCACACGTGTCTGCCATGCCCCTCCAGGTTGACATGGGAACTTCCTGGGCCTTCAGACAGGAAACAGCCTGACAGCAATCAGAGTGTCAGTTACCCACATCTCCCCAGCCCCAGGGACAGCACAGCTGGGCGCGTCTCCTCCTCCTCGGGATGACTTTGTATATTGCCCCCAACATTCTGAGGCCCTCACCTTTCTGTCCTCATGCAGCGGGAGGCCAAGGCTCAAAGCCCCGCTCAGAGAGGCGCCCCTCTAGTGGCTGAGCACAGCCTGGCTCCGGAAGTAGGGGGGCTGAGAGGCCAGGATGTTATGGGAGAGGAGCTGCACAGGCCGAGGGGCGGGAAGGAGGGAACCCTGCAAACTGCTGGCAGGAAAGAGGACCTCCGGGGCAAGGTTTCAAGGCCTGGAGACCAGCACTTGCTGTCTGCCTCTCTCAGGGCATCTGTCCGCTACCTGCCTGTGTGCATATCATCTCTGGTCACCCATCCATGCTCTGCCCTGCATGCATCATCTCTTTACCCAGGATCTGCCCTGGCTGCCAGCCACCACGCAGCCCCCACCTGCCATCCTCTGTCATTCCTCATCTACCTCTCACTCGTCAGGTGTAAGGTTAGTATTCCTGAGCCACTTTGCGCTGCTGTGAGTTTCTCTTTTCACCCAGGGGTCCCAGTCCTCCAGTAACCGGACAAACATTGGGTGCATGCCGCCTGTCACTACTCAAGCGATGAAGCAGAGACAGGGTTGAATCATATATGAGTGTTTATTCCAAAACTGCCGGCATAAGAGAGTAAAGGAGAGGGAGAAACAGATAGAAACATCGATGATGAGAGAGAATCATTGTTCGGCTCCCTCCTGCAGGCCCTATACTGGAGATGAGCCCACAAACCAGGCATGTGCCCTTGACCTGAAACGAACCTGGGACCCTTCAGTCCACAGTCTGGTGCTCTATCCAGCTAGCGTTGTGCCAAACCAGCTAAGGCTCTGCCACCATTTTAAATCCTCTTCAGGGTCCCATTTAATTTAAAGTGTATGCAAATATTCTTGTCCAATAGGCTTGTCTTTCATGTGGTTTCAGGGTGGAGTTTTGCATGAAAGCTCCAATGTCCTGTGAATGCCCATTCTAATATATAGTACCATCAGGAAATGTGTTTTGAGGCATGATAAATCCTGTCTAATAGAGTAATATGCAAATTGACCGCCCCTCCAAGACACAAGATGTCCGCTTTCATGTGGTCAAAGATGGCTGCCCCCAGGTGGAGACAAGATGGCCACCACAGGATGGATGGCAGGGAAGGACAGTTGTGGGCAGTTGGGGTGATCAGGCCAGCAGGGGAGAGCAGTTTGGGGCAACCAAGCCTGCAGCGGAGGACAGTTAGGGGTGATCAGGCCAGGAAGGGAGGCCAGTTCAGGACAATCGCACCAACCAGGAAGCAGTTAGGCATCGATCAGGCTGGCAGTGGAATTGTTAGGGGTGATCAGGCTGGCAGGCAGAAGCAGTTAGGGGCAATCAGGCAGAGGCAGGCAAGCACTTGGGAGCCATCAGTCCTGGATTGTGAGAGGGATGTCCGACAGCCCGTTTGGGCTCGATCCCACAAGGGGTCCCAGATTGGAGAGGGTGCAGGCTGGGCTGAGGGATGCCGCCCCGCACCATGCACAAATTTCATGGACCAGGCCTCTAGTAGGCATATCATAACTGAACCCTGCCCTGTCTCTTACTGTTTCTTTCTGTCTTTGGATCACGATGCAGCCAAACTAAGGCTCTTGTTTCAAGTCAAGTGTGGAAGGATACATTCTTGATTTCAACACGTGTTCTTCAGAGGAAACCTTGGTAATGGTGTCTTACTCCAAAATGTATCAGGACGTTCAATTATAAGGCCAGATCTGTTTATAAGGACCAGACATTTATTTTTATTGAATGAAAATTGTAAGAAGCACATAAATACATAAAGATATATTTTGTGCTTCCAAGAAACATATACTTGTTGAGGAAATACAGAGACTAAATGACCACATCTTATTCAATAAAATGTAAGTATGGTGTCAACAGGCTGAAAAAGTGATCAACGTGGGTTCAGATGGTGTGTTTTTAATAAAAACGAGGGTGAAAAGGCACACTTGAAAGAGTACAGGCATTGCAAGTTGCCAAATCACAGCATGTGCATAGTTGTGAAAAAAAGGTGTAAGTGACTCATTAATATTAGTACAGAGATGTTTTAAAGTATAACATAAATCCCTCACATTAAAATTATGTTGGAAAATTGAAAGTATTGAGATCATCAGTGTAGTTAAGAATAATATGCCTCTGCACTTGAATATAGACAACCAGCTTATCCATTTTAATTTTAGATGTGCTACTGAGCAAAGGAAATTAGTAAAATGCTCATTTATGGGCATTAGGGGTAAGAATTAGCACTGAAACATATTAATATTTATGGGAGATGTAATATTCCTCATATTTTGAAGGAGGTTCAGTGCTCTTCATATGAGCCATTAAATAATCCAGCTAAAGAGCAGTATAATCTATATTGCCGTAATTACCAAAATTAATACATTTAAATTTGAGAGCATTAGGAGAGGCCATGTTAAATCAGGGATGAATTATAAAATTATATATATATGTGACATATTGGGCATGTACTGGCCCAATAAGATATCACTATGCACAGATGATATCTTGCCAGTATTAGAATATATATCCAAGTGCACAAGAGCACGTGGATTTTCCTCAGTCCAAAATGTAATTGAAAATATAGTATAAAAGTTTTAAGGTCAGTGAGAAAGTTGCTTTTGAAATTAAATAGACATAACGTGGCTCAATATTGTGGGCTTCTGGGAACAATTGAAAGTGTTTTAACTGGGATGCTAGTAATTCAATACTTGCATAGCAAAGAATTATTAGTTCTTAGGTGAAATGTGCATGGAGCAGTGAGTGTAACGTTAAGATTAAGAAGCTTTACATAATGTTGACAACAGATTGTGAGAAACAGTGCAAAGTAGAGAAGGGGAAAAGCTGACAAATGCTAGTCAAGCTATAAGTAGGCACTGATAAATATGTATGTGGACGTATTGGAAATTGCTTGCACTTTGTTCATAAGTGGACAGGTTTTTTCCACTGATGGTAATTTAAGAAATTAAGGAAGATGTACAAGGAGGACAAGATGTCAGAAGATAATACATTCCAGAGTAACATTTTACAGCGCATACAACCATGAGCCCAAATGGAGTCTTAGAGTAAATTTTAAAAACATTGTCGTGGAAAGAGGAAATAAAGTGGTGTTTTGAATTTTTATATTTTCCTTAAAACATTGTTCTCTGTTGAGATATCCTCACATAAGTACTTTTCATTTGCAGGACTGCTGTCACGTGGGAGAGAGAATTATGCAGGTGCTCCGTGCAAAGAGCCAAGCCCTTCCAGGAGAAATTGCCATTCCTCTCCTAGAGATGATGATTGCACTACTAGTTATAGGTATCCAGAAAAAAAAAACCTAGTTCACTTAATGTATACTAGATACTGTTTGTTGTTGAGGTGAAATTCATCCATATCACACTAAATATTTACTATTGACCAAGTAAGTAGCATATAGTGTATTCAGAGTCTTATGCCACCACCACATCTGTGTAGGTCCAAAACATCTTTATCGGCCCTAAATAAAAGCTCTGCAGTTAAAACAGTCACTACCATTCTCTTCCCAGATCCAGCTTCTATCAAACATCAACCAGTATTCTGTCTGTATTGATGCACCTGTTTCCACAGATCATAGTATCGGAATGAAACAGGACAGGACCATTTGTGTCTGGCTTGTTTCTGTTAGCATAAATGTTTCCAAGGGTCATCCATGTGGCAGTAATCAGTCCATCTCCACTTTTATGGCTGATTAAATAACCCATTGCAGCTCTAGTGCACACACCTCATTTACCACTTCATCTGTTGGGGTCATTTCCACCAGAAGACTGCTGTGAGCATTCTTGGACTGGTATTTCAGTAGAAGTTTCCAGTGATTTTGGGTGCATAACTTAGAGTGGAAATTCTGAGTCATATTATAATTCTGTGTGATAAATGTTTATTGAAGGAATTTCCATTGTTTTCCACAGCAGCAGGCACCTTGTCACCTTTCTCTTGTTTGTGCACAGGATTCCAGTTTTTCTAAGTCCCCAACAACCCCTGATATTTTCCTCTTCACACATTGGAGCCTACTTAGGAAAGAAGTAGTATCTCATTTGGATTTTGATTGGCATTTCCCTAATGACCCATTATGTTGATCATCTTTTCATGAGCTTGTTAGTTGTTTGTGTGTCTTCTTTGGAGAAATGCCTCTTGAATCCTTCTGACCATTTACATTTTCCTATTTTTGTTATCAGAGTTTGTACATATTCTGTATATTAGAAGGTGATTGCAAAATACTTCCGCTTTATTTCCTTAAGTTATTCCAGCAGAGATGATCCAGGTTCCCGAGTCAGCAAGCGTTATGGCCCACCATCTAGGGAGGAGGCACACCATGGCCATGGCCTTGCAGGTTCTCAAGATGAGCACTCCTATAGAAGACACGGGTGTTTAAAAGTGTTCTCTCTTTTATCCAATTGCACGCTGCAGCTGTTAACTTGGATGCAGTTAATACCGTGTTTTTTAATGTAGTGATCGTGATGGCTATGCCAGCAGTCCTGTAGAGATTATTCTGAATGACTAACTGGAGGCTCTTACGGACGTTTATATGAGAGCTATGGTAAGTGTCCAGATATACTCTGTGTAAGTGACAGGATTGGACTTAACAGGCTCACCGTGCACGCATCCGGGCCCTGGCTGTGCTGAGTGGGCTCACACTGTGCTCATGCGCAGGAACTGGTGATGTGAGCATGTGGTACAGAGGGCACCTGTCCTGGCCCCGCCTGCCGTCTCTGGGTGGGCTCCTGAAAAGTCTCCTCCAATCACAGGCAGGACAGAAGGCGTCACCCTGCTCAGCCTAGCCCCTCACTCACAGCCCAGGTGTATGAGCCTGGCCCCTGGAGCCGGAGCCGGATGTTCCTGAGGAAGCCCACCTACTGTCCTGGGATCTGAGGCTTCCTGGGCATCCCTTCATCCTGTGCACCTCCTCTTGTCCAATCACAGCTCTCCAGGGTAGAATTTGCTTTCTGTGTGCCATCCCAGGGCCTTTCCCCTTCCTCACCTGTCCCCTGCTAAAGGAAACAGAGGCATGTGCCTTGGGCAATTATATATCCTAGGGCTGTGGTGGGCAAACTGAGGCTCGCGAGTCACATGCGGCTCTTTGGCCCCTTGAGTGTTGCTCTTCCACAAAATACCAAGGCCTGTGTGAGTCTATTTTGAAGAAGTGGTGTTAGAAGAAGTTTAAGTTTAAAAAATTTTGCTCTCAAAAGCAATTTCGATCATTGTACTGTTGATATTTGGTTCTGTTGACTAATGAGTTTGCCAACCACTGTCCTAGGGTATGGCATATCTGAAGCCTAAGATGTAGGCCTTAATCTGCATGAAGGACTGTGGCTCTGGAGCTGGGGCGGGGGGGGGGGGGAGGGAGAGGGCAGCTGTGGGCTCCAATCTCAGTGAAAGGGCCTCATTCTTTCTATCAGTAGGTCATTCCCCTCCAATCTGAAAACCCTTTCTTATGCAAACATGTTTTTTCCTAATCTCCCTCTCTCTATTTCAGCTTCCTACCATGGGTTTTCAGAGGGATATAACAAGAGAACATTTAAGAAAGGGAGACATTTTTCCAAACAGCTGCTTACTAAATAAAAGAAGGTCCCCATCACCCAAGACACCCATGCAGGTCACCAATAAAATCTGGGTATTTGTGGGTCACCAGGTTCCAACAGTGCCTTCCTAATGCATCACAGACACCTGTGTCTCCTCTGAGGCTGGCAAGGTGCACAAGACTAAGTCTCGCTGGCTCCTTTGAGAGTGCCAGTGAGAAACTGTCTCTCCTCCTGGGCAACACATGGAAGCACCGGGTTGGTCGCCCAGGCAGTATTTGTACAAACAGGTCCCAGTCAGCGGCTGGTGCATTTGCAGCTCTGCTTTCAAAAAAGGAGTAGAATGGTGCCCATATCATGAGTTCTACTGAACCAGGATCAAGGCTGAGTAAGCACACCAGCTGTCGTCCTTGCCAGCACACCCCAAGCCCATCGGATCCTCTGCTTATTCCTCACACTCCAAAATCTTCCTCCAAAGCTGAGTGTGAAACTGGAATGGAGAAAGGCAGGCCAGTCCCCAACTTTAACAAAAGGCAAGTTCTGTCCAAGTGCTTGTCTCCTTTGGGAGTGGGTTTCACGTTTCACCCTAGCTTGACATGAAAAGAAGCTTTGCTGTGTTGAGTCTTCCCTCTCCCCTAGAAAGTTCTGATTGGCCTATGTGGTTGGCTGTGTACAAGGAAGCCTTTGGCCTATTGACACAGTTTTGATCTTTCCCTTTCCCAAGGGCAACCCATGCAGGGTGCTGCAGTGTGCACCGGCCTCCGTACACCCAGGCCTTAGCACCCTCCCTGGCATATAATGCCACACTACTGCTTACTTCCTTGCAAGCCTGCCCCACACAGGGAGGGTGGCTCTGCCTATGTGCTTTCACATTCACAGGACAGGGCCCTTGGCTTCCGCTGAGCAGTGAAGCCACCTTGGAAACGTCACCTGTCTTCTGTCTGACAATGGCATGTCTATGCGACTGACTACCCAGGCCCACGGAGTTGAGAGCCTACTAAGGGTCAGGAGCTAACATCAGGTCCCTGTAGTGTACTCCTGTAGTGAACATTTTCCCTGTCCCCTGGCCATCCTAAAACACTCATTCTCTGAAGTCAGCTGTCCTTCCCTCCTCTTCCAGGCAACACCCTGAAAGAAGGGAACAACACCCTAAGGCCTTCTGAGGCCTGGTGTCTCCTCTTCTGTGGCCCTGCCTCTTTCCAGGCAGGCCGAAATGCAGGAGAGGCTGCTTCCAGAGCTCCCTGTGAGGGCTTCTGCTCAATACCATTACATGTTCCTGCTCCCAACAACACAGAGACAGCAACACCTGGCTAGCTTCTTTATGGATCTTTCATGTCTTTGGCCTTCTCACTAGGATTCTTGTTTCACTATGTCCTTGACCCTCTCATTAAAATCCTTGAACAACCTTATAACCATTGTTTTGAACTCTGTATGCAGTAGTTTGCTTGCTTGCATTTCATTCCTTTGTCTCTGCATCTTGGCTGCTCCCCTGGTTTGTTTCTATGCACTACGTAGATTTTCTGTGTCTCCTGATTAGATAGAGTGTCCTTGTGTTGTTGCTGTTCTATAGGGCTCAGTGGCTCAGCCTCCCCAGTTACCTGAGCTGGGCCCTCCAGGTGTACCTGTGTGTGCTGTGTGCTCAGTCTTGTTGTAGTTGAGCCTTGATTGCTGTTGGCATCAGTGGATAGAACTGATGTCCAAACAAATTGACGGTGAGGACCAGCTGCAACCAGAGTGGGAGAGGTGCTGTGCATGAGACACTCCTATGGAGCAGGACTTGCTTCTGTGGGCTTTTGTGCTCACTGAGTCACCCCTGGAGTGTTTCACTTGTGGGTATGTAGAGTTGTAACCTGATATGCTTTAAAGCAGTCTAGCAGGTGGCCTGGCTCCTGGGCCTCCCAGGAGGTGCAAAGTCAGCCACTTCCTGGGGCTTCTCAGCAGGAGCTAGGGAGCTGTCTGCAGATGGCTGCTATTTTTATTGGGCTTGGAAATGCCCAGGAGAGACCCAGCCATGAAGAAGGGCATATTGCTGCTAGTGCTGGACATTGGGCTGTTATTAACATTTGTGGGGCACACTGACCAGAGCTGCTGCTTGTTGGAGAGGTTTTAGAAAAGTCTGAAGCCTGAGCCAGGTCAGGACATTCATGTGGAAAAGCTGCTGCAAACAACTTGGCTGGAGCTGCCAATTAGATGTGGTGGGGTGTCAGGAAACCACCAATTTAAAGGAAAAAGTTGGGGCCACACTGAACTTGTAGAAACTCAGGTATGAATGCTAGCAGCTCTGTGAAGAGGAAGTTCCTAGCACCGGATCAATGACCCCTGTGAGCAAACTCATTGGGGAACAAACCGACCCCTAGTTTCTGCCCCAATGCCAGCCAATCCAGTTCCTCCTTGACTGGCCCTGGATCCCCCAAAGCTACCCCTTAAGGGTAATGCTGGGTCTCCAGTATCTTCCATGTCACTCAGCCACCATCCCCACTGGTTTTCACAGTACAAAATTACAGGGACTTCCCTTCTCAGCTGTGGAACCCTAGGCTGGGGATTTCTAGTGTGGGTCTTGAACCCTTTATTTTCATGGGAGGCCTCTGCAGGTGAGAAATCCCTCCTGACTGAAAAATCACAGCACATGTAGGTGTGGGGCCAGTCAGTTCCTCACTTCTGGCCTCCTAACCGTGCTGATGTCCTTTCTTCTTTACTTCTCTAGTTGTAGGATTTGCATTCAGCCTCATTTCAGCAGCTCTGAATGATAGTTGTTCTGTGTTGTATATATCATTGTGATGTGGTTATGGGAGGTGAGGAGTACTGGTGTTTACCTGGGCCACTATCTTGGTTCTCCCCCCTATAACTTTTATTTTATTGTGGAGTTTTCAACATGCCCTAATTTTTCTTTGTGGATGAAAAAAACTGTATTTTTAAAAATCAATAAGCAAATATAATCTTAATAGTTCAATATGTATGAATCAACACTTTAAACCTATATATATTTCTTGGCCCCAAAGTGGAACATTCTAACATATGATCAATAAAAATGAATTCTGCAGAAAGCTCTTGAAAAGGACACAGATATTGAAAATGGTAACCTAAAATAAATTTAGGCTGAAGTATATGCCGTTTCCCTAAGGTGATTATGACTGTTTGGCACATCACTTATCCCATGTAATTTTATAACTTCAATAATTCTTTAACATTATCAAATCAGTTTCATGTGTGGTTTTTCTACACTTTGGAAATTACTGTGTTTCACTCATATAGTTTCTTACTGATATGTTTCATTAGTTCTTTAAATTTTTAAACATTTTTGACTCACTGCTTGGCAATATTTTTACTTTTATTAAATTCATGGGTATGACATTGTAAATACCTTTACCTAGCTTTCAGGTGTACAATTCTAAAATATATCATCTGTACATTGTATTTTGTACACCACCCCAAATGAAATCTCCTTTCATCGTTGTATTTTAGAACATTACCTAAGTGTTCTCCACCTGAGGGATGCCATCTTGCTCCTCCCCTTTCTCCTCTTCCACATCCCAGACTTCTTATATCACCTCTGTTTCTTGAAGGAAGTGGTGACCTCCATGCATCCCTCTTTCACAAGATGGTTGCTTGGCTTGATCTACTTTCATTGTTTTTCCACCCACACATTAAAATGATTATGCATTAAATCCACAAAATTGCAGCACATTTAAATGGCACAAGTGTACAACTTTTATGAATCTCTTTATCATGGCAACCAAAACAAAATTGAACATAATTTTAAAAAAATTTTCCCAAACCAAAAATTGTCTTCAAAAAGCATTTAGACTTTCATCATGTTAACTTTATGGAACACTTACCACTCACTGCCTTCCATTAACTCCACTAACACAAAACCATATATGCTGATTATTAAAAGTTATGCAAATGCCCTCTAGAAATAAACAAAGTTTACCATGTCTCATATACCATGAGAAATTACATGCATTACTTTCCCTTACTTTATTTTTGTATTGCCATCTTTTATTTCTTTTAAAGTATACCCAGATGATATAGAAATGTTAATACTTTGGAAATTAATTATCCATTCAATCATTAAAAGTGATTGTTTATTTTACTCATCCTCTGTATTATTTTTATTATTTCTTCAGTTAAAGTGATTGAAGTAAAAATTCTCAGTATGAATCCATGTCTTTACTTACATAGTTTTAAAGTATTTCATCTCTTCTATTTTTACATAGAATCCTTACTTAATCTTTCATATGTTTACATCACTCAGCTGTTTTTATTTAAATGTGCCCATGAATATAACTTTTGTAAATATAGCACTTTGGTTATCATAAGTGCTTAAATTCTTTGATGTCCCAAAGTCAAATTGGTTGTGTAAACGTCACTCAGGGGATAGTAATTGACCCACATAAGCAACTTTGGTGAACAAATTTGTTATTACTTTTGTAAACAAATTCCAATAATATTTCTGCCACACAGGGGCCCTGACACAAAGCGAAAGCCATAAGAGCCCTTTGCGTACTCTGGGTCTAAAATATTTCCTAGAGATCTATGCACCACTGCCTCATTCCCAACATTCAAGATTTAGCTAATAACCCTTGGCTCCCTTGATTTTTTAATGAATAAAAGCATTGTCTGCTATCCCTACTAATTTTACCTAAATTACCAACCTCAGTTTCCTTCTCAACATTCTTGTGCATAATAGTACTTACTTTTCCTTAAACATCTGTTATATGTACCAAAGAAAATCAGTGCCCAATAAAACAGGAGGTTTGTCTTATTCAGAGGCATTACTCAGCACTCAGGAGGTAGGCACATAAATATCTGTTGGAAGAAGTAATTGAAGAATAATGTCTACACAAACTCCATTTTGTTGTGCTTAGAAAGTAGAAAAAATAAAAAGAATCACCTTCAATTATTCTTCCTAAGTCAAACAAATGGATCACTGAACTTAACAAAGATTATGAGCCAAATCCAAATCTTAGCTACTACAAAACCCTAAAGATGAAGGTAAATTATAAGGGTCAATATGTAAGGAGTACCTTCAATATATAGAAGACAAAAGGACATTGAGCAGATTAAAAGGACCTGAGGAATCACCTCACACCTGTCAGAAGGATATCATCAACAAATAACAAGTGCTAGCAAGGATATAGAGAAAAGGGAACCCTAGCACACTGATGGTGGGAATGCAGATTGGTGCAGCCATTATGGAAAACAGTATGGAGTATCCTCAGAAAATTGAAAACAGATCGCCCATATGACCCTGTCATCATCATCCCAGTTGTGGGAATATATTTTAAGAAACCTGAAACACTCATCAGAAAGAATACATGTCTCCCTATATTCATAGCAGCACAATTTACAATAGCTAAGAATTAGAAAGCACTGCAGTGCCTATGCCAGGGGAGTGCATAAGAAAAACAAATAAACAAACTGTGGTACATTTACACAATGGAACACTACACGGCAGAAAAAGAAAGCACAACTCTTATCATTTGCAAAACATGGGTGGACCTATAGAGTATTATGCTAAGTGAATAAGCCAGCCAGAGAAAGACACATATCGCATGATCTCATTCATATGTGGAATCTCATAAACAAAAATGGAGCCAGAGACATGGAAGCATGGACTGTCTGTGGAAGCTCAGAGGGAAGGTGGGGGAGGGTGAGTGGGTGGTGGGTGGGAGGTAATCAACCAAAGACCTTTTATGCATGCATGCATAACCCACAGAAGGAGACAATGGGGGTGGTGAGGGTCAGGGGCAGGGAGCTGGGGTACCTGGAATGGTCGATAGGGGGAAGGAAATGGACATATGTAATACTTCCAACAATAAAGATTTTAAAAAAATAACACTGCCATGAAAAAAAAAGAAAAAAAAAAAGACATGTTATACTTTGGTCAGGGAACAGGGACTGTGTACACTTCAGGAGGACAGGGGCCTGATGTTACCTCCACACCCATAGGTTCTCAATAGCTTTGACTTGGGAATTCACTCACATTCCAGTTTTCTCAGACACCTACCCTTGTCAGGACAGAAGACCTGTGACGTTTTCAAGTTGACATCACTGCTAAACCAGAATCCCTGGAACTGGACCCAGAAGTTAGCAACCCTGATAGTCATGGTTCACTGCCTTGTGGATAGCTGGGCATGAACTAACCTCTAGGCCAAGCTCCATGCAAGTCCCATGCACAAGAATGTTGAGAAGGAAAATGAGGGTGGTAATTTAGGTAAAATTAGTAGGGGCAGCAGACAACGCTTTTATTCATTAAAAAATCAAGGGAACCAAGGGTTATTAGCTAAATATAAATCCATGGGGATTCTGATTACCCAGAGACCTGTGGGGAGTCCAGGATTCCAGTCTCTGGCAGAGGTCTTATCTGGGCATCGCAGGTGGATTCCATCTCCTCTAAGTCCCAAGGCGTTCCTACCAAGGTGGGGAAACCATTAGCCGAGGGTGCTGTCAACACCTCTCAGAATGGACTGAGGTCTGCCCAAAGCTGTACCTTGCTTTCAAAGAAGAAAGGCTTTCCCATGGGCCACCCAACTTTGTGTGACATATGCCATTCTGAAGGAAGTAAAAGGATCATGAATTGGATCAGAAGGGATCCAGGACCTGGTAATGAGCTGGTCAGGGTGGATAGGAGTAGGAGCAGAGCATGGTGCTTGCCATTCACAATAGAAGGCCACGAGGGGTCAGCAAGGTCCTGTAGTTGGGAAAGGTATTTTTGTTGTTATCCTTTCCTGTTTAAAGTTCCATTAGCTGCTTCCTGAGCCACTCCTAAGTGGGACACAAAGGAAGGTTTGTTGAACATTTTAATGATGTTGCTTCTATTGTGTCTGGATAATTCCTTTTCTAGAAGTGCCAGTAACATCTCCCAACAGAGGGGGATCAAGAAGGGGTTGAGTCTGCATTCCCACCAGCAGTGTACAAGGGTTCCTTTTTCTCCATATCCTTGTCATTTGTTGATTTGTTGATGGTAGCCATTCTGACAGGTGTGAGATGATACCTCATTGTTGTTTGGATTTGCATCTCTCGGATGATTAGTGACTTTGGGCATGTTTTCATATGTCTCTTGGCCTTCCTTATGTCCTCTTTTGAAAAGTATCTATTTAAGTCCATTGCCCATTTTTTGATTGGGTTGTTTATCTTCCTTTTGTTATGTTGTATGAATTCCCTGTAAATGTTGGAGATTAAACCCTTATCGGAAATAACATTGAGAGATATTTTCTCCTATGCAGTGGACTTTCTTGTTTTTTTCTTGATGGTTTCTTTTGCTTTGCAGAAATTTCTTTTTGATGTAGTGGCATTTGTTTATTTTCTCTTTAGTTTCTATTGCCCTAGGAGCTGTATTGGTGAAGATATTGCTTCGGCATATGTCTGAGATTTTGCTGCCTACGGATTCATCCAATATTTTTATTGTTTCCCATCTTACACTTAAGTCCCTTATATTCATTTTGAGTTTACTTTTGTGTATGGTGTAAGTTGGTGGTCTAGTTTCATTTTTTTGCACGTTTCTTACTAATTTTCCCAACACCATTTATTGAAGAGACTGTCTTGATTCCATTACATGCTCTTGCCTACTTTGTCAAATAATAGTTGAGCACAGTGGTTTAGGTTGATTTCTGCATTCTCTATTCTATCCCACTGGCCTATATGTCTCTTCTTTTGCCAGTAGCTGGCAGTTTTGAGGACAGTGGCTTTTAATACAGCTTGATATATAGTATTGACATCCCCCTTACGTTGCTCTTGTTTCTCAGGATTGCTTCAGCTTTTGAGGTGTTTTTTTATATTCCAGGAGGTTCTTTCTAGGTTTTTGAAATATGCCATTGGTATTTTAATGGGGAGAGCATTGAATCTTTCGATTGCTTTGGGTAGTATAGACACTTAAATGATGTTGCTTCTACAAATCCATGAACACAGTATGTTCTTCCATCTCTTTATATCTTCCTCTGTCTGTTTTTCAAATGTCCTGTAGTTTTCTGAGTAGAGGTCTTTACTTCCTTAGTTAAGTTTATTCCTAAGTATCTTAATTTTTTTGGTGTGATGGTAAATGGGATTGTTTTTCTTAGTCTCTTTTTCTGTATGTTCAATGTTGAATCTAACACCATAGATTTCTTGTTGTTAACTTTATTTCCTGCTACATTGCCAAATTCATTTATTAAGTCTAATATCTTTTTGATGGAGTCTTTAGGGTTTTCTATGTATAGTATTATGTCATCTGCGAATAATGAAAATTTTACTTCTTTTCAAATTTGGAAGCCCTTTATTTCTTCTCCTGTCTGATTGCTGTGGCTACCACTTCCAGTACTATATTGAACAGGAGTGGTGAATGTGGGCATCCCTCTCTTGTTCCTGTTCTTAGTGGAAGTTGTTTAAGTTTTTGCCCATTGAGTATGATGTTGGTTGTAGGTTTGTCATATAAGGATTTTATTATGTTGAGGTAGGATCCATCTATTCCACTTTTCTGAGTGTTTATATCAGGAAAGGGTGTTTGATTTTGTCAAATGCTTTTTCTGCATCAATTGATATGATTATGTGATTTTTGTCTCTCACTTTGTTTTACTGATGTATCACATTTATTGATTTGCAGATATTGTACCAGTCTTGCATTCCTGTAATAAATCCCACTTGGTCATGGTGTATTATCTTTCTAATATAATGCTGGATCCAGTTTGCTAGAACGGAGTTTCCTCCACAACTAAAAATATAACTCCAACTTGACCCACTGATCCCACTTCTATGAATATATCCCAAAGAAACTAGTAACACCAATCAGAAAGTATTTAGCACCCCTATGTTCATAACTGCATAATTTAAAATAGCTAAGATTTGGAAACAGCCTATGTGTCCATCAGGAGATGAGTGAATTAGGAATACATCTGTACACTGGAATACTACACTGCTGTTAAAAGGAAGGATCTCCTACCATTTGCAACTGCATGGATGAAGCTGGAGAGCATTATGCTAAGTGAAATGTCAGTCAGAGAAAAATAAATGTCCCATGATCTCACTCATTTACAGATTATAATGAACTACATACACTGATGAACAGAAACAGATATAGAGACAGAGAAGCATCAGTCAGATGCTCACATATCAGAGGGAAGATAGGGGAAGGGAGGGATAAGGGGGAGAGATCATCCAAAAGACATATATGCATTCATATCAGCATAACCAATTGACAGAGACAGCAAGGGGTGAGGGCAGGTATGCGAGGGGGGCAATGGGGAAATATGGACACATATGTAATACTTTAATCAATTAAAAAATGAGAAAAAAAATAAAGAAGTGGCTGAAGGGGCATTACCAATCTCCAGCTCTGCTCTTGGTCCTCGAGAAGGGCAATAAGTAGATTTCCCATACCCCAGCCAGCCTGGGATGTGGGATGTTCCCACCTTTGTCCCACACAGCAATGGGTAAATGTCCTAGGATTCCTCATCCATCAGCACTGTGACTCCTGCAATAGGAAGGTAAGGACACCCCAAGGAGGGCTTGATTCCCTCATCTCTGTCATTGGGCTCATTCTGTCCTGACTGAGAAAATTCATGGGATGGGGCGAATGCAGTTTTACAGCTGTTTTAAACCTCAATAAACCTCAATTATTAAGACTCTCCTACTCAACTTGGTCATCCCATCCAGCTCAGTACCAGGCAGAGAAAACTCCCACATGCATCTGAGCTCAGTTACCTTTGTATCCCTCTTTCTACCGTATGGGCTAACACCTGCCACAGGAGGTGGACCAGGCCCTCCCATTAGGACCATTGTACTTGTTTCTATGTAGACTTGGCTGACGGTTAGTGCTCCTGAGATAGTGCTTGGCCTTGCTTGAGGAGACATTGGATGCTGAGTAAAATCAATTGTAGTAGGAGAAGTGGATGAAAAAAAGGACCAAAGAAAGACAGAGAGACTTCCCACAATGTTGAAGGCCACAATACCCATGAAGGAGAGACTTCAGTGGGATTGATGGCCACTGAGAGGGAAGCAGGAAGTGGGGTTCCTGTGTTTCAGATTCTGGGAGGTGACAGGTCTGACTTGGCAAGGAGCCTTACCCCCAATCTGGTCCTAAGAGTGTGGCAGGATGTCACATGGGACACACAGTGTTCTTCACCATGCCCCTTACATGGTCCACTGAGAATCCTCATTTCAGAGCTGTGTGACTTCTGGAGGAAAAATCTGCCACATGCACAGAGAGATGGTTGGCCTGGTGTATTCTTCTGGAAAGAGTTGGATTTAGAGAACAGACAAGTCAGGATCAGCTGGTCCTGGCCAGAGTGATATGGAACTATACTCAGGAATGACTGGAAGTTCTATGGATCAAAACACTCCGACAGAGCTAAGGCACAAAGTTAGTGCTCTTGTGCTTATCACAGCACAGGCGTTCTGAAAAGAAAAGGGCGATGCCACTCTGGCAAAGGGTGGACAGACATCTATGGTAGAGTAGAGCAGAGCAAATGGAACGTGGTTGGCAGTGAAAATTTTCTATGATATCATGGTTTCAGTGAGGGTGCCTAAACATGTATGTGTTCCATTAAGTCAGTTTCCACAATACTGTCTTTAGTGTGAGATAACAGTGAAATGGTAGTAATCCCTGACCTGTTCAGAAATCCACCAGCCAGACCAGTGGTTCAAGTAGACTGGACCCTCATCTCCTGGCCACTTTTTTACATTATAAACCAGAAGTTTAGGGACCATGTCTGGCCATTGTTGGTACCAGTAGACATAAACATAACCACTGAAATTATCGCTGCATCTGGAACAGGAGGTGGTGACCGACTGTCCAGAGCTCTGGACACTGAGGGAGGCTGAATCAGAGCAGACTGGGCTCAGGACCCTGAAAACAGCCAAAACATACACTGCTGAGTTCACTGCTGGGGCCCCAGTGAGCCTGAGGAGGAGGCAAAGAACCAGGCCAAGGTGAACCCACGGTCCCTTCTCTGGAGGCCTCACCTGGGCTCTGAGTGAGGAGGGTGAGCAGGAGCAGAGGCCGGGTCATGGTGGAGATACCCCAAGGGTGCTACCTTCTGACACCTCAAGCCTGAGCCTGGTTCCCCTAAACTTCTCTTATCCTCTCCCCTGCCTCAGAGGAGGGAGGGCCCTCCATGCAAATCTGCTTCCTTCCCCTGCCTCACCACATCCCACTCCACCTGACTTAGATACCCCTGCAGCCCTGGAAATAAGAGCTTTAGGAAGAATTAAGCTCTTGCCCTGGTAGCTTAGTGGGATACAGCATCATCCTGCACCTCTTTGATCCCCGGCCAGTGAACATTCAGAAATCCAACAATGAGTGCTTAAGTAAGAAGAATAACATTTCTCTCTCCCCCTTCCTCTCTCTCTAAAATCAATCAGTAAATGCTTTTAAAACAGCCAAGCTCTTTAATATACTTTAATAAGGTCCTGCTGAACCCTGGACAGATTGCAGAAATGGAGCTGTCCAGGATATATCTTCCTTTTCTATTGTGGGAGATCTGGTGGCTCCTGAGTGAGAAATCACCGGACTTCCCCCCTCTGTGCTGTGGACAAAGGTGTGGACAGATTTGCTGAGAAGATTCAGGCGCTCCATTACCTGGGTGTCAATGGCAGAGCTGGGGACTGCATATTACCCTCCACTCCTTCTTATTCCCCTTAGTGAGGATGGCTCCTCCGCATGGCTCCATCCTCTGTCTTTGCAGTGGTTTGAGCCTGAAGCTGAGGCCTAGGCCATATTAGCTCTTTTAAGAGATCATGTATTAGGCACAACTGTTTGGGGACTTCAGGGGCTCCCAGGGAAGCAGCGCTTCAAACTACATCCTCATACAGCATAAATCCAAGCAAGTACCTTCCCCTCATCCAGGCCATTGCAGCCCCTGGGGGCCTAAGATGGTACAACTTCCTGGTGGCCCGAGACTCTGCATTCCTCAGGGAAGGCAGCGGAGTGGGAAGGGGCTATCCTCAATTACTTCCTTTGCATCATCTGTCCTATCCAGCTCAGTATCGGGCCCCCTGAACCCTTCTATTTCCCGGTGAGCCCATTGCCCTTTGTCTGTCAACTTCCTCTAGCCTGGAATGTGTCTCGCCACACCAGGTGTCCCATATGCTCATCTCAGGGCTGAGTAGCATGTCCCACCATAGACTGGGCACAAGGGTGTTGCTTGTGAGATAGCGCTGGGCTCAAGGCTGAGGACACATAACTGAAACCAACCCGTATAGGAAGGTTGGATGAGAAACATGGGGCCATGTGAAGACAGACTGATTTGTAGAATTGTGGGGAGAAAGGATATTGCACAAAGAAAGGGCTCTGTGGTACTGAGAACCCCAGGGGCTTGGAATAGCAGGAGTCAAGGTAGGAGATGGGCTGGTTCCTTCTGGAGATTCCAGGGAGAGTCTGTTTCCTGACTCCTCCAGTTGCTCGGCAGCCAGCATTCCATGGCTGTAGCTCCAATCTCCGCTCTGTGATCCCATCTCTTGCTACTCTTCTGTCCTCAAATCTGCCTGCTCACACCCAGTAATCCATTGCCTTTGCATTAGTCAGGGTTCTCCAGAGCAGCTGGAGATTATGAAGACTTGGCTGGTGTGATTTCAAACATTGAGCACCCCAAGATCTGCAAGCTGGGGGGCCCAGGAAAGCTGTTGGTAAAATTTGGCCTGAGTCTGAGGACCTGAGAACCAGAGGAGGTGATGGTGTAAGATGCAGTCTGAGGACAGAGGCCTATGAGATGCGATGTGATGTTCCAGCCTTCCAGTGATTCAGGAATAAAGGCGTGAGCTCCTTCTTTTGTCCTAGGCAGGCTCTCAGTGCATTGATGCTGTGCACAAAGGGAGGGTGATCTCCTTTTAGGAGTTCACCAATTCAAGTGCTAATCACTAGAAGCTGGTCAGAGACACACCCAAAAATCATGTTTAAGGTGGGCTCTTGTCCTGTCTGTGGGCCAAGAAACCAAGGCATACATTTAACAATGACAGTCCCTATCTCAAAGCCTTCATCCCATCTGCAAACTCCATTTTGCCTTATTAGGTAACAGTCCCAGATCCCGGGGATGACCTCCTGGATATCTCTGAGTGCTCATCCCTCAGGCGCAGGAACCAACCTTCGAGTCCTGCACAGGAGTGTAGGCACACACACACACACACACAAACACACTAACTCACACACACACACACACACACACAGGAAAGGCTCTGTCTCTGTGGGGCTGTTCTCAGGATGTTTTGCACAGTATCTCACTGAGGTGTCCCTGACACAGGAGCTACCCAAAACCGACTTTTAAACATCCTTTAGATGACACAGCTGTCCTTTTCTTTAAATACTTTTCTTATTAATGGAAACCTGAGAGGCTGTTCCCACTTCTTGAGCATGCACACAAAGCAAGGGAAAGATCTAGAAATATCCATCGGTGTAATCCTGCCTTGCTCACAGTCTAGCTTCTGCAGCCCTCACGAGTGCTTCCCATTAAAATATGCCTTACCATAAACCAAAGAGGACATTCTCCTTCTACAATCAAAGCCATTTTAGGAAGTCACTTATGAATTCCCACACTGGTCCCCACGGGGTTCTTTTTATAAGGGATTTCTTCCCTCCCATCCTGGGCAAAAGGGGCTTTCGGTGTGGAGCCTCGGTGACATCATGTGGTACCTCTCAGCTTTCTGCCCTTTCCCTCCTTGATGTCTGAGGAGGCACGGGGCCCAGCCCCTAGCTAGCATTACAGAAATAAAGGACAGGTGATCATGATGTGACTCCACCTGAGAGAGGAGAGGCCTCCCCCTGCTCCCTGTGAGGCACTTCTTCAGGAGGGAGGAAGGACAAGCATGAAGTGTGGACTGATGGCTACACTCTGGGTTTGGGAAAATACTGAAGGGAGAAGAGCTGGGTACACCAGACTCCAGAAGCACAAGCCCACATTTGTTCTGAAGTTCCACACTAGACTCAACATGCATGACGCCTGTGGGTGGATTAATCTCTTCATGCGTTTGTCTAGTCCTGTTAGGTGGATGCAGTTAGGAGGAAGTTGGCTCACCAGACAAACCCCGATGCTATCTTTTGATGGGTGGGACAAAGGAGTCAATTGGGAAACATTTCATCAAGATGGAAAGGACACTGTGCCAAGCTTGGTACAAGGCCAGCTGGTAGGGACTTGGTAGAAGTCAACTCTCTACAGAGCACAGGTTTTGTCCCTCCAATTCTCCCCCAGCTCAGTCCCTGTGAAATACTGATTGAGTGTTGGGTCAAAGGAGACAGTGAGCCTAATGGAAGGTCTCATCTGGGCTCCTCTCTCTTCCTTCACCCTACCAATTATTCAAGGCTTCCCTCAGTTAACAGGGTTTCAGCAATGGGCCTGCATAAGCAAGGCCCCAGTAAAGGACCATGCTGACTAGATTGCAGGCGAAGCAAAGTTGAATATGTGGTATCCCGTGTGGTACTCTTGTTTTTCCATTGACCACCAAACTGGAGTAGGTTCCTCATGTCCATGATGAGAGGTGAGAGAAGTTCAGAGAGCACTCCAGCCACAAAGACATAAATGTCCCTGCACACAGGGAAGCAGGAAGTAAGCAAGCAGCATCCTATGAGCTCAGGGCAGGTTTGTTCTCATTTCCCCAGGGGGCTTGCAGCACTGTGCTAACGGCCAAAGATGGGATATAAAACTGTGACATCATCCCACTTCTCAGGCTGGAAACTTGAGATGGTCACAGAGGCTGGGGTGCCAAACCTGCACCCAGAGGAACAGTCTGAGATCCCCGAAGGCTAAGAACTGACAGCATCCTTCAGGAGTTGAGAGGTAATGCCCAGGCCTTCTTGGTGCCAGGCCACCTCATTATAAATCCCCACACACTGCCCCCAGAGTCACTGTCTCTTCCAGAGCTTCTGTCCCAGACCCCTGAATGCTGAGAGGTTGATTCAGGACAGAACAGAGTTAAAGAATTTCAAAATGAGAACAAAGGCACAGACAGATTGGTAAGTCCAGGACCATAGTTCCAGGTGAGTCACAATAAAATAACTGGTCACCCAAGACCCCAAAGGTTGGTGTCTCACCTGTGGAGTGATCTGGTTGGTGAGGAGTACAGGAGCCCAGCCATGCTAGAGGCACTCTGGGTGCCTCCTGAGCCCAGATCTGGACAGGGCAGCCTACCCGTGGGGTTACTGGTCTCAGCAGGCTGCCCTGTGTTGGGGGTGGGGGTGGGAAGGTGGTTACACATATTCATTCATAGGACTTCTCTGAGCATGCACTATCTTCCCTGTCCCCTCTCACTTCAGACCCCTGAGTGTGGGGCCTTCAAGAGTGTCCTTTCTCCTTGGGACCTGGCCAAGGGGGTGTGGCTGGTATATAGGTTTAAAAATAGATCTACCAGGGGTTCCCCATGGGCACAGGGCCCCTGAGCAGAGTTACTCTAGGGAGAAGAGCTGACACCACAGGTCCCAATAACTGTGAGCCAAGGTTTGTTCCACAGTTCCACAACAGTCTAAACAAATGGTCATGATAACTATGCATAAGTCAGTCTCTCATCAATTGGTGCAATTGGAATCTCAGTTAGGATCCGTTTAGGGCACCTGGAGCCTCACCCACACCCCATACCCCACACCCCACACCGACATTGGAGGGTTGGCAGAGCCCACCGACAAACTTAGTGAGCCCTGGACTGAGGTTTGGGACACTGGATCCCAAACAAAGGCTCCCTGCTGTGTCCCTTCCTGTGGCTGCAGCTGCCACACAGGCAAACAGAGTTGCAGTGTCTCCCCTTGGACTAGTGCTTGCAGCATCTCCCCTTGGTCCAGTCCCACCAACAACAGCCCTCTCCATCCCAGTAAACAAATTACTCAGCCTTGTAGTACCTGCTGTGCTGAACATAGCAGATGGTAAGGCCTCCCTGTCCAGTATGGTAGCCACCAACCACATGTGATGAGTTATCCCTTGAAATATATCTAGTGCCCTTGAAGAGCTGAGTTTTTATTTTTTATTTTTTTATTTGTTTATTGATTAAGGTATCACATATTTGTCCTCATCCCCCCATTCCCATCACACAACCCTCCCCACACATTCCCCCATCCCCCCTGTTGTCCTTAACCGCTGGTTAGGCTCATATGCTTGCACACAAGTCCTTTGGTTGATCTCTCCCCTTTATCTCCACCCTCCCCTACCCTCCCTATGAGGCCAGACAGTCTGATACATGCCTCCTTTTTTCTGGGCCTATTCTTGTTCATCAGTCTATGTTATTCATTATTTCCCCTAGATGAGTGAGATCATGTGCTATTAGAAAAACACTTATAAGAACAGAAAATGAGACAAGCAATAATGGTTATGGTGACAGGCAAATGAATCAGTCTGTAGTGAGTTTCTTTCTAGGCCAACAGTTCTTTTGAGTCCCAATTTCAATGTCCAACAGTTCCTTATATGTACATGTCAGCACTAACATTACAGTTGTGGATGGTGGACAAATGGTGGTACTGCAGGTCCGACTCTGTCTGGTTTGGTCCTGGGCAACCTGCAGTGATGCCCAGCTGCTAACTGCTAGTATGGGAAGGCCACATCAGCATCTTCCATCTCTGGAATGCTTCTCTTTTGTCTTCATGGCTGGAGAAGTCCAGTCGATTCCTCTCTGTTGCTGGAATCCACATGGTCTCAGAGTTGTTTTCTGAAAATATACAAACATATTCTCAACCAAAAGTTAATAAAGGAATATTTTCTATAAATTTGACTTGGGATCCTATTTCATTTTTTGCCCAAATGATTTTCCTCTGGCTTGTTTTGACACCTTGTGTGTTTTTCATGGGTGTCTTGTTTTTAGCCTTACAATTAATTTTCTAAAGTATTAATTTTCTAGATGTAATTTACTTACAGGATATTTTTCCTTACATGATATTCTTCTACTCTCCCTTCTTTTTTTGATTTAAATGTTAGGAGGCTTTTCAAAATTTTTAATGTAGTCTTGATGGCTTTTAAATTTTAATTTTTTGGACTATAATATTACTGTTTTAGGTTCATTACATGGTGCCCAATTTTATCATGAGATGAAGTACCAATAAAAATTTTAGTTAACACTTTAGGAACACCTTTTTGTCCAGTACAATTAATTTTTCTAGAATATTTGCTTGTTTTGACAAGTCAATTTAAATTTGCCTGAAAACTTGACTACTATTTTACTGTCAAATTTATTACTCAAACAACAATCTTATTTTACCCTGTAAATATTAGTGGAAGGTATTATTTGCCTTCTTGAGTAGGTCCAGAGCATTCTGGTGGTAGGCTGGAGTTAGATATCATAAACCCACTTCCCCACACCATGGGTACAACACAACTCAAACAATTCTTGTTGGAGTGAGAGGGCAGCTGCTGTCGGCCAAGTCTCTGTCGGTCACCTAGGTCCTGATCTGAGCTGGGCATGGGAAGCACAAAGCAGCCATGGGGGCAGGAGACCTCCCTCAGAAGGGGCTAGAGTTCAGGCCCCTGTAATGTTGGGGGCGTGAGCGTCTGTGCCCCACCTCTGTTGATCCCCAAATTCTCTCCTGATGGCCCCTCTGCGACTGTGCCTGTCTTACGTTGTTTCCTTGAGGAATCATACCCGTCTCTGGCTAACCAGCCATCCTCCGGGGCCAAGCAGGGTGACGTGAGGTTCAGTTTTGTCTCCTTGTAGCCTATGCCCCCGTGGCCTCCATGCCCAGCACCTGCCTTGGGATCCCCTTGCCTGCTGGCGGGGCCCCAGCACTGATCACATATCTTGTGGAACCCAGGTTTCTTCTCCAGGGAGGGCTCAGTTCACCCCACTGGGTGAGTGACAGATCGATGGTACCAGTCATCACGAGACTTCAACCTCGACATGAACAGAGAGCTCATGCAACAGCTGTGAGCAATTGAATTGTGAGAAGAGGGTCTCTCTTGGCCTAAGGGGTAAGAGGGACCAATATAGAATGCTCAGGTGCCTTTCCAGGAGGCCCTTTACACAATGAAAAGGATTAAATCCTTACATGTCCTTTTTAAATTGCGGCCAGACATTCAAATTATTAGTTTGTAAGTTTGCTTGGGATAATTGTATGTATGCTGTTGTAATACTAAAGTATCAAGAGATGTGTTAAGTTTGTCTCCTAGCACCAAACAGATGATTTTTTTTTTATCCCCAAGGGTGTGAGGAACTATTATAAGTACTGGGGGTGATCCAAATCTGGGAAAAATTTTAATGACAGTGTAGAATAATATCATGTAAGGGTATTCTTTGTTCTAGTCCATGGAAATTCCCTTTCAAACTGGCTGTTCATTACTTTTTATATAAACAAGATCTTAGTTACATTTTCTGCACCTCTACCAGGGGCAAGTAGTGATAGCAGTGACACCCTTTCTTTGGTGTCTAAACAAGCCAGAAACCTCTCTTTAATTGTACACACAAAGGGGCATTGTTTTGATTTTGTGTCATACAAAAGGGAAGCTGGGTTGAGACCCCTTTATATTTATACTTTCTTGCCCCGCCCATGGACTTCCTGGATGACCAAGGTGTTTGGTATTATTGGTAACTACATTAGTCAGGGGATCAGCCCACATAAGGGGCCTGACCCATGAAAGGTCAGTAGCATAAGACCAAAATACTTACCCTATTGTCCCAGGTAAAATTACCATACATCCGATGATTGCTAGTCTGGCTAGAAAGGCGTTCTCAGGCATTCTTGGGTTTCTGGTGACCTCACAATTTCTTCCCTGAGGTTTGATGTTCTGATTGATGTTTCTCTGTTTCTGGATCTATTCCCCCCCCCATCAGTTTATGTTGTTCATTATATTCCACAAATGAGTGAGATCATGTGATATTTATCTTTCTCTGTCTGGCTTATTTCGTTGAGCATAATGTTCTCCATCTCTATCCATAATGTTGCAAATGGTAAGAGCTCCTTCTTATTTAACACAGTGTAGTATTTCATTGTGTAGATGTACCACAGTTTTTTAATCCACTCATCTGCTGATGGGCACTTAGGCTGTTTCCAAATCTTAGCTCTGGTGAATTGTGCTGCTATGAACATAGGGGTGCGTATATCCTTTCTGATTGATGCTTCCAGTTTCTTGGGATATATTCCTAGAAGTGGGATCACTGGGTCAAATGGAATTCTATTTTTAGTTTTTTAAAGAAACTCCATACTGTTCTCCACAGTGGCTGCACAAGTCGGCATTCCCACCGCAGTGCACGAGGGTTCCTTTTTCTCCACATCCTCGCCAGCACTTGTCGTTTGTTGACTTGTTGATAATGGCCATCCTGACAGGTGTGAGATGGTACCACCTTATTGTTTTGATTTGCATATTTCTAATGATTAGTGATTTAGAGCAGGTTTTCATATGTCTCTTGGCCTTCCTTCTGTCTTCTTTCGAAAAGTGTCTATTTAGATCAGTTGCCCATTTTTTGATTGGGTTGTTTATCTTCTTTCTGTTAAGCTACATGAGTTCCCTGTAAATGTTGGAGATCAAACCCTTATCATTGACATCATTGGCAAATATGTTCTCCCATGCAGTGGGCTTTCTTGTTGTTTTATTGATGGTGTCCGTTGCTGTGCAAAAGCTTTTTATTTTGATGTAGTCCCACTTGTTTATTTTCTCTTTTGCTTCCATTGCCCTAGGAGCAGTATCAGCGAAGAAGTTCTTTTGGCATATGTCAGAGATTTTTCTGCCTGTAGGTTCCTCTAGTATTTGTGTGGTTTCCTGTCTTATGATTAAGTCCTTGGTCCAATGTGAGTTTATTTTTGTGTATGGTGTAAGTTGGTCAAGTTTCATTTTTTTGCATATATCTGCAATTTTCCCAATACCATTTATTGAAGAGACTGTCTTCACTCCATTGTATGTTCATGCCTCCTTTGTCAAATAATAATTGAGCATAGTGATTTGGATCGATTTCTGGGTTCCCTATTCTATTCCATTGATCTATATGACTGTTCTTGTGCCAATACCAGGCAGTTTTGAGAACAGTGGCTTTGTAATATAGCTTGAAATCTGGTATTGAGATCCCTCCTACTTTGTTCTTCTTTCTCAGGATTGCTGTCACTATTCGGGGTCTTTTTTTATTCCAGATGAATTTTTGGAAAGTTCGTTCTAGGTCTGTGAAGTATGCCATTGGTATGTTAATGGGATGTGTGTTGAAATTATAGATTGCTTTGGGTAGTATGGACATTTTGATGATACTGATTGTACCAATCCATGAACATGGTATGTTCTTCCATCTGATTATTTCTTCCTCTATCTCGTTTTTCAGTGTTGTGTAGTTTTCCGCATATAGGTCTTTTACCTCCTTAGTTCAGTTTATTCCTAGGTATCTTAATTTTTTTGGTGTGATGGTAATGTGTTTGCTTTTTTAGTCTCTCTTTCTGTAAGTTCATTATTGGTGTATAGAAATGCCATAGATTTTTTAGCATTTATTTTGTATCCTGTTACTCTGCCGAATTCACTTATTAAGTCTAATAATTTTTTGGTGGAGTCTTTAGGGTTTTTTATGTACAGTATCATGTCATCTGCAAATAAGGACAGGTTTACTTCTTCTTTTCCAATTTGGATGCCTTTTATTTCTTCTTCTTTTCTGATTGCAATGGCTAGTATTTCCAACACTATGTTGAACAGGAGTGGTGAGAGTGGGCACCCCTGTCTTGTTCCTGTTCTTAGGGGAAATGGTTTTAGTTTTTGCGCATTGAGTATGATATTGACTGTGGGTTTGTCATATATGGCTTTTATTATGTTGAGGTATGATCCGTCTATTCCCTACTTGCTGAGAGTTTTTATCAAGAAAGGGTGTTGGGTTTTGTCAAATACGTTTTCTGCATCAATTGATAGGACTATATGGTTTTTATCTCTCAATTTGTTTATGTGATGTATCACGTTTATTGATTTGCGAATATTGTACCATCCTTGCATCCCAGGGATAAATCCTACTTGGTCGTGGTGTATGATCTTTCTGATGTACTGCTGGATTCGATTTTCTAGAATTGTGTTGAGGATTTTGGCATCTATGTTCATGAGAGATATTGGCCTGTAATTCTCTTTTATTGTGTTATCTTTATCTGGTTTTGGTATTAGGGTGATGCTGGCTTCATAGAAGGAGCTTGGAAGTGTTCCTTCTTCTTGAATTTTCTGGAATAGTATGAGGAGGATAGGTTTTAGCTCTTCCCTGAATGTTTCATAAAACTTCCCTGTGAGGCCGTCTGGCCCTGGGCTTTTGTTTGCTGGGAGCTTTTTGATGACTGCTTCAATTTCTTCCATAGTAATCAGCCTATTGAGATTTTTAGTCTCTCCTGAGTAAGTTTTAGAAGGTTGTGTTTTTCTAGGAATGTGTCCATTTCCTCCAGGTTGTCTAGTTTGTTGGAGTAGAGTTGTTCATAGTACTTTTGGCAATCCTTTGTATTTCTCTGGGGTCTGTTGTTATTTCACCTCTTTCATTTCTGATTTTGTTTATTTGGGTCCTCTCTCTTTGCTTCTTGGTGAGCCTGGCTAGATGCTCATCAATCTTGTTTATCCTTTCAAAGAACCAGCTCTTGGTTTTGTTGATCTTGTGTATTGTTTTTTTTGGTCTCTATGTCATTCATTTCTGCTCTGATCTTTATTATTTCCTTTCTTCTGCTCACTGTGGGCTTTTCTTGTTGGTCCCTTTCCAATTCTTTGAGTTGTTGAGTTAGATGTTCTATTACCATTTTTTCTTGTTTTTTGAGGTAGGCCTGTAGAGCTATGCATTTCCCTCTCAGGACTGCTGTAATTGTGTCCAATAGGATTTGCAATGTTGTGTTTTTATTGTCATTAGTCTCCAGGATGTTTTTAATTTCTTCTTTGATCTCATTGATAACCCAATCATTGTTTAGTAGCATGCTATTCAGTTTCCAAGTGTTTGAATTTTTTGGAATGTTTTTATTGTAGTTTATTTCTAATATTATGCCATTGTGGTCTGAGCAAATGCTTGATATGATTTCAATCTTTTGAATTTGGGGAGACTTTGCTTGTTACCCAATATGTGGTCTATTTTTGAGAATGTCTCATGTGCACTTGAGAAGAACGTATATTCCATGGCTTTGGGGTGAAATACTCTGAAGATGTCAATTAGGTCCATCTGATCTAGTGTGTCATTTAGAATTGCTGTTTCTTTGCTGATGTTTTGTCCGGAGGATTTATCCATTGATGTCAGTGGTGTATTAAAGTCCCCTACTATGATTGTATTGATGTCGATCTCTCCCTTGATATCTTCCAGCAGATTTTTTATGTATTTGGGCACTCCTGCGTTGGGTGCATATACGTTTACCAGAGTTATATCTTCTTGCTGGATTCCTCCCTTTAGTATTATGTAGTGGCCTTCCTTATCTCTTACTATGGCCTTTACTTTGAGGTCTATTTTATCTGATATAAGTATCACAACTCCAGCTTTTTTCTCATTTCCATTTGCCTGAAAAATATTTTTCCATCCCGTCACTCTCAGTCTGTGTGAATCTTTTGCTCTAAGGTGGGCCTCTAGTAGACAGAAAATATATCGGCATGTTTTGTTATCCTTTCAGGTACCCTATGTCTTTTGATTGGTGCATTTAATCAATTTACGTTTAATGTTATTGTTGATATGTACCTGTTTGTTGACATATTTTTCCTTAGTGTTTGTGTTTCTTCTTACCTTTCTGTTTCTTCTTTTTGCAGCAGGCCCTTTAGCATTTCTTGCATTGCTGGCTTGGTAGTGATGAACTCTCTTAGCCCTTTTTTGTCTGTGAAGCTTCTGATTCCACCTTCAATTTCGAATGATAACCTTGCTGGGTATAGTATTCTTGAATTCAGTCCCTTGTTTTGCATCACTTTGTATATTTCATTCCATTCCCTTCTGGCCTGGTGTGTTTCTGTTGAGAAATCAGTTGATATTCTGATAGGAGATCCTTTGTAGGTAACTTTCTATTTCTCTCTGGCAGCCTTTAAGATTCTTGCTTTGTCGTTGGTGTTCGTCAATTTAATTATGATGTGTCTTGGTGTCGGTCTTTTGGGGTTCAACTTGTTTGGGACTCTGTGTACTTCTTGGACTTGGATAGTGTTTTTCTTGCCAATATCAGGGAAGTTTTCTGTCATTATTTCTTCTAACAGGTTTTCTATTCCTTGCTTCTCTTCCTCTCCTTCTTTTATCCCTATTATTCGAAGGTTGTTTCATGTTGTGTTGTCCCAAAGCTCCCTTAGGCTCTCCTCTTGCTTTTTAAGTCTTCTTTCCAGTTGCTGCTGTGTTTGTGTGATTTTCCTACCTTGTCTTCTAATTCGCATATGCAGTCCTCAGCCTCTTCTACTCTACTCTTTAAGCCTTCCATTGTGTTCTTTATTGCAGCTATGTCATTCTTAATCTCCTCTTGGTTTCTTTTCATGTTGGTGACATTTTCATTCAGCTCCTTATAGTTCTAATTGAGTTGTGTGTATTTGTCATCCATCCGTTTAAACATCCTTATAACAAATACTCTGATTTCTTTCTCTGTTAAGCTGCTAGCCTCAAGTTCATTTAACTCCCTTTCTGGTGATTCCTCTTTTTCCTCCCTTTGGGAATTTCCTTTTTTTCTCCCCATGTTTTCTGTAATATTTTAATTGTAGATCTGCTTGCTTTGATACCCAGGGTCTTTGGGGATGGTGTTACTGGTGTAATATCTCAGTTCTCCTGGGCTTGGTAATCTAGTGTAGCTCCCTACTTGAGCTACTTGTGTTCTCTTGATGTAGGCCTGCAAGCTTGAGAGGCACAACTTTGGTGTCTAGAAGTCAGCAGCTATGGAGTGGAGTGTCCCAGTTTTTGCTGTCTTGCACCCTTAGTTGAAATTGCACGTGTCCAGTGGGGACTCACAGTGGCACCCAGGAACTGTCTGTTGGGAGAGCTCCCAGTGGCTCCCACTAGCACCCTGTGTGTAGATGGGCTCAGGGTGCCTGCCTGTTGTAAATTCGCTTCTGTGGAGGTGTGTTTGCAGGCACAGGGCTCTGATGCACTCTGACGGGCCCGGACACTGAAGTTAAACAGCTAGGGTGTATGTGGGAAGTTATTCAGGATAAAGGTGTTCAGAGTTTCTGCTGTGGGACAGCGCGCCCTTGGCTGTACAGAATCACACCCAGCAGGGGCTCAAAGCCGCTCCCCAGAGGATCCTGTGGATATATGGGCTCAGGGTGCCTTCCCTTGTTTTGGCCTTAAGTTTGCCAGCCCTTGAGTTTGCAGGAACTTGTGGCGCGCCCGCCGGCGCAAAGCTCTGATGCACTCTGAGGGACCCTGGCACTGAAGTTGCACTGCAGGGGTGTCCGTTGGGCAGTTATTTAGGAAGAGGCAGTTCAGAGATTCTACTGCAGTGCTGCGCACCTTTGACTGTGCAGAATCATCCTCTCGGGGGCTCTCATTGGTTCCCAAGCACTGCCTGGGTAGTGGAGTGCCTGGGTGCCTATGGGCTGGGGACTTGGTGAATCCTGAGTTCCTGCACTGGGGAGGGGGAGGTTGTACATATTGCTTTCAGCAGCGCTCTTTTGGAGGTGGAGGTCTCAGGGTTTGCACGTCTGCATCTGGGGTGGCAGGTCTTCTACCAGAATGGCTGTAGTGTCCAGGTTTGCTTCGGAGACCAAGGTGGGTGATGATGAGGTTAGGATTTTAATCTCTAGCAGTTCCGTTGTTAAAGATGCCGGGGACTCTGTGCCACTGGTGTCCTCCCCTGAGTGTTTCCAGCAGCCGCGGGGTTTTGCCAACCAAGACTGCCTGGATTGGAAGCCCCCTGGAAGAACTGCAGGGTCTAACTGTCCCTATTTCACGCACACACACACCCACACATGTCCACACATACCTCTATCACTCCTTCACTCTACCACACACTCTCCCTCCCTACCTTCCTGACGGTCGCCATCTTCCTCACTCCTGAGTTTTTATTTTAATCTAACTTTCAATGTAACACATACTTCAGTTATTGTTTGGAACACATTGGGTGTATGAGGGAATCTATTTTTTTTTAAATGTTAGAAAATGCAAATAAAGACACAGCATTTCTGATTAAAAAAGATTAAAATTACTACTCAATCCTTAATGAGATGTCCTTTGAGAGACATCACACTTAGAAGCCATTGTGCAAAACATGAAGGTAAAATACCTCATGAATATTTTTGTGGTGGCTAAGTTATTCTAGGCTGGGCTAATAGCCAGCAGAGAAAGATTAATAGGAAAACATCAGGGTTTAGTACATGTGCAAGGAGGTTTCACATAGACATGATAAATCCATAAAAATTTCAAACACACTGGGGCAACATTGGCTATATAACACATTTTTAAATTTTTAAATGTATTTTTATTGATTTCAGAGGGGATGGAGAGGGAGAGAGAGATAGCAACATCAATGATCAGAGAGAATCCTTGAGCGCTGTCCCTGTGGGCACCATTTTGGAGATCCAGCCTGAAACCTGCTATGTCCCCTGATGGGATATCCAATGGTGACCTCCTGGCTTCATAGGGCAACACACAACCACTATGGCAGGCCAGATGGACTGTACATGACATATTTTGAAAAAAGGAGAAAGGGGGCAATGGGATATTATTTTTCAAAAGTGAGAATGGGAGATTTGAAGGTAGTTGAGGAAGAACAGAACACACGTGTCAGGAAAATTAAGAAACCATGTGACACAGGTTATTTGATGACAGATACCTGCCTAAAGCTTCCTGTGGCCTATCATTAACAATTAAAGGGACCAAGACTCTGCCACCCTGAAGCTGCTTTTGGGGATATTGATTTTCAGCTGTTTATTAAGAGGCAAAAGTCTCAGAGAGAACCTTTGGACACCTCCAGCACCCTCCTGCCCAAAAGACTCAGAGAGAGGGAAACCTGCTTCAGGAAGGTTGTTTCCTTTGCCTGATTTGAGTGAAACATGGTAAACAAGAGGGCTTCAGCAGGTGTCTATTAACTAGTATCCCCTCCTTCCCCGTGACAGCATCAATCAGGCATGGGGGGTGGTTCCCAGACATTGTTGGTCCCAGGAGGTAGGGTTAAAATTCCACAGTGACTGCTGGGACCAGTGTTGAAGATGGTGGCAGTTCAGCTCATCCAGACCACCTCCTGAGACCACAGCTGGACAGGGAAGAGGCGGGATCCCATTAGGCTGGGCCCATGACCAGAAGAAGAGGGGAGAAGGCAGGGAGGGGTGACCCAGATGAACGTGGAGCGGAGGGAGAGGAGTCAGTCCAGGTACCCACATAAACTGTCCTTGGGAACTGTCTCCTGGGCCCTGAGTGAGGACAGAGAGGGGAGTAGAGCCTAGGACTGGGGAGACCCCTCAAGGTTCTGCCTCCTGAGACTCTGATACTTGCAGAGTATACCCACGACTGACTCTGTCATCCTCTCCTCATCCAGCTTCTCAGGTGAGGAGGGATCACCATGCAAATTTGTTACTGAGCTCTGAGGATTCTAAGGTCTTTTGTTCCAAGCTGTGAGACTTAGCAACCAGGGGAGCAACCAGTGCACACCCTGTTCCAGGCAGGACTGGACCAGGACTGGTGGGGCAGCCAAGTCCACTTCCCAAGAAGTTGATTTTAGGCTGGTCCAAGGCCCTGGAGCTGTGGGAGCCCCTCCTGTCAGTGAGCATCTGGCCTTCAAGTGAGTTTTCCTTGCCACACACCGGACCTCTCCCCCAACAATTACACACCTGGGAGGGCCCTCCCCTCTTCAAGTCCAGTCTCTCAGAGGCCTGAATCTGGGAGAAGGGATGTCGCCCACAGGTGAAGGTTCCTGCCTTTCCCTCTGGACTCCTGGATGGATACCCCAAAAGGATTTTGAAAAGGTGTGTGGTTCACCCAAATCAGAACACACACCCTAGCGAATGTACACCTGCCACCCTGAGTGCTCTCCAAGACCTTTCACAAAGGCTAATCCTGCATCAGACTGGGTTTCCAGAGGCCATTGCAGGTGGCTGTTACTAAATCAGGATTCTATTGTATAGGGGGTATCATGGAAGCACAAGTCAGCCCCCAATTTCTTCCTGATTAGCCCACCCTGCTTTTACCCATGGCTTAATCTTTCTCTTCTCAGTGTCTTCACCTGAAAGAAACAACAACTAACAGCATTAAAATTCAAAGTGTCCTGGCATGAGTCTGGCTAGAAAATCACCTTCCACTGATGCATCCACTGCCCTCTCTGTCACTTTTATCTTCTCCCTTGTACCCCGGTCTCTCTTGTGTTCTCATATTGGCCAAGTACTTTACTCTCCCAGAGTTTGTGCAGTCTATCCTCATGCCCAGCACAGGATCCTTCCAAGCCCCCCAATGGAACCTCCTTGCTCAGGCCTCAAGGCAGGAGTCTGCCTGCCTTTGTACAGGTCTATACCAGCCCGTGTTTCTTGACAGAATTAGTTACAAAGAAGCAGTTGCAGACAATGGCATTTTTTGCTTCAGATTTGTGTGTGTGTGTGTGTGTGTGTGTGTGTGTGTGTGTGTGTGTGTGTGTGTGTGTGTTTGTCCTATTTTCATCCTAAACCTTGTGAGGAGAGACTGTGTGTAGCTCTGAACATGGCATTAGCAGCCACCGTTAGGACAAATACATGCCAAATTCATCTAGAAGAGAGGAGGGAGTTTAGGCTGAACCTCTAGTTCCAAGGTGAAATAATTGAGGTTTTTGGTGGTGTTGTTTTCTATCTGCTCTGCTCTGGGTGACAATCCCAGATCCACTGGGGATATGTGCAGTGGCCTCATTTGTACTCATTTGTTCATCCATGTAGCTGGAACCCTAAAACTCTGCTAGTTCACATGCATGGGAGTGTCTGGAGGAATGGCGGCGTAGGGTCACAGAACAAGGTAGCCTTACCACCCTGCCTGTTTTTCTCAGCCCCACTACTTTCCCACAGCGTATGGTAAAGAGATGCAGGGCCACCTGCATGACAGGGGCACAGTGCCAACTGCCACTATCTCTCTCAGGAAAAGTCACACAGTTTAAGGACTCTTAGTATTTCCCAGGCCTGAGTGAGGAAGTGAAATGGGAGACAATGTGTCTGAGGCTGCCTGTCACTACTTGTGCCAAAATAAGCAGAGACAGGGTAGAAGCACAGGTGAGCGTTTATTCCAAAAATGCAGTCAATAATGGGGTTAGTAGTAGCTCACCCTTGAAATGCTGCTCTGACCCCCTGTGGAGAAGATAGCTACCTGTAGCTGCCAGATGCAAATGTAACATAGAAAGGGGAGGGGAGGGCCTGAAGTCCGGCCTTCAGGAGCGCAAACTCCTACAACATGGTGGCAATCTTCTATGACCTTAGCAACAGCTCAGCACCTTCCTGGGAACAGAGAATGGTCAGATTTCCTGAGAAAGGAAAGGTCAAAGTGTGCCCTATCCTAGGTCTGTTCCCCAAATGCAATTCTCTTCTGAGTAATGGACCCATGGAGGCAGCTTATTTTTTTAGTACAGCCTGGTTCATCCTCCACTGTCCCAGGGCCTCTTATTCAGTTTGTTAGGTGAGTAATGATGAAACAACTGTGGCTCTATTCTTATTACATGCCCTTCCCCCCTGTCTGAAGCTGATTTCAAAAGACCCTACAGAGATGCCTCAGGCCAGCTTTAATGACAGGGCATGGGCCTCTGCTTTGCCTGTCGCCTCTCCCTCTCCTCTCCAGCCTGACTTTTGTCTCCTAAAGAGACTATGGTAAAGCAGGCACCAAAACCTGTCACAGGGAGGGTGCTAGCCCCCTGCGCACCCTTGGAGGCACCATCCCAGAGGAGAGCCCAGATTAAGGTTAATATAAGGGGCAGCTCTGCCAAAGGCTGCACACCAGGCTGCAGCTGGTGCCTCCCCACCTCTCCACACCTTTGTTGAGTATTTTAGCATCTATGTTCATCAGGTATATTGGACTATAATTATTTTTCTTTGTTGTGTCTCCATCTGGTTTCAGAATTAGGATAATGTTGTTCTTATAAAAAGAGTTTGAAAGTGTACCTTCCTTTGGACTTTCTGAAATAGTTTGAGGAGTATAGGTGTTAGTTCTTTTAATGTTTGGTAGAAGTCCCCCATGAAACCATCTTTACCTGGGCTTTTGTTTGGTGGGAGTTTTTTGATTACTACTTCTATTTCATTAGCCCATTTCATTAGTTGTTCTTAGCCTATTCATTTTTTTTTTTTATTCTTCCTGATTCAGTTTTGGGACTTTGCAATTTTCAAGGAACTTGTCTATTTCATCCATACTCTCTAGCTTTTGGCATATAATTGTTCATAGTATTTTATTATAATCCTTTGTATTTCTGTGCTGCCAGTGGTTAGTCTTCCACTTTTATTTCTGTTTTTATTTCTTTGGGTCTCTTTCTTTGTTCTTTGAAGATTCTGGCTAATTAATGGTTTATTGATTTTGTTAATCCTTTCAAGGAACAAGCTCTCCTTTTCATTGTGTTTTTTTTTTTTTTTTTTTCGTATTTTTTAGTTATTTATTTCTACTCTAATATTTATTTTGTTGTTCCCATTACTTAAACTGGGATTTTCTTGTTTTTCTCTTTCTAGTTATTTAAGTTGTAGGGTTAAATTGTTTATTGCTGATCTTTCTTCCTTCCTTCCTTCCTTCCTTCCTTCCTTCCTTCCTTCCTTCCTTCCTTCCTTCCTTCCTTCCTTCCTTCCTTCCTTCCTTCCTTCCTTCTTTCTTTCTTTCTTTCTTTCTTTCTTTCTTTCTTTCTTTCTTTCTTTCTCTTTCTTTCTTGTAGAGGGCCACCTGGGAGGCACCTGGGCATTTCCTCAACTATTCATCAGCTGAACTCAGGGCTTAGGCCGAGTCACGCCCTGGGAACATGCTTCCCCAATGAGGATGGACATGTTAATCAGTTCTGACTTCATAGCAGCCCAGGTGTCAGAAGGGGCAGGTCTAGATATGTAAATCCAGTAATTCTGAGGCCTAGTTAAGAATGCAAATAAGCTCCTTTGATCCTAAGTTTTGGTGTTACTTCCTGGATTTTTGGGATATAAGATAAACCTGCTGGGTGGCTCAGGGTCGTTGTCATGCTGCCTCTCCATGAGAGAGGAAAGATGGCGTCCTACCCAGCCCCAGCTTCATGAATCTATTTCTGCATCTTGTTTTCTTTATTTCTATTATTTCTCAATCCCTGGCCACCTCCATTTAGGACCGGTTCGTTCATCTCTCTTTTTCCGCGCTTGACGCGGAAAAGGGAGATCCCCGCCATGTCTGGCCCCCGCCGCATCAGGCCCCCACATAATGGCAACTAACGTGGGCCATGAAAGAGGCAACAAGAGGGAAGAGGCTAGGGATCGCTCCCAGAATTGCGCGTGCCACAGATTTAAGGAATTGTAAGATAAGGGGAGTGTATTTTTTGTGAATTAAATTGAATTAGCCGGGTGTTAAACATGGGTAATTCTCAAAAATGCTTTAACTATGCTCAGATCTCAAAGATTTTCTGTTAAGCATAGTCAAATTCTTGATTTATTTCTTAAGTTTTGTTGATGAAACCTGGGAAAAGGTCAGAAAGCAGTTGCATGCTTGATTCAGCACAGGAGAGTTTAAGAATGTCTAAGTGGGGTGCAGCCACGGCCTTACAGCCTGCAGTGGAAGGGTGCAAGTCTCTAAGAATACCATCTGCACCTCCTCTGCCTCCACGTGTAAACTACTTGTAACCAAGTAGAAAAAGATTAAAGGAAGTTTCTCAGCAACTGCCAATAATTCTTTATCTTAAAAATAATTTTCTTTCCTTAAAAATAAAAATGAATAAAAATTGAAAAAAATAAATAAAATAAAAACAGTAGATGCCAGACCATTACTGAATCTTCCCCCTAAGAAACAATGAGGTGGGGGAAGGGAGACACATGGCGATCCAATATGGATACCACTCCCCAAGAAAGCCACTTTGAAAGTGAAAGAATAAAGAATTTTCTTAAAGCTATCTGCTTTATCTCAACTCCCCAAGGTCTCTCTCCCAGTGATGGGACCAAGGCCATTAAAGCTGTGTGTCTTATCACAACTCCTCAAAGTCTCCCTCCTGGGGATGAGAACCAGACCATTAAAGTTGTCCCAGGAAACAGCCCCGGGCAAAGAGCAAAGAGCAAACAGTGCTCTAACAATTAGAGAGAGACAGGATACAAGATTACCAGGTGGGATTGTTGACTAAACTTAAGCCCTGTCATGAAGCATCTTATTAAGGAGCCCAGTTCACCTTTGGAATTTCTTGGCGGCTTTGTCCCCCTCTTCCTCCCTCCCGTGTGTGACCCCTCCCAACATATAGTTTTTGCCTTTATAAGCTTGTAAGAATCTCTGCGGGGGGCTCGACTCCTCGGCTCCTGCGTGAGTTACGAGTTGAGCCCCAGCGCGCTGGAATAAAGCCTCTTGCTGTTTGCATCAAGTGACGCCTCCTGCGGTTGATTGGGGTTGCCGTCGGTCTGCGGGACAGAGTAAGAGTCTCCCTCTGGGGGTCTTTACATTTTCTGGGGGCTCGTCCGGGATTTGACGGCCCCCCTCATCCGCGGAGCCGACCTTGGAGGTAAGAAGGGATACCCCGAGATTGTCTGTCTTTGTCCTGTGTTCTGTTAGTTGGTCTGGTCCTGTGTGCGCGCTTTCGGTTTTGCAGCCGTTTGGCGACTCGTGAGAGCGGCCAAACAGTGGTCGGTAGATGTGCCCGGAGGGCCACAGGTTGCAGCCCTGGGGGACGCCCCAAGGGTGGAGGAGAGCCAGGGACGCCTGGTAGTCTCCTACTGTAAGGGCGTTGATCGGGTCCAACTGTTGGACCGGAGATTGTCAAGATCGCGCCCGTCTGATTCTGTTGCATGTCTGTGGCGGACAAGGTGGGGTAAGTGGGTCCTCGTGTCTGTAACATTTTTGTTATTTGTGCTTCTAACGGCGTACGAACTAACGATGGGACAGACTGTGACAACCCCTCTTAGTCTGACATTAGACCATTGGACTGAAGTTAAGGGAAGAGGTCGCGACCTATCAGTTGAGATCAAGAAAGGTCCATGGCAGACTTTCTGCTCCTCAGAATGGCCTACTTTTGATGTAGGATGGCCAACAGGAGGGACTTTTGACCTGTCTGTTATTTTTGCTGTTAAAGAGATTGTTTTTCAGAAGGAACCTGGAGGCCATCCGGATCAGCAGCCCTACATCGTGGTTTGGCAGGACCTGGTACAAAATCCACCCCCCTGGGTTCAACCTTGGGTTGCAAGACCCAAGCCCCGGCCGGCCGCTCCTGTGCCGGCCGCCCCTGTGCCGGCCGCTCCTGTGCCGGCCGCTCCGGTGCCGGCCGCTCCTGTGCCGACCACCCCGGTGCCGGCCGCCCAAGTTCTCGCCGTCCAAACTCCCAGTCCTGGGGGGAAATCCAGTCACTCGGACCCCCCCAAGAAGATTTATCCAGAAATCCAGACTGACCTCCTTCTCCTTGACCCACCTCCCCCATACCCTCCTGCCTCGGTTCCTGTGGAGGGTCGGAGAGAGCCGGAAGCGCCGCCGGCCCCTGCGGTTGCACCCTCTGCTCCCCCTAACGAGTCTCTGCCGGGGACTGCGCAGAGCACCAGGAGCCGCCGCAGAATGACCCCTGACACCACTGTCGCCCTTCCCCTGAGGGCTTATGGGCCCCCACCGGTGGTGACGGATGGCGGACCGGCCCCTCTTCAGCCCCTCCAGTACTGGCCTTTTTCCTCCGCGGACTTGTATAACTGGAAAACTAATCATCCTCCCTTTTCAGAGGACCCCCAGCGTTTAACTGGGCTGGTGGAGTCTTTAATGTTCTCTCATCAACCCACGTGGGATGATTGTCAGCAACTACTACAAACCCTTTTCAATACGGAGGAGAGGGAGAGGATCTTGTTGGAGGCAAGGAAGAATGTACCAGGAACAGATGGACGACCCACCCAGCTCCCCCACATCATTGAGACTGCCTTCCCCCTCTCCAGGCCCGACTGGGATTTCAACACGGCAGAAGGTAGGGAGCGACTGACAGTCTACCGCCAGACTCTAGTGGCTGGCCTCCGCGGGGCAGCGAGACGCCCCACTAATTTGGCCAAGGTAAGAGAGGTTATTCAGGGGGCCACAGAACCCCCGTCAGTGTTTCTTGAGCGCTTAATGGAAGCTTTCAGGCGCTACACACCGTTTGACCCTACCTCTGAGGGGCAAAGGGCTTCTGTAGCGATGGCTTTTATAGGGCAGTCAGCAATAGATATTAAAAGAAAGTTACAGAGAATAGAAGGGTTACAAGATTATACCCTACAGGATTTAGTTAAGGAGGCAGAGAAAGTGTATCATAAGAGGGAAACTGAGGAGGAGAAGGAACAGAGGAAAGAAAAGGAAAGAGAGGAAAGAGAAAACAGAAGGGATCGTAAGCAGGAGAAGAACCTGACACGGATTTTGGCCGCAGTAGTAGGTGAGAGAGGCCAGGAACAAACCCAAGGCAGGGCTAAAAAGACAAGTAACCTGGGCAACTGCACCCCATTAGACAAAGATCAGTGTGCTTACTGCAAGGAAAAAGGTCACTGGGCTAGGGAGTGCCCTAAGAAGAAGAAGAATGGGTCCTCCAAGAAGATGTTAGCTCTGGAGGAGAGAGAAGATTAGCGGGGACGGGGCTCGGAGCCCCTCCCCGAGCCTAGGGTAACACTAGAGGTGGAGGGGAAGCCAGTTGAGTTCCTAGTAGACACGGGGGCTCAACACTCGGTCCTACTTGAACCAGCTGGACCCGTCTCCCACAAGAAATCGTGGGTCATAGGGGCCACAGGGCACCAGCAGTACTCATGGACTACCCGAAGGACGGTAGACTTAGGGACGGGATGGGTAACCCACTCGTTTCTGGTCATCCCCGAGTGCCCTGCGCCTCTACTTGGAAGAGATCTACTAACCAAAATGGGAGCCCAGATTACCTTCACCCCTGATGGCCCGGAGGTGACCCAAAACAAGAGAATGACTACCGCCCTGACCATACGCCTAGATGATGAACATAGACTTTTTGAGGAACAGGGAGCAGAGATGAGCCACATAAACGACTGGCTGAACAGGTATCCGGGGGCGTGGGCTGAGACGGCTGGAACAGGACTAGCTGAAGGAAGGCCGCCCGTAGTCATAGAGCTTAAGGCCACTTCTACTCCTGTGACTGTACGCCAATATCCCATGACTAAGGAGGCCCGGGAAGGAATTAGGCCCCATATCCAGCGCCTCCTTCAACAGGGCATCCTAGTGAAGTGTCAGTCGCCATGGAACACTCCCCTGTTACCTGTTAAGAAGCCCGGCACAGGAGATTATCGCCCGGTACAGGACTTAAGGGAAGTGAACAAGCGAGTACAGGATATCCACCCCACTGTGCCTAACCCTTACAACTTGTTGAGCTCACTCCCCCCGGATCATATTTGGTATACTGTCTTAGATTTAAAGGATGCTTTCTTTTGCCTGCGACTGCACCCTTCCAGCCAGAACATCTTTGCATTCGAGTGGAGGGACCCTGACTCCGGGACTACAGGACAACTGACTTGGACACGACTACCCCAGGGGTTCAAGAATTCCCCGACCCTCTTCGATGAAGCTCTTCACCAAGATTTAGCCCACTTCCGCGCCAGCCATCCCCAGGTAACACTTCTGCAGTATGTAGATGACTTACTACTAGCAGGGGCCACAGAGGAAGAGTGCCAATGGGGCACGGGGCTACTGCTGGAAGAACTCGCCCGCTTAGGATATCGGGCCTCTGCCAAGAAGGCCCAGATCTGCCAAAGGGAGGTAACGTACTTGGGGTACACCCTCAAAGGGGGGCAGAGATGGCTAACGGAGGCCAGGAAACAAACTGTGACTCAAATACCCGTTCCTCGCTCACCCCGCCAGGTGCGAGAATTTTTAGGGACTGCGGGGTTTTGCCGCTTATGGATTCCTGGGTTCGCTACCCTGGCTGCTCCCCTCTATCCTCTGACTAGAGAAGGTGCCCCGTTTAAGTGGGGTAACAGCCAACAGCAGGCCTTTGATGACATCAAGAAGGCATTACTGTCAGCCCCGGCCCTGGCGTTACCGGACGTAGCAAAGCCCTTCATCCTATATGTGGACGAGAGAGGGGGAGTAGCGCGAGGGGTGCTGACCCAGCCTCTGGGGCCGTGGAAGAGGCCGGTAGCCTACCTCTCCAAGAAGCTGGACCCTGTTGCTAGTGGCTGGCCTGCCTGTCTAAAGTCCGTGGCGGCAGTGGCAGTGTTGGTGAAAGATGCTGACAAATTGACTATGGGACAAAAGCTAACGGTCATTGCCCCCCACTCCTTGGAGAGCATCATCAGACAGCCCCCTGAGCGATGGCTGTCCAACGCCCGTTTGACACACTACCAGAGCCTCCTACTGAATGGAGACAGGATCCAGTTCGGGCCGCCTGCCATCCTCAACCCGGCTACCCTACTACCCGACGCGTCCACCCAGGAGAGTGTGCTGCACACCTGTCAGGAGATACTAGCAGAGGAAACGGGGACCCGAAGGGACCTCCGAGACCAGCCCTTGCCAGACGCTCGGCTGACCTGGTTCACTGATGGAAGCAGCTACATAATAGAAGGTAAAAGGGTGGCCGGGGCGGTGGTGGTGGACGACGAGCAAATTATCTGGGCAAGCCGCCTACCCGAAGGGACGTCGGCTCAGAAGGCCGAGTTAATAGCTCTGACTCAGGCCCTACGATTGGCAGAAGGGAAGAAAGTTAACATCTACACTGATAGCAGGTATGCCTTCGCTACTGCCCATGTCCACGGGGCTATCTACCGACAGCGGGGGCTACTAACCTCGGCGGGGAAGGAAATCAAAAATAAAGGAGAAATTCTAAGCCTGTGAGAGGCCGTTCACCTTCCTAAGAAAGTGGCAATTATTCACTGCCCCGGACATCAGAAAGGAGGGTCCAGGGTTGCTGGAGGGAATCAAAGAGCTGACAGAGAAGCCAAGCGAGCGGCTCAAGGACTCGACATCTTATCCTTGTCTGGGGAAAAACCTAGGTCACACCCTGAAGATATGGTATACCCCTCTATCAGGAACTTTGATTATTCAGAATCAGACCTGGAGAGAATGGACAGATTAGGATTTCACCTAGAGACTCCAGAGGGGATCCGGGAAACCTCAGAAGGAAAAAAAAAATCCTCTCTGAAAAGCAGGCTATCATTTTCCTCAGACACCTTCATAAGTTAACTCATCTGGGCCCAAAACATTTAAAAACTATTGTCCAGTCATCACCGTATTATATCATGAAACTAGGGGAGCTCGCGGATACAGCTGTAAAAGAATGCAAGCCTTGCCAGATGGTGAATGCCCAGCCCAGCAAGCTATCTCAGGGCAAACGGCTCCGAGGAGACCGCCCTGGGAGTTACTGGGAGGTAGACTTTACTGAGGTAAAGCCAGCCAGGTACGGATACAGATACTTATTGGTGTTCATAGATACATTTTCAGGATGGGTCGAAGCCTTCCCTACCAAGAAAGAGACTGCTCAGGTGGTGGCCAAGACAATACTAGAGGACATCTTCCCAAGATTCGGGGTGCCCAAGGTAATCGGGTCAGACAACGGCCCTGCGTTTGTTGCCCAGGTAAGTCAGGGACTGGCCAAAATCCTGGGGCTTGATTGGAAATTACATTGTGCTTATAGGCCCCAAAGCTCAGGGCAAGTAGAAAGAATGAATAGAACTTTAAAAGAGGTCATGACTAAATTATCCTTAGAGACTGGCATAACAGACTGGACAGTCCTCCTTCCCTTTGCTTTGTTTCGGGTCCGCAATACCCCTGGCTCCCTCAAACTAACTCCTTTTGAAATTCTTTATGGAACTCACCCCCCACTCATTACCATACAGCACCTTCCTTCCCCAGAATCTTACTCCTCTCAATCTCTGTACGCCAGATTAAAAGCCCTTGAGACTGTGCAGAGGGAAGTGTGGAATCGGTTGGCCGAGGCCTACAAGCCTGGAGACCTGCAAGTGCCTCATCAGTTCCAGGTCGGAGACTCGGTGTACGTTCGGCGCCACCGTGCGGCCAGCTTGGAACCGAGGTGGAAAGGACCGTACATAGTGCTGCTCACGACTCCGACTGCAGTAAAGGTCGATGGCATCGCTGCCTGGATCCACGCTTCACATGTCAAGCCCGCGCCACCACCCGACCCAGCGTGGAAAGTGGAAAAAATGGACAACCCCCTCAAGCTCCGCATTAACCGTGTTCCTGCTCCTGTTGACGCACCTTCCGCCGATAAGTAGTTCTAACCCCCATGCCCCCAACGGCTAACTTGGCAGGTCCTCTCCCAGACTGGAGATATAATATGGAGCACCACCAAGGAGAACCCCCTTTGGGCCTGGTGGCCGTCCCTAACCCCAGACATTTGTGCCTTAGTAGCTGGATTAGACAATTGGGATATCCCCACCTTGACCTCCGAGGAGGCCCGCCGATATTGGCCTTCCTCACCCAGGCCTTTTGGGGGAGCAGAATACCGCCTTGTTGAGGGGCATGACCCAGGCTGTAGCTACCCAAAAACCCGAAACACTTTAAGCCAGACTCCTTTCTATGTCTGCCCCCGGGATGGAAGATCTAGAGAACTAGCACGCAAGTGTGGAGGAGCAAACTCCTACTACTGTGCGGCGTGGGGCTGTGAGACTACTGGAAACACTTATTGGAACCCCACCTCTTCCTGGGATTTAATAGCAGTACAGAAAAATCTTACGGTAACAAACTGTTACAACCAAGGGTGGTGTAATCCTCTAAACATCTCCTTCACGGAGAAAGGAAAGCTATCACGCGAATGGGTGAAAGGGAGAACATGGGGACTCCGTTTCTATATGTCAGGAGGGGACAATGGATTTACCTTCTCTATCAAGCTCAAGGTTGAAACCCCGACCGCCGTCCAAGTGGGGCCTAACCTAGTACTATCTAAACCGCGGTCACCAACTGCCCATGTCAGGCCGCCTGTTCCCCGAGCCACAACAAATAAGCCCAATAATACGGCTCGGCTCATTCCAGTTACAACCCCCTTGGTCCCCGGCCTAACAAATATGCCCGAGATACCGAGCACAGGGCAGAGGCTCCTTAATCTGATACAGGGAGCTTTCAGCGTTCTCAATGCTTCCAACCCTAACCTGACTGAGTCTTGCTGGCTATGCCTAGTGTCAGGCCCCCCCTATTACGAGGGGATTGCCTTCTCAGGGACCTTTAACAATATCACCTCCCATGACTCCTGTAGCTGGGGGTCGAACGGTAAACTTACTCTTACAGAAGTCTCTGGGCATGGCACTTGCTTAGGCACAGTTCCAATAAACCGTAAACATCTGTGCAATCGAACTATAGGAAGCCCTCAAACAACTACCAACTACTATCTGGTTCCCCCTGTAGGCGGGTGGTGGGCCTGCAGTACAGGACTAACCCCCTGTGTTTCCACATCAGTGTTCAACACCACCAAAGACTACTGTGTCCTTGTACAACTGGTACCAAGAGTTATTTACCACGAGGCTGCTTCTTTCGAGGCTGAATTCGACCTGCGGCCCCGTAGACAGAAGAGAGAACCGATCTCGCTCACTTTGGCTGCCCTGTTGGGCCTAGGAGTAGCGGCCGGAGTGGGGATGGGGACCGCTGCACTTGTTCAGACTCCCCAGTATATCGAGGGGTTACGGGCAGCAGTAGATGAGGATCTAAAAGCTATAGAGCAATCAATCACAAAATTGGAAGAGTCACTGACCTCTTTATCTGAGGTAGTATTACAGAATAGGCGAGGCTTAGATCTCCTATTCCTCAAAGACGGTGGATTATGTGCTGCACTAGGAGAAGAATGTTGTTTTTACATAGATCACTCTGGTGTAATAAAAAATTCCATGTCCAAGCTCAGAGAGAGATTAGAAACAAGACAACGAGATCAGGAAGCGAATCAGGGATGGTTTGAGAGTTGGTATAACAGGTCCCCATGGTTCACTACCCTCATATCCACCCTGATGGGTCCCTTTATTATACTGCTTTTAATTCTCACTCTTGGGCCCTGCATCTTAAATCGCCTAGTCACCTTCATCAGGGAAAGAGTAAGTGCTGTACAGGTACTAATGCTCAGGCAGCACTACCAGTCCCTCCGCCAAGGAGACAGCCTAGGAGAAAAGTATATAGAGACAGAAGTTCCATGATTAGAACTTACCAAAAAGCAAATGGGGGAATGAAAGAATAAAGAATTTTCTTAAAAGCTATCTGCTTTATCTCAACTCCCCAAGGTCTCTCTCCCAGTGATGGGACCAAGGCCATTAAAGCTGTGTGTCTTATCACAACTCCTCAAAGTCTCCCTCCTGGGGATGAGAACCAGACCATTAAAGTTGTCCCAGGAAACAGCCCCGGGCAAAGAGCAAAGAGCAAACAGTGCTCTAACAATTAGAGAGAGACAGGATACAAGATTACCAGGTGGGATTGTTGACTAAACTTAAGCCCTGTCATGAAGCATCTTATTAAGGAGCCCAGTTCACCTTTGGAATTTCTTGGCGGCTTTGTCCCCCTCTTCCTCCCTCCCGTGTGTGACCCCTCCCAACATATAGTTTTTGCCTTTATAAGCTTGTAAGAATCTCTGCGGGGGGCTCGACTCCTCGGCTCCTGCGTGAGTTACGAGTTGAGCCTCAGCGCGCTGGAATAAAGCCTCTTGCTGTTTGCATCAAGTGACGCCTCCTGCGGTTGATTGGGGTTGCCGTCGGTCTGCGGGACAGAGTAAGAGTCTCCCTCTGGGGGTCTTACAAAAGGCCTCATCTTCGCCATCTTTATTTATTTTCCAGCTAATGAGTTAAAGCTTTTACAAATTCATAAATGCATCCAGGATTTCTTTGCACATGTAAAGGGAAAAGGCCAGTTTAAAAACGAGTGCGCATAGTTTTGAGCTGAACTTGACCTTTTGCTGTGTACAGAATAAAAACCCGAGACTGTTTTGGCCTTAAAAATGGCGGAGATGAACCAGGGAAAGAAATACAGACTAGTTCCCCAAGGTGATCTAAGGTAGCTCTTTTGAAGTTTCCCACCAGAGGCAGGTAACCAGCAAGTAAATAGTCAAGTTTACATATGAATGGCTGAGAGTTTGCTTCTTGACTTCCCCAGCAGGAAAATTGTGACCATTTTGAAATTTAGTGGCTGGGCCAAGCCTATCAGCTAGAAATTTAAAAGAACTTGGAAGTTTACTAAATCAAATGATAAATTTAAATTATCTAAATGTATTGAAATTGATAATACTGAAATGTAGATCTAAATATGCCTAGTATAAAGTCTAGATGATATAAATTAATCTATTAATTGCATATGCCTTATATTTTATTTGAAATGTATCCTTAAAAATGTAAAAGTATTATTGATTTGAGAAATGCTAAGTATTTGATTTGCTACCTGAAAAACTGAAGCTCTGAAAGTTTAAGTCCCTTTTCTCATCATGAAAAGGCTACAAAAATGAAAAACCCAGAACCTTTTTCCTAAGAAAAATGGCGGATTTGACCAAAAGGAAAAAAACAGGCTAGTTCCAGCAGCAGGTTGGCATTTCTTAATAAAGAGTAGTTTTTAAATGCTAATGAAAGGTGTTAAAAATTTAACCTTAAGGTCTTCAAGACAAAATTTATCCAAAGTAAATGCCTTAAAATAATTGAAATTGGATTTGAAACTCAAAAATTGTTTAAAAACACATAAAAATAAAGTAGCCCAGATAAAGACTGGCCTATGCCCCTTGTTAATGCAGGAAGGCATAGTCGCCCTTCCCCCAGCATTCAGGTAGGCAAGTTCCTGCCAGTAGCCATTTTAAGAACGTAGTTTACATTCGAAAAGACCAAACCTTTGTTTCACCATCTTTAGGTTTGGCTTTGGCAGCTTAAAAATCGTAAAAGTTTGCTTAATTATATAAATAATAAAAGTTTATTAAATACCTAGAGATTTTGAAATGAAAAAACGCTAAAATATTCATCTAAATTTGCCTCATGAAAGATTCAGAGGACAGAATTGAATCTCTTTGATTATGTCTTGTGTTTTAGAAATTTATTAAAAATATAAAAGTTGTTAATCAAAGAACTGCTAATATTTGACTTGCAAGCTCTGAAAATTTATAGTGCAAATTGAATTGAAAAAAAAATTATATAAATGTGGTAATAATACCTAAAATATAAAAACGTGTTTTTGAGAAAATAAAATGTTTTCTCTTAAATAATTAGAAATTCAAAATATGTTACTTCTTGGTCTAATTTTAAAAAGAGAATTAATTCTATGGTACAGTTTAAATTTAATTGATATTCTTTAAGATAATTTAAGTATATAATCTTTAAATCATATATATTATATGTTTGATCTTTCCAAGTGTATTTCAAGGTTTTGAGAGTAGCTTTTGGACATTTCATTGGGCCCTGTAATGTATTTCAAAAGTCTATTCTCTCTTGAAAAAAATATTTTTTAATTAAACCGATTGATACTTGAAGTCGCATGGAAAGCTTTATCAAATTAAAATTAATTAATATATTTTTACTTACATACATATATATTAAATATTATGAAAGTTTTTGTCTGTAAGAAGGGCAAAAACAATATATTTCTTAAATATAGTCAAAATTTTCAACAGAAGTAAAATTTCATAGAAAGACAAAAAGCCTCAAGCAGCCTGCATTTTTGAATCAGCTGGAGGTGGGACACTGTTTATGCTTTTGGATCAGACCAATAAAGTATCAAATAAGTTTACTGAGTAAGTTTCTTTGTTTTTTTAATTAAAGATACCTACTTAAGTTACCCTATAAATTAAATTTTTAAAATATAATCAAGGTCTCATATAAATTAAGTTACATGAAAAACCAATGTTTTATAAGTAATTGAATCCTGACTCATAGTAGCCTGCATTCTTAATTAAGCTAGAGGAGGAGCAACAGTTGTGGCTTGTGAGATAACCGCCATCTTGCCTGCCCCTCTGGCCGCGTGGTTACTGTCCTCCATCTTGAAATAACAAAGGCCAACCCCTTTCCTTTAACTAAGACAATGTCTTTGTAAGCAATTTAAATTAAGTCTTCTAAGAAAGTTACTGAAGGCTTCCCATGATCCCTCTGTATAAGCAAATATAAGGAGAAATTTTAAAATTTTAAATTCTCTTTCACTAACATTTACAGTATAAACTGAAGATTGTTATTAAAATGTTAAATCTGAAAGTAAATTAGTAGTCAGCCTTACTGTAAGAGTACTTGTAATATAGCTAGCTAGTCGCCTGAGGCTTGCCTTTCAGGCTGCAACCATACAGGTTGCTTGTTATAAAAGGAAAGACAAAGGTTCTTGAATGAAACTCTCTGTAGTCTGAAAATTATTTTGGAAGGAAATAAAGAGAGGTTTATTTCAAATATCATAGAGATTGTAATTGATAACCAATACATTAGGCCTCAAAAAGTGGAAATAAAAAAAATTTAAATGACTTTTAGAAATTATTAGGGGGCATTAACTGATTAAAACCTTGTCTATACAAAAAGAAATTGATAGCCAGTTTGAGGTTGAATTGCCATGGCCTAGAACAAAGAATATTCTTACATGATATTTTACAATTTCATTATAATTTTTGATATTTTACAACAGCATATTCTACAATTATCCCAAACTTACAAACTAATTCTTTGAATGTTTGAGAGCAATTTAAAAAGTACATAAAATAATTTAATCCCTTCCACTGTGTGGAAGGCCCCCTGGGAAGGCACTTGAGCATTCTATATTGGCTCCTCTTGCCCTTTTTGCCAAGAGGGACCCTCTTCTCACAATCCAATTACCCACAGCTGTTGCCTGAGTTTTCAGTTCATGCTGAGGTTGAAACCTCATGGTGGCTGATACCATGGATCTATCTCTCCCAATGGTGTGAGCTGGGCCCTCCCTGGAGAAGAAACCTAGGTACCCCAAGATCTGTGATCAATGCCAGGGCCCCACCAGCAAGTGAGGGGATCCCAAGGCAGGTGCTGGGCATGGAGGCCATAGGGGCATAGGCTACCAAGGAGACAAAACTGAACCTCACATCACCCTGCTTGGCCCGGAGGATGGCTGGTTAGTCAAAGACGGGTAAAATTCCTCAGGGGAGGAACAACCTAAGACAGGCACAGTCGCAGAGAGGCCATCAGGAGAGAATTTCGGGGTCAACAGAAGTGAGGCACAGATCCTCACTCCCGCAACATTGCAGGGGCTTGAACAATCGCCCCTTCTGAGGGAGGTCTCCTGCCCCATGGCTGCTTCGCGCTTCCCATGCCCAGCTCAGATTGGGACCCAGGCAACATACAGAGACTTGGCCCAGCTTAGATTGAGACCCAGGCAACAGAGAGTTGGCCAATGGCAACTGCCCTATGTCTAAATCTAGCCTAGCACCAGAAATGCTCAGGGCTTTCTCAAGGATGCAAAATAATCCTTTCCATTAATATTTACAGAGTAAACTAAGATTGTTGTTAGAGTATTAAATTTAACAGTAAAATAGTGAAGTTTTCAAATTAATTTAATTAGCTAAATAAAATAAGTAAATATTCAAAAAAAATATAATTGTACAAAAGCTGTTCCTAAAGTATTAACCAAAATTTCTATTGATAGTTCATTTCATGGTAAAATTACTTAACATGCAATGAACCTAAAGCAGTCATATTTTTGTGCAAAAAATTAAAATTTAAAGTTATCAAGACTGCATTATCAAAATTTTCCAAAAGCCTCCTAATAATTAAATAAAAATAAAGAGGGATAGTGGAGTAATATTCTGTAAGGAAAAATATCCTGAAAGTAAATTACATGTAGAATGTTTTTGCTTTGAAAATTAATTTTTATTTGTAATGCAAACAACAAGACACCCAAGAAAAACACACATGGTGTCAAATAAACCAAAGGAAAATTGTTTGGGCTAAAATCAAAAGGATCCCAAGTCTAATTTATAGAAAAGAATTCTTTATTAAACTTTGGTGGAGAATATATTTATATTTCCATTAAACTCCCAAGACCATGTGGATTCCTGCAACAATGGATCCTAGGGAAGACCTGATAGAACTGTTCCAGCCACAGAATAAGTAGTGGCCCATAAGACCAGAGGAAAAATAGTCCCAAAATAAAAATAATAAAGATGCCTTGCCATGCTAGCAGTCAGCACCTGTGCACTGCTGCTGGTTGCCCAGGACCAAGGGCAAGGAAGGTCGGTGTGCACGCACTTCCAGACCATGTGTGCACACCTTCTGCATAGAAGTCAAAATGTTTGATGTTTTGTGTTTTTACCAGGACCCCTGACTTGGGGTCTTGCCTTATTTCTAACTCAGGTAATGGTATTAACTGCCACATTAAAAGAAATATAATACCTCCGGCATTAACCATTTTTACAGATGGATCCAGTTCTGGAAAGGCTAGATCTACTGCAGCAGGGGAGCAAAGATCCTTCAAACCTTTTATATTTCAGTAGAAATACAAGCACTTATTTATGCTTAACAGATTTTGCTACGGAGCCCATCAACCTATAGTAATAGTGCTTATGTGGTAAGTATGGCAAAAATTATTGAAACAGCTACTATAGGGCACATTAATTCAGTGGAATTTTTCATTTAATTTTCAGCCTTTTAAATGTTATTAGAGAAGGACAATTTCCATGTTTTACTGAAAGCAATGTCCTCAGTGTGTTATCCACCTCTCTGTGCCAACTTTAGGGGTAAATCCCCAAGGACTTAAACCTAATCAAATCTGACAAAATGAATGTCACTCAATTGTGGAAAGAGCCAATCGTACTCTTAAAATCATTTATTAAAACAAAAAGGGGGAGACAGGTGTTATGTGTCACCAATAAAGAGGCTCAGTCATGCTTTTTATAATTTAAAAAATTTTTAATTGTAATGCAAAGGATTGTACCGCAGGTGAAAGCCATCAGGCTTCCTGTATAATAGCCTTCACCGAGTCAGCTAGGTAAAGGAAGCACAAAACCAGACAAAAGTTTTATCAGATTCAGTAATAATGTGGGGAAGAGGTTGTGTTTTATATCTTTCCAGAAGGAGCAATGCAGCCAATTCGGGTGCCAGAGCGTTACATCCATCACCACAATGGACCCAGAGAAGCCCCTGTGTCCCTTCACTCAAAAGGACTGAGAACTGCCCCATGACAGCAAAGAGATAGAAGAAGAAGAAAACTGAAAGATACGCAAGGGACTGAGGTGCCAACATGGAGTCAGCTGAAGAAGTTAACGACTGAAGTGCAGCAGATTGTGGAAAAGCAAGAAGTTGAATCTTCTTCAAACATGTTCCTGCTCATGCTAGCATCTGTTAGCTGTCAGTCTTCTGCAAAGATCTTGCACAGCCAAATCCAAGGACTCTTGAGTAAATATACACCAGCAGCAAAAGAGACTTTATTTCATTTAGTAGCAAAAAATGTTAACCTGTCCATAGTTCTGATTTGTCTTATTGTTGTTTTGCATTGGCATTGCTTTGTTATTATTTAATAGCCAGAGATTTTCTCTTGACATTCAAGTTTTGAAAATGATAACATGTATGTAGTTTAGTTTTGCATTGGCATTGTTTGCAATTGTGTTAATATTAGAGCTTTATTCTTAATGTTTAAATTTTACTTTTATTATAGTAGCTTAAAAACAAAAGAAAGGGTGAGATGTGGAGGGCCACCTGGGAGGCACCTGGGTATTTCCTCAATTATTCATCAGCTGAACTCAGGGCTTAGGCCGAGTCACGCCCTGGGAACATGCTTCCCCAATGAAGATGGACATGTTAATCAGTTCTCACTTCATAGCAGCCCAGGTGTCAGAAGGGGCAGGTCTAGATATGTAAATCCAGTAATGCTGAGGCCTAGTTAAGAATGCAAATAAGCGCCTTTGATCCTAAGTTTTGGTGTTACTTCCTGGATTTTTGGGATATAAGATAAACCTGCTGGGTGGCTCAGGGTCGTTGTCATGCTGCCTCTCCATGAGAGAGGAAAGATGGCGTCCCACCCAGCCCCAGCTTCATGAATCTATTTCTGCGTCTTGTTTTCTTTATTTCTATTATTTCTCAATCCCTGGCCGCCTCCATTTAGGACCGGTTCGTTCATCTCTCTTTTTCCGCGCTTGACGCGGAAAAGGGAGATCCCCGCCATGTCTGGCCCCCACCGCATCAGGCCCCCACACTTTCTTACTTTCCTTCTTTCCTTCTTTCTTTCCTTCTTTCCTTTCTTTCTTTCTTTCTTTCTTTCTTTCTTTCTTTCTTTCTTTCTTTCTTTCTTTCTTTCTTTCTTTCTTTCTTTCTTTCTTTCTTTTCTTTCTATATGCCTGCAGCCATGACTGTCTTGGTTCAGTGGATAGAGCGTGGGTCTGTGGACTGAAGTGTCCCAGGTTTGATTCCAGTCAAGAGCATGTACCTTGGTTGTAGGCACATCTCCAGTAGGGCATGTGCAGGAGACAGCTGATCAATGTTTCTCTCTCATCAATGTTCCTAATTCTCTATCTCTCTCCCTTCCTCTCTGTAAAAAATAAATAAAATAAAATAAATTAAAGGAGATATGCCTGTAGTGCTATGAACTTCCCTCACAGGACTCCTTTTGCTGTGTCTCAGAAATTTGGGGTTGTTGTGTGTTCATTTTCATTTGTTTCCAGGAAATTTTTGTTTTATTTCTTTATCTCATTGGTAACTCAATCATTGTTTATTAACATGCTATTTATTCTCCATGAATTTGAATGTTTTTGGTTATTTTTACTGTAGTTGATTTTTCCTTTAATTCCACTGTGATCTGAGAGATGCTTGATATGATTTCAGTTCTTGAACTAGTAGAGACTGCCTATGTATCCTAACATGTGGTTTCTCTTTGTGAACGATTCTGGGCGCTTGAGAAGAATGTATATTCTGCCTTGGCATGAATTGTTCTATAAATGTCAATTAAATCCATCAGATCCTGTTTGTCCTTCAGAATCTGTTTCCTTCTTATGTTTTTGTTCCTAGGCTCTATCCAGAGAAGCCAGATGGGTGTTACAGTCTCCTTCTATGACTGTGTTGTTATCAATCTCTCTGTTAAATTCCTCTAGAAAAATTTTATTATATATGGACTAGAGGCCTGGTGCATGGAATTCATGTACGGTGGAGGGGAGGGGGTATTCTTCAGCCCGGCCTGCAACCTCCCCAATCCGGGACCCCTCAAAGGGGTGTTTACATGAATCAGGCCTAAACCAGCAGCCGGATATCCCTCTCACAATCTGGGACTGCTGGCTCCAACCTATCACCTGTCTGCCTGCCTACCTGATTGCCCCTAATCACTCTCCCTGCCACCTGCACACCCCCAACTGCCCCCCACTGATGGTGTGCTCACCCCCAAATGCCCCTCGCCAGCCTGATCACCCCCAACTGGCCCCTGCTGGCCACTCATCTCCAACTGCGGCCCTGCTGGCCTGCTCACTCCAAACCCCTCCCTGCTGTCCTGATCACCTCCAACTGAACCCCAGTGATGACCTGCTCACCCCAAACTGGCCTCCCTGCTAGTCTGCTTACCCCCAACAACCCCTGCCATCCATCCTGGCCTGATCACACTCCCCTGGCCACCCAAGGTCCTAGGCCCTCCTTTTTTTCTTTTTATTTTCAGCACCTCCTTGAGTGGAGACCAGGGCCAGCTGGGAGCAAATATCTAGGATTTCTTTATGTTCTGTAATTGAAACTTTGTAGCCTTGAGAAGATGACAGGACTGGCCAGGGCAGGCGGGAAGCTTGGCTTCCTCCAGCGCCGGGGCAAAACAAGCCTCCTGCTTCCTCCAGCTCTGTGACCACCACCATCTTGTTTGGGTTAATTTGCACACTCACTCCTGATTGGCTGGTGAGTGTGGCTTGGCATAGTAGAGTGATGGTTAATTTGCAGGTTTCTCTTTTATTAGCATAGATACTAGAGGCCCAGTGCATGAAACAAATTAAGTATTCTCCTTGGAAAACCTAAATGAAAAAAAGTGTCGAGGAACCTCCAACAAGTCTGCAAAACAATTGTTCACCTCCTTCCTATGGAATTTTGTATGTCCTCAACCTTTAAAGGAATAGTACAAGTAGGAAGAAAAATTACATATGGAATGATATCAATGTTTGGAGAAATGTAAATGTAAGCATCCTTTTGCTTATTGAAATGACATCAGCATCTGTCTGATATGGGAATAATAAGATTGAAACAGAGATTGCACTTAAACTGAACCAGTTATCTTTCCTGACTATACCTCTGAATGAAATGAACAAAAGTGCCCCTTGATAGTGATATGTATTTTACTGTAGAACTACTCATGCACTTTCTCTTCAACTCTTTGACATTTAATGTACCATAAAGGGAATGCTCGCCAAAACATCGAGTTATCATGAGGCCTCAGTATTTTTATCAATGAATGTAAACAAAAACCATGAACAGGAAAGGTTTTCAAAAACTCACCTCTTGGCTTGTTGAGTGTATAGTTATCAACAAAACATCCAACGTGAATTTTAAAAATTACCACAAAAATGTGTGGTTTCTTAAAATTAATTTTATTAGAATAGTGTATGTGAAGTTCATTGAAAAATTTGGAAGCTGGAACCTCATTTTTTTAAGGACTTTAAAGTCTACCATGTCAGATTGGGGGGCAGTGAGGGAATAAGCCCTGTTCGGATTGGCTCAGTGAGACCCTTTTTCATTGCTACCTTGTATGTTGCTGGATTAGTGAAACACATAATAAAGCCACTTGCACATCAAATTTACTTAACTAAATTTTACCAATGTAGGTTTGAATTGATAACGTATTTTAGTGCAGAGAAAACAAGAAGGCAAACAATACAAAACTTCCCAATATAGAATAGAACACATTATGTACAATCCTCTGGGGAAGTGGACTAGAAAGGGAGATTAAAGGAGAAGAAGGAACAGTATAAAAATTCTGACTATGACAAAAGGCTCCTTCTTGTATTTCTTAAGTGGATATTATGGGTATCAAAACCCTCAGTTATTTAATATTTTTAGATATATTCATTTTTATTGTTTTCAGAAAGGAAGGAAAGATTTAGAACCATGTATGGTGGGAGAGAATCATTGATTGGCTGCTTCCTACACAACATCTACTGGGCTTGGAGCCCAAAACCCAGGCATGTCCAGAACTGAGAATTGAACCCTGAGCTACTGGTTCACAGGTCGAAAATCAACCCCTCAGCCAAGCAGGCCAGGCTTTGGCTCTTCGCTATTCAGAGTATTCCCTTTAACAACCCTGTCTCCCAGTAGCTTTAAATCCAACCTCCCTGACTGCTGTGCAGATTTGTGGATTCTGGGGTACATTCAATAGTAGGCAACCGACTATGTGTGCCTTACTCTCCCTGCTTGCTTCTTGATGGCCTGGAGACCTCCATTTATAGGGCCTTAATGTATAGGATCCCTGTGCACCAGCAGTCACCACCTACCCAGGGCCCCTGTATGCCCATCTTCACAGATGATGTCTCTATCTAAACATGCACTTTCTAAGCCTCATTGTAATGGTACTGTGCCTTTTTGAACATTTTGATGGAAAAATCCAGATTCTAATCAAGAATTTCGCTGGATTTCTCAGTTATGGGCTCCAGCAAAAGTAAAGTGTCAAGTGTAGGACACCCTGTTGAGAGACAACATGCAGCAATGAATTTTCTTTTGTTTTGTCTAGTTTTAATGTTGTGGGTTTTTAAATTGATTCTTTAGAGAGAGATGAATGTAGACAGAAAGACAAAGAAGCATACATTGAGCCAGAAATATTAATGGTTTCCTGGAGACCAGATCTGCCACCTGGACATGTGCCGTGACCAGGAATAAAACAGGTGACCTTTGTAATGCACAGGACTATGCCTAGCCACACTGGGCAGGGTTTACTGACTTTCACTTTTCTTCCTTAACTTGTATCTAGTGGCTAATAATCACTATTAATGCTAATAAAAGTGGGCAATTCCAAAACAGGACATGCTGACAAGAGCTTTACATAAGTTATCCCCACAAGTGAATGTCAACAAAAGGTAATGGGATATGGTCTCCATATGTGGTGAGGAACCAACACCCAGATTATGCGATGTTTAGCCCATGCTCTTCCTCCCCCAGAACCTACCCATTTTTATACTTTTCCTCAAATTCCAGAAGTTCTGATTCCCATCATGGACATTGTTTCCTGTCAAGGTGGAGATGAGAAGACAAGGTGCAAGGTGCAAGTGAGAGAAAGAGAGAGAGAGAGAGAGAGAGAGAGAGAGAGAGAGAGAGAGAGAGAGAGAGAGAGAGAGAGAGAGAGAGAGAGAAGCATTTTCTGATTCTTTTTCTCTGATCCTCTTTTTTGGGGTTTGGGGGGCTCACTGTCTGTTATAGATATTTCAGTATTTTCTCTCCCCAATAGAAGTAGCAGAGTGTGCCTGGCCAGTGTGACTCAGTAGACCTATAATACAAGAGGATATAATTGAATTATCAGGTGGGACTGATGCCTGAGTTCAGGACTGACTCGCCAGGGGGCATGTGCAAGAGACAGCCAACCAATGATTTTGTCTCATTATTGCGGTTTTTATCCTCTCTCCCTCTCCCTTTCTCTCTGAAATTAATAAGAAATGTACTTAAGGAATGGTAAAATATGCTTCCAAGTTGATGGGCCAAAACTAGAAGAGGGGAAGGAAGAAGAAAATAAAGTAATGGCATTATAAAGTATGAAGGGCCAGGTGCTTTGTTTGGCAAGCTAGGAAGCTGCTTACACCCAGCAGAGAGCAGCAAGTACATGAGTGGCTGGCACTGCATGAAAGGCAGTAGAAGCAAAAAAAGAAGGACTGACTCCCTCACATTAAGGGAGATGAGAGGCACACATGGAGCCCTGCTGCTGGGCCTGGGAGTGTGGCCTTCTTCCCAGGTGCTTCTCTGGCAGGCCACTCAGTGAGCCAAATGAGCCAGCCCAGGGCCAGAATGCAGTGGCATGTGGACAGGGAGCCTGTTTCTTGCTGGCGAGCTGACTGTCCGTTGACTATGGGATCTAACCTCACAGTATGACATCTCCCTTTCACTTGGTTGTATTGGGCCTCAGGGTGGCCCCCCATACCCCCAACTCCCCAGAGTGACCTTCACCTGTGTCCACTTAAGTGCTCTCCCGGAACTGGCTTGGGGTTGTCCACTCTTCAGACAGAAAACCCAGGGCAAGTGTGTGGCTCAGAGTTGGTTTATGACCTACTTGATTGACTGGAAGGAGGGACATGTGGGAAGAGTCTTCTCACATTATGACCTAGCCTCCACAAAGGGTTTCATATCCTTAGAAGAGCGCACAGATACTAAGCAAAGGTTTATGCCAGCTTAGCATTTTGCTGAAAGGAATATAACTGTGCTTACTGGCCACAATTAATAGAATTCAAGCAGGGGCTGGATCCAGGGGGATGACAGGCATTAATTTGTCAGTTCAAGCCTCTGACTAGCTGGCAGGATGATGTCCCTTTCAGTACTAGGGTCCTGGCTTTTGCATAGGGAATCCCTACCATGGAGCAACCAAAGGCCTCCAGAGTCCCCCAATTCCCTCAGTCCCCCAGGTGCCAAAGGTAGGCCTGAGGCACAGGCAAGCCTTGGTTGGCAGCTGCCCAACCTCCCAGGGCCACCCAAGGCTCAGGTAACCAGGGCCGGCTGAGGCTTGAGCTTCAGGCAGTGGCAGCAGCACAGGTATGATGGGGGTTGCCTTCCCCTGATTGCCAGGCTGCCTGTTGCCCCTGAGGGCTCCTGGCCTATGAGGGGGGATGGCCGGACTAAGGGACTTCCCCTCCAGAGCATGATTTGCACTGGGCCTCTTGTTGGGTAAATATCTAATGTTATACAACTACTGTGCAGAAATGAGAGTTGCTGGAATTCTCAAAACTCCCCCTCAAACTACCAATACACACAACCGACCTGACCTTCTATGTCATGGCCCTAGCATCTCTCCACCTGTATATGCAATTTCCCCAAATGTGCAAAAGCAGAATAGTGGAAGGAATCTCCCTTCCATTACCAGACTTAGCAAGTATCATGATTCTGCCATATTCATTTTCTCTCTCCTTTCTTCCCTTCTTTTCATCTATTTTTCTATCGCTGTAGAACTTTAAAGCAAACCCCAGACATCACATTTCTTCATCCTTATACACTTCAAAACTAGTCTCTAAAAAAACGACATGTCCTGCATAACCATAGTATACCTTTAAAGTTAACAACTTTTTATTGTTATCATCAAATACCAGAATTTTTAAATGCTTCAAAAATAATTGTATAGTCCTAGCTGGTCCGGTTCAGTATATAGAGCATTGGCCTGCGAACTGAAAGGTCCCAGGTTAGATTCTGGTCAAGGGCACATGCCCAGGTTTGTGAACTGGATTGCCACTGGGGAGCATGCAGGAGGCAGCTTATCAATGATTCTCTCTCATCATTGAGGTTTCTATCTCTCTCTCCCTCTCTGAAATAAATAAAAACATATCTAAAAAAATAAGTTTACAATTTTATTTATTGTATTGCATAAGATGTTCACTCTGCCTCTTAAGTCTCAATTTAAAGCACTCCTCCTTCCACACCTTCTTTGCTATTTTTGTAAAAAAGATTTTGGTTTGCTGAAGAAAAGGAGCCAATTGTCCTGTTTTCAAAATTGCTACCTACCTCTTAAAGCTTAATTAGTTGGCATAGGTCTTGTATCTACCAATCTAGGTAACTGCTCTCAGAACCACATCCGATAGGTATACCATGTGTGAAAAAATATTTCTCTCCCATGCTTCATGGGTGGTCAAACTCACTCCCTGGGTAAGGTATAAGATCCCCCTCCCCTATTAATATCCTCATCTCATTAAATTCCAAAATCATGTTTATAGGCATGTCAGGTGAGGCAACAACTTCAGCTCACTCACTGACTGGTGGCTTCTTTCAGCTGGTATTAACTAGATGTCTTTCAGGCAAGAAGTGCCTCTAAAACATCTAGTCAAGAACTTTGGGGAAATAACATAAACCTGACCCACACCCTCTGTTCCATTACTCACAACTCTGCAGAAATTTCAAGGGACTCAATTAAAACTCAACCATTAACTGGGGGAGGTGTTTAATAGGTTTAAATTGAGACAGACTCACTTCAATTTGAGAGCTACAGGAGAAAAATCCAAGGGCTGTCATAAAATGACTTTCTTCTCAAAGAGTACTTAAGTCTCTGAGAGCAGAGTGTCTGACAAAATTTCCCCTTGGGGCATAAGCCTGTCAGCTATTTAAACATGTGTTCCAAAGACATTGCCTGTGGACCCCAGAATATTTAGTTGATCCTTTGGCTGTGGGCAAGGGATGCTTCCCTCTTCCCACTGATAGAGCAAGTGTAAAGTGGCAGAAGACACTTCTCTGCCTGCTGTGATTTGCCCCTTCTCTTCTGCTGTAATTTGCACAATGTCCTTAGAAATGGGAGGAAGTCACAGACTCTGCATTGAGTGAGAGACCCTGGCCCCCATCCCAGGGATTTGAAAGGAGCCTGTGGATCTCATGGGACATTCAGGACTGGCCTTCGGCCAATTCTTACCCATTCTCCTTGCAGCTGTGGAATGGCTGGGGTATGGTTCCAAGGTAAACCATGTTTCCCCCCCATGAAATCTGTCCCCTACGAGGCCTTGTTAACAGACTGACAGGACATAGAAGTTTCAAACCGGACATATGTTATTTAAGTGAGTCAAACCTCTGGTTATTAGAAAAAGGAAGCCCTTGGGACACATGCTTCTGATGAGGATCAGTTTCTGGAACCTGATATACTCCACAGGGCAGTGCGCCTGCCTCGGGCTGGTAACATGGGTAATTCCAGAACCTCTGGGGCTGTGGAAAGCTGTCTCTTGACCCCTCTTTGCCTTCAGTGTCAACAGAGAGCAAGTGGACAGGTCATAAGGGTTCAGACGCAGCAGGAGAGGTGGCCACAACGGCGGGTTATGCTCTGGGGAAGCAGGGAAAAGAGTTCAAAGCACTTGTCAAGGGCTCTTTGGGAATGACTGTTTAAGGTTCTCACTTTATTATTTTTTCACAGGAATAAGGAAAGAGAATGTGTCCTTCACCTTTCCCATCAGGGCAGCACAAAGCAAGGGCGCCTGAGGGAGGTGGCATTTTCCTCATTCTTTCTCCTCCCTGGGATCCTCCCTAAGTACCCAGGAGCTAGAGGCTGCCATGTGGCCTTTGGGCTGGGGGTCAGTGTGGGACAGTGCCTGGCCTCTGCTGGTGGTGCCAGGCAGGGAGGGTCCCTGTGAGAGCACTTGAGGAGGGAGAAACAGCAGAAGCAGCGCCTGGGCTCCGGGACACCAGCAGGTGCCTGTCACAGTGCCCGCCCTGTGACCTGAGTGTTTCCTGACTCAGGAGTCACTTTTCCCTTTTGCTTCCTTGTTCTTCCTGTTTGCCACCCCCTTTGGCCCTTTATTCTCCCCCCTGCCCACCTCCATCCCCACCTCACATGTTCCGTGTGAGTTCCTAGCAGGAACTCTTCCAGGGAGACAGTAAGGTCCAAATGGAAGCAGAGTCCGGTGACAGCCAGGGCCCAAGTCAGTTTTGCCCCAAGGTCCTGGTCCAAGGACTGATCAGGGAGGCCACCCCCTGGCCTGGACTAGCTCCCTATCATGAGACTTGATCCCCATCACTGTGCTTTCTCTTCCAGTTTTTCTACTTAACACCCTGATGGATTACAGTGACTATTAAGTCTAAGACCTTAAAAAGAACATTTCTACAGTAGAAAGACTTAAACTCTTGAAGATCTATTCCGTGGCTCTGGCCCTTTAAGGTGGGCCTGCAGGCCAGACCTGGGAGCCATGGAAACCTAAGAATGTTTGGTTTCCTCATCTCTGTTACAGCCTGGCAGTTGCTACCCTTTGTACCTCTGAGACGTCCTCCTCCTGCCATCTGTATTGGCTGGGTAACCATTGTGCTTTATTTTTTACCCTAGTTAAGAGAGCCCTGACATTTCTTTGTGTGTGGGGTGGTGTGTATGTAATCCATTCATTTGCTCTGTGAACAAGTTAACTGTCACCAGCAGTTCTGCAAAGAGGTGAATGTAGGCCACCTTTATTTGTTTATCCTTTATTTTAAAATTTGTCTTTTGTAAAAACATGTTTTTATTGCTTTTAGAGAGAGAGGAAGGGAGAGGGAGAGAGAGATAGAAACATCAATGATGAGAGAGAATAATGGGTCAGCTGTCTGCATGCCCCCTACTAGGGATCCATCTCACAAACCGGGCATGTACCCTGGACTTGAATCAAACCATGAACTCCTGGTTGATAGGGCATTGCTCTACCACTGAGTCACACCAGCTGGGACTGGCTACCTTAATTAGACAGAAATGCGCACCATCACATTTGCAGGCTAGTGTACAAGCCTCTTCGCTGATGGCTTTGTCAAATCACAGGGCCTTGCTCCTTTCATAAATCAAACACAGATTTCTCTTTATAAATGATCAGCTTTCTTATGTCCTTTCATGTTATAACTAGAGGCCCTGTGCACGACATTCATACGATGGGGAGAGGGGAAGGGTCCCTTAGCCCAGCTGTGCCCTCTCGGAGTCTGGGACCCCTGGGGGATTCCGCCTGCTCCCCGGAGGAAGGAGAGGCTCCCACCACAGCTGTTGCCCTCACTAACTGTGAACCTAGCTTCTGGGTGTGTGGTGCTCCCCCTGTGGGAGCGCATTGACCACCAGGGGGAAGCTCCTGCATTGAGCGTCTGCCCCCTGGTGGTCAGTGCACATCATAGTGACCAGTTATACCGCCATTTAGTAAACTTGCATATGATGGTTATATTATTATAGAACTAAGGCCCAGTGCATGAAATTCATGCTCTCGGAAGGGGGGCGTCAGCCTGGCCTATATGTTCTTGAAGTCTGGGAGCCCTGGAGGGATATCCGACTCATGGCTTAGGCCTGCTTACTAGGAGAGTGCAATGACCACCAGAGGGCAGCTCCTGCATTGAGTGTCTGCTCCCTGGTGGTCAATGTGCATCATAACTACTGGTTGCTGCACCGTTTGGTCGATTTGCATATTTGCCTTTTATTATATAGCATAAGGCTACAGGCCTGGTGCATGAATCTGTGGATATTGAAAGGAAATTAATTACAAAGTGGCCAACAGGATGGGACTGGGCAAGGTGTGCCGGAAATGCCCTGGAGCCAACTTCCCATGTTCCCTTCCCAGCCAGCCACACATGGGGCAGCACCGGGGTTCAAAGGGCATCTGCAGAGTCAGCAGGATCACTCCGGGAGGTGGTGTCCCTTGGCCTGGCCTACGGGCATCAGGTCAAAACTGGCAGCCCGACTTACCCCAAGGGGTCCCAGAGTGCAAGAGGGCACTCTGCAAAGTTGCTATCTTTCAGCAGCCCCTGCGTTGAGTGTTTGCCCCCTGGTGGTCAGTATGGGTCGTACCTACCAGCTGGCTGGTCAGCCAGTAAGTTGCCTAGCCTTTTATATATATAGAGAGAGGCCCGGTGCACAAAATCATGCAAGGGGGATTGGACAAATTGGTGCAAGGGGGAGTGGGGTGTCCCTCAGCGCAGCCTGCACCCTCTCCAATCTGTGACCCCTCGAGGGATGTCCGACTACCCATTTAGGCCCGATCCCACCTCTGGCTCCCAACCAATTGACTGCCTACCTTCCTGATTGCTCCTAACCACTTCTACCTGCCAGTCTGATTATCCTCTAACCACTCCCCTGCCAGGCTGTTTCATGTCTAACTGCTCTCATGCCAGCCTGTTTGATCCCAACTTCCCTCTTAGGCCAGCCTGCTAACCCCTTAACTGCCCTCTCCTGCAGGCTTGATCGCTCCAACTGCCCTCCCTTGCAGGCCTGGTCTCTCCCAACTGCCCTCCCCTGCTGGCTTGATAGCCTGTTTGATCCCAACATCCCTCCTCTGCCAGTCTGGTAACCCCTTAACTGCCCTCCCTTGCAGGCCTGTTTCCTCCCAACAGCCCTCCCCTGCTGGCCATTTTGTGATGGCCATTTGTATCCACATGGGGGCAGGATCTTTGACCACATGGGCGCAGCCATCTCGTGTGTTGGAGTGATGGTCAATCTACATATTACTCTTTTATTTGATAGGATAGAGGCCTGGTGCATGGGTGGGGTCCAGCTGGTTTGCCCTGAAGGGTGTCCCAGATCAGGGTTCCCTTGGGGCGTGTGGTGGCATGGGAGAATGGCTTGTGGTGGTTTGCAGGCCGCCCATGCCCCCTGGCGACCCAAGCAGAGGCCCTGATATCTGGGGTTTATTTATCTTCTACAATTGAAACTTTGTAGCCTGGAATGGAGCCAGGCCTCCTGCTTTCTCCGAGGTGGCAGCCATTTCTGTTGGGATTTATCTATCTTCTATAATTGGAACTTTGAAGCCTTAATCGGATGTTTGGGCCAGGCCTTAAGCAGAGGCCTGGGCCAGGGTGTGTGGAAAGCTTGGCTTTGTCCATTGCTGGGGAAACCCAAGCCTCCCTCCTGCTCTCTCTGTGACCCTAGCCATCTTGGTTGGGTTAATTTGCATACACTATCCTGATTGGCTTGCGGCCATGGCTTGTGAACGTGGCTTGTGGGTGTAGCGGAGTGATGGTTAATGTGTATATTACTCTTTTATTAGGATATATATATACTAATAATATATATATATACACACACATATATACACACACACATACATATATATGTGTATATATATATATATATATATATATATATATATATATATATATATACACATATATGTTTCTATCTCTCCCTCTCCCTTCCTCTCTGACATCAATAAAAATATATTAAGAAGAAAAGGAAGGAAATTGGGACACATGCTACAACATGGATGAACTATGAAGACATTCTGCCGAGTGAAATAAGTCAGTAACACAGACATAAGTAGTGTATCATTTCATGTATATGAGGTCCCTAGAGCAGTCAAACTCAGAGTGACAGAAAACAACTATGGGTGCCAGGGGCTAGGGACAGGAGGGTTCATTGAAGACAGTTTCAGTTTGGGGAGGTGAAAAAGATGTTGAGATGATGGTGGTGATGATAACAAAGCAATGTTAATGTCCTAAATGCGGCTAAACTGAGCACTTAAAAGTGGTTAAAATGATCAATTTTATATTGTGTTATCTATATATAAAAAGCCCAGTGACCGCAATGACCGGAATGACTGGTGGGTATGACGTGCACTGCGCCATCCAACCAGCCTGATCTGGGACTCAAACAGCCCACGCCCTCCGGGCATACCAGCCCCCAGTTGACCTCCAACTCCCTGATTGGGAGTGGGGCTGGCTGGCCAATTGCCCACAGCCCCTCCCTCCCTCCAGCCCAGCTTGATTGGCCCCCATTGTGTCAGACCAGCTGGACCCCACCCATGCACCAATTTGACAAATTTGTGCAATGGGCCTCTAAGATGTATGTGTATGTAAGCATGTATGTATGTATTCTTACATACACATAGGGATGAGTAAAAAAGTAAATAAGCATGACTTATTTTAGGCAACACATAAATCTTCAAGGTCATGTTTATTTTTAGCTACAAAAGTACCTATGTTTTCCATTACAACCCATGCAAATTACAGAAAAATACATAAATAGGAATGAAAATCTTCCCCTCTCAACTGATCTGTGTACTTCCTTCTAGTTTTTAAAAAAGTATGTATGTATCTATTTGTAAATAGAAATAAAATTACATCTTTATGTATTTCTTTTGACAAAATGGTCATACCATATGTATTATTATTCACTTTTTTTTGGTGTGATACAGAAATTTCTTCAGACAGTTCAGTCTTGGTAATGGTCATGTAATAATGCACTTTAATCCTGAATGTAACATAATTGACTTAAACACTCTTCTATTAATAGCCATTTAAGACATTCCAGTTTTTCTCTCTGATAAATGATGATGAAACTAACATCTCATACATTTTCACAACTCTTACAAATGCCTCCAAATGGTTCTTGGAATCAAAGCTGTTGGTACATACATTTCAACTTGTTAGATAGATTTTTGTTTTTTCTTAATCCTCACCCAAGAATATGTTTTCCATTGACTTTTCCAGAGATGGGGAGGGAAGGAAGGGAGAAGGGAGGAGGGAGGGAGGGAGAGAAAGAGAGACAGAAAGAAGTAATGTGAGAGAGAGTCCATAGCCTGGGAGTGAAGGTAAAACCAAGGATTTACCCTTGAATCAAATCTTAATGCCCTTTTTGCTTGGTCCGTTCATCTAACCACTTAGGAAAACTGGCCAGAGCAATCATTTTAACATTTTAATCTATATATTTTTATTGATTTCAAAGTGGAAGGGAGAGGGATAGAGAGATAGAAACATCAGTGATGAGAGAGAATTTATGATTGGCTGCATCCTGCACGCCCCCTACTGGGGATCAAGGCCAAAACCTATATATGTGCCTTGTTGGGAAATCGAACCATGACCTCCTGATTCATAGGTTGATGCTCAACCACTGAGCAAACAACATTCCAACTTTTGAAAGATGTTGTCAAGCTGTGTTTCAAAAATGCCTTGCAAATTAAAACTCTCACCATGGTCTTGATTTCTTAGCATCGTTTACTCTTACATCAAATATTTAGAACACTAATTGAAGGCCAATATGTATAATAGACCTCTTAAATATATGGCTTGGACAAGAAAAACAAGGGGACATGGCGAGAATTGCTACCCATGGCTCACGGTGTCTGTTTTCTTCTCTTTGCTGCTGCCTTGCCTTCAGGTGGCCTGGGGCGAAGCCCGTGCTCTTCAAAAGCCTGGCCATCCTCCTGGGTTATCTGCAGCCTGGGCATAGCCAACAGCCGATCCTGGCGCGTGTGGGAGTTCAACAGCACACCCATCGCCGTCATGTACTTTGGAGTTTGGGAAACATCTTATGTCGAAACCCTTACCGTGTCCGGGCTGAAGCTGGAGGTGTCCCTGTTAGCCAGGCTCAACAAGAGCTGGGGAATTCCTGAGGAGATCTACTATGGCCAGGACATCATGCTGCTGGCCAGCTTCCTGGTGCTGGTGTCCCTGGTGTTCAGCAGGCTGGTGGTCTGGGCCAGCTGGATCCTCGCCCCGTTCCCACATTTCTCCCGCACCTGCTACAACACCGCTGCCCTTCATCTCTCCCTCAGCTGCTTCTGCCTCACACTAATGGTGGCCTGGGACTTTATCACAGACCTTTCCAGCCAAACCACCCTGGAGTTTCCACCTAAGTTTCCTCTTAACAAAGACATGGTCCACAGTAAGCACATCTCCTACGTGCTGCCGCTGGGTGCCCTTGCCTCCATCTTCTCCCTCATAAGCGTCATGACTTTCTCCACGGATAGCTGTTCCATGGAGCAGGAGAAACCCAAACTGTCAACGCCAAAGGTCTGAATGAGGGCCCGCCCTCTGCGATGGCTGGCAGGAGCTTTCCTGAAGAAATGCCCTGTGTACACTTCATAGTGTTGTAACCATCCAGGCTTTCCAAATAAAACAGGCTTGGCTTTCCAGAGTGTGTCTGAATCTCCTATTCTCCTCTCCTGCTCTGCTCTGCAAGCGGTTTTTTTCTTTGAAGCTAATTGCTTGCTGAAATCTGTAGGAAAACATATTCTGTATATACTGTCACAACTCAAAGGCCTTGGCTCCGTGGTTGAGCATCAGGGCACATGACCCTGTTGCAGGCTCAATTCCCAGTCAGGGGATGTTTCTCTGTCTCTTCTCACCTTTCCTTTGTCTGAAATCAATAAAAACATATATTTTTAAAGACAATAATTACAAAGTGAACACATTTTCAGATAAAGAACCTACAATCAGAGACACTTTCGCAAGAAAGTTAATGGACACAGAATGAAGGAACTGGATGCAGAAGCAGTGGTGAACACAAAATTGGTGAGTATGTGGGTAAAGATAAACAAGGATTGATGATAAGTTTTAAATGCCTGTATTATGGAGTTCACATCTATATATATGTATAATGGAGGGATACACACATTTGTCAGGTACGCTGTCATATCATGACCTTTCACAGGGTGGGCAGGTTTGTGGGGCCCTGGGTGGCACTCCAGGTCTAAGGGGGATGTTGTTCCACCCAGGCAGATACGCCTGGGGCCTGCAGCCCAATCCCAATGCTGACCAGTGGTTTAGTAAACTTTATTGGAGCTGCTCCCCCCACCCCCTGCCCCAGGACCCCACTGCCCTCAGAAGGTTGCCCCATCAGCATCCTGACAGGTGGGCAGCCTGGGAGAGCTGATTGAGGGGCTGGCTACAGGGAGCCACGGAGGGGTGGGGCTGCAGGAGCCAAGCTACAGGGAGTCTGAGGAGATCGCCTGAAGGAAGATGTAGCTTCAGCAAAGCATCCAGCTCAGAGCCACAGCCGAGGGGTCCTCAGTCAAGCAGACAAACCTCTGCCTGAGGATCGGCTCCAAGGAGAGTGCTGCAGCATTGGCGAAGCTGCTGGCCAGAAGGCAGGTGGCCCAAGGGGCTCAGAGCAGTGCCAAGGTGAGGTGCACTGGAGGGGCCTCATGCAGAGGTAGGTGGTGGGCAGGTGGGGATCGGCCTTGCCAGTGGAGAGTGAGGTTCTGCAATGGCCCCAAGACTCGGGTTGGCCCGGCGGGAAATGTTGACATGGAAGGATGCTGGCACAGAGGTGAGCAGTCCCTCAGCCATGAGGTGGTGTTTGAGGGGAGGCACCACCTCAGCAGAGGGGTGCCTCATTGCTGGGTACCCCAATATGGTGGTTCGGCAAAGCTCCTAGTGCTAATTGGCCTCACTGTGACCTGCACACTTGAGGGGCTGTGACTCCTGCTACTGCCTTGACCCAGAAACAAGCCTGTTACTGGCCCCAGTTCCCATGTGCCTGCATGGAGAGAGCAAAGCCTACCACCTGCTCTCCAGAAGCGGGGGGACATGAAGAATGGGAGCGGGGGCCGTTTAGAGGAAAGAATGTGGAACATCCACGATGAAGAGGTGCTTGAGAACAAGGCTCAGAAGCCTTCCAGGGATGTTATTTCTGTTTGCCTCATGGCTGCCCCTTAGGAAATGTGGAGAGTGCAGTTGTAAGGGCTCTCTGCATCCTGAGTCCAGTTGCACAGGCAACTGGAATTGGCCTCAATTTCCTGGTCTGTAAAAAAGATTAAGCATGTCTCAGGGCCTTCCCTGAGCTTTGCGGGACATTTGAAATTCTATATGAAGTGAGTGAAGAAGAAAAGGAAGGGTGAACAACACAAGTGACCTGTAGACCTATTGTCACTTAAATTGGGAATATAGTCAATAGTGTAGTAATGATGGTATGATGCCAGGTGGGTACTGGAAATATCAAGGAACACATTGTAAAGTATATGATTGTCTGACCACTATTCTGTTGAGAAGGCAAACCCCTATTTTGTAAAAACTGCTGTTTGGAATTTTCTGCTGTTTTTCTTAGACGGCCTCTTATTCTAAAAAAGTAACTTTGCTTTATATCCTGCTTTAGCCTGCTTGAATAATGAGGACGATAAACTTAGCTGTCTGACCTTGTAGGACAGAGACTAGATATGCCCATAAATTTAGCTGTCTGACCTTGTAGGTCAAGACTACTTATGCCCATAATTTTTAGAACTGTGCTTGTTTTCAAAGACAGCAGCGAGATAACCACTAATTACACAGAGGGCTGTGTCCTTAATAAAAAGGGAAGTTCTGCTTGTAGCTGTGCTTAAAATTTGAATTCATTTTCTCTAAGCCCACCACAGTGAATAAAGTGTAACTCCAAACTCTCCTGCATTGTTTGATTATTCTGGTTCTCTGTATCACTGTAACTAATATAAAACCTGAAACTAATCCTATACAATAATAAGGTAATATGTAAGTTGACCCTCACACCGTTGCAACACAAGATGGCAACCCTCACGTTATCACCCAATGGCCGCCACCATGTCATCACATGATGACCACGACAAAATAGCCAGCCACACTTCATCACAATATGACCACCAAATGTCATCACAAGGTGATGCCACAGTTGGCCGCCCCCACATCATTGCAAGATGGCCTCCCTACTGTTGTCATAAGATGGGGTGCCCCACATCATCACAACATGGCCACATCCATGTTTTCACAGATGGCTGCCACAGGATGGCCACTCCCACATCCTCACATTATGGGCACCCAGACGTCATCACAACATGGCCACCCCAGGTCGTGACAAGATTGTCAAACCCTTTTGTCACAAGATGGTCACCGTCACATCATCACAAGATGTCCACAACCACATTGTCACAATATGGCTGCCCATGTCATCAGAAGCTGGTTGGCAGGGCAGGGTAGTTGGGGGTGAACAGGCCTGCAGGAAAGGGCATTTAGGGGCAATCAGCCTGGTAGGGGAGGGCAGTTAGTGGTGACTAGGCCTGCAGGGGAGGGCAGTTGGGGGAGACCAGGCTGGTAGTGGAGGGCAGTTGGGGGTTACCTAAGCCTGCAGGGGAAGGCAGCTGTGGGGGACCAGGCCAGCAGGGGAGGGCAGTTGATGGGACCATGCCTGAAGGGGAGGGTAGTTGTGGGGCACCAGGCCTATAAGGGAGGGGAGTTCAGGGGGACAAGGTCTGCAGGGGAGGGCTGTTGATTGGACCCATGCCTGAAGGGGTGGGTAGTTGTGGGGGACCAGGCGTGCAAGGGAGGGTAGTTGGGAGGGACAAGGCCTGCAGGGGAGGGCATTTGAGGGGGACCAAGCCTGCAGGGGAGAGCAGTTGGGGCAACCAGACCAGCATGAGCTAGCAGTTAGGGGCAATCAGCCTTAAAGGGGAGGGCAATTAGGGGTGACTAGGACTGCAGGGAGGGCAGTTAGGGACAATTGGGCTGGCAGGGAAAGGCTGTTGTGGGGGGCCATGGATATAACGGACGGCAGTTGGGAGGGACAAGGCTTGCAGGGGAGAGCAGTTGAGGAGGACGAGGCCTGCAAGGGGGGGGCAACAATGCTGTCAAGGGATGGCAGTTAGGGGTGACTGTACCAGCAGGGAAGATCTGTTGGGGGAGAGCAGGCAAGAAGTGTTGGGCAGTTGGGGAGGACCAACCCTGCAGGGGAGGGGTGTTTTGGGGACCAGGCCTCCAGTGGAGGAGAGTTGGGAGGACCAGGCCTGCAGGGGAGGGCAGTTGAAGCAGACCTGCCTTCAGTGGAGGGCAGTTGGGGGGAACCCAGACCTGCAGGGCAGGGCAGTTAGGGGCCACCACTCCAGCAGGGGAGAGCAGCTGAGGGCAACAATGCTGGCAAGGGAGGGTAGTTAGGGGTGACTGGGCTAGCAAAAGAGGGCATTTGGGGTAGACCATGCCTGCAGGGGAGGGTTGTTGAAGGAGACCTGCCAGCAATGGAGGGCAGTTCGTGGGGACACAGGCCTCCAGGGAGGGCAGTTGGGGGAACAAGGCCAGCCAGGGAGGGCAGTTTGGGGGTACCAAACCAGTCAGGGAGGGCAGATGGGGAAACCCAGGACTGCAGAAGAGGGTCTTTGGGGGGACGATGCTTGCAGGGCAGGGATGTTGGGGGGGACCAGACCAGCAGCGGAAGGCAATTGTGGGGGGGGCACCAGGCCAGCAGGGGAGTGCAGTTGGTAGGACCCAGTCCTGCATGTTTGGTAATCAGGGGGAGACCAGGCCTCTAGGAGAGGGCAGTTGGGGGCAATTAGGATAGCAGGGGAGCGCAGTTAGGGGTGACTGGACCATCAGGGGAGGTTACTTGGTGGAGAACAGACAAGATTGTGGAGAGAGCTTAGTACTTTGTTCAAAGTTAAACACACATTCCGTTACAGCATGACCCACGCACTGGTCTCACTCCTACCTATCTACACTCCAGAAATGAGAACATACAACATGCAAAGTTTTAGACACAAATGTTCTCAGCAATGGAATGTGTAAGAGCCAAAACTAAAAATGGATCTAAATGTCCCCAAACTGACGAAGGGATAAACAAACTGTGGTATATCCATACAACGGAAGATGGCTCTACCATTGAAAGGACTGATCTGCTCCCAGGAGCTACAATACAGATGAAACTTGAAAATATTATGCAAAGTAAGAAGGGCAGACATCACACCAAGTGCAACTTGGCTGCACTTGTAAGGTTGGTATGGAGCTCCATTGTATGGATGTAGTATACATTATTTCACCAAACCCTACTGTTGGGTTTAACATGGTTTCCCATTGTTCAATGTAACACAGCACCGTGATGCCCATCTATATCTTAAAGTATGTGTAGCCAGTCTTGATTGGGTGTTTCAAAAATTGCCCATGGTGGAACTGCCTGTTTAAAAGTTTGAACATATTTTTGTTGAATTTTGAGAGAGAGGGGGGGGAAGGGAGATTGGAAAAGAAAGGAGAAAGGAGGGAGAAAGGCAGGGAGGGAGTGAGGGAGGGAGGGAAGGAGGGAGGGAAAGAGGGTGGGAGGGAAAGAGGGAGGGAAGTAGGAAGGAACATTCACTTGGTGTTCCACTTACCGATGCATTCATTGGTTGCTTATTGTATGTGCATTGACCAGGGATCAAACTAGCAATTTTGGCCTGTTGGATGACTCTCTAACCACTTAGGTACCCTATAGGGTGAAAGTCTGTATATTTTAAGGCTTTCAGTAAAAATTGCCCAAGGACCCTTCCCCAGCAGAGAATGGGGGTCAAGTATCTCCATTCTGGAATTTGGAATTTCCCTCTCCAATATAGCCCTGCTCATCCCCAGGGGGCGGTTCCAGGCATGTGTGTCCCACCCTCATGATGCTCTCTATTGGTTTCTGGTTCCCAGGACACATGGTCATGACCTTGCTGGTCCACAGTTGCAACTACCAAGTAGCGGGTTTCATTGTCACCACCGTAGAATGGACCTTCTCCATGACTTGCATGGACTGGAGGAGTAGAGGGTTTCGTACATGGAGAGCAACTCCACCCCCTCCCTGTGGCTGGCCTGTGTAGGGATGTGGAAGGTCTGGACTTACCAGTCCAACAGCCTCCAGAGCAAAGCCATAGCCTGTCACCACTACTCCTACAGTGACACCTACCTGCCACTCAATATCCACATGGCTCAGCACCTGCTGCTGGCCGCCAAATTCCTAGCTCTCTTGGGGAAAGTGCTCATTGTCCTGGGCCAACAGAGAGTGTTCATAGCTCATCTTCAGAAGGAAAACACCTGCATTCTCTTCTTGATTTCTGGAGTCCTGAGCATCATAGCTGGCACATTGATCTTCATTGCTGTGATATGGAACTACCACTCTGTAATGAATGAAGAGGGCATATGCTTCTTGCCATCCTTCCACATCCCTTTCAGGCCCGACCAGCAGGAGATGGGCAGCACCGTCCAGTGGTGGTTCTGGCTGTCATCCTGATGCTGTTGAGTGGGCTGTTTACCCTCTCTTATCAGCATCCCCCGTCAGCCAAATGTACCCCGAGTTCTCAGAAGTGTGAAATTCCCGCTTGCATAGCTTTGCAAATTCACAATGAGCAGTTTATGGGGGTGAAGTATTATCAGGATACGCTAGGAAATAGTTTCAAGGACTCACGACAATACAAAAGGCCATTTTCAGTTCCAAGCCCTTGTCAAGGGCTCTTTGGGAATGACTGTTTAAGGTTCTCACTTTATTATTTTTTTCACAGGAATAAGGAAAGAGAATATGTCCTGCACCTTTCCCATCAGGGCAGCACACAGTGAGGGCGCCTGAGGGAGGTGGCATTACTCTCATTCTTTCTCCTCCCTGGGATCTACCCAAATTGCCTAGCAGCTAGAGGCTGCCATGTGGCCTTTGGGCTTGGTTCCAGCATGGGACAGCACAGGGCCTTTGCTGGGTGTGCCAGGTGGGGAGGGGTCCCCGTGAGAGCACTTGAGAAGGAAGTCCCAGCAGAGGCAGCACCTGGGCTCCTGGACACCAGCAGGTGCCTGTCTCAGTGCCTGTTCTGTGAGCTGAGTGTTTCCTGACTCAGGAGTCACTTTGCCCTTTCACTTCCTTTATCTCACTGTTTGCTACCACCTTTGGCCCTTTCTTCTCTATGTCCACCTCCATCCCCAGCTGATGTGTTCCTTGTGCGTTCCTATCAGGAACTCTTCCAGGGAGACAGTAAGGTCCAACTGAAAGCCACGTCCGGTGACAGCCAGGGCCCAAGACAATTTTGCCCCAAGGTCCTGGTCCAAGAACTGATCAAGGAGACCACCCCCTGGCCTGGAACTAGCTCCTTATCATGAGACTTGATCCCCATCACTGTGCTTTCTCTTCCAGTTTTTCTACTTAACACGTGGATGGATTACAGTGACTATTTGGTCTAAGACCTTAAAAAGGACATTCCTATTGAAGAACGACTTCAACTCTTGAAGACCTGTTCCGTGACTCTGGTCCTTTAAGGAGCCTATTGTCACAGGCCTGCAGGCCAGCCCTGGGTGCCATGGAAACATAAGAATGTTTTGTTTCCTCAAATCTGTTACAGCCTGGCAGTTGCTACCATTTGTACATCTGAGAAGTCCTTCTCCTGCCTTCTGTATTGGCTGGGTAACCATTGTGCTTTATTTTTTACCCTAGTTAAGAGAACCCTGAGATTTCTTTGGGTAGGGGGGGGTGTCTATGTAATCCATTTATTTGCTCTATGAACAGGTTAACTGTCATCAGCAGTTCTGCAGAGAGGTGAAAGTAGGCCACCTTTAATAGTTTATCCTTTATGTAAGACTTGTCTAGTTTAAAAATATGTTTTTATTGATTTCAGAGAGAGAGAGGAAGGGATAGGGAGAGGGAGGGAAAAATATCAATGATGAGAAACACTGATCGGCTGCCTATGCACCACTCCTACTGAGAATAGAGTATACAACTGACCAGGAATTGAACCTTGACCTCCTGGTTCAGAGGTCAACTATCAACAACTCAGACATACTAACCAGGCCCACCATGCCATTTAACGTGTTCCTTCCACATAATTTGTTCAGGGTTATCTGGCCCGAAAAAATGATTTTATAAATAAGGCATCTTCCATCAAAATCTGGCCATGAGAAGGAATTTCTGGTATTAGCCTGGGAGTTCTCTCATCCTGTCCCTCTGACTGGGGGCCCCTCAGAATAAAGCCCGAATCCCTCAAAGCTCTCCATGCACTGGCTTCAATGTCCACTCCTGTTCACCCTTTGTTCATTTCTATTCTTGTATTGCTGTACATGCCCCCATTTATCTCCAACTTAAAATATAGAAAGATCCCTGGTAATCCCAGTAGATGCCATCTTTTTTTATCTTCCCAGTGTATTTCAGAATGGGCAAAATAAGATCCTGCTTCCTTAGTGCTGCAGTGGCGGGGAAGTCCCCAGCCATGGCAGACAGATCCCAGACAGCAGGGCTTGGGGGCTTTCTTAGCAAGGTGGTGGCGAACACACCCAGGCCCCACAGACAGAGCCAGGACAACAGGGCATGGGGACTTCCTTAGTGTGTTGGTGTTCGTGAAGTCCCCAGGCCTGGCAGACAGAGCACACGACAGGGCATTGGGGCTTCTTTAGCATGGCGTATGGCGGAAGCAGGAAGAGAGTTGAGAGCAGGACATGGTGGCTTCATCTCCATGGCTGCAGCGAAACCTCCAGGCCCGCAGAGAGCAGAGAACCATGGGGAGTGGGCCTAAGCCATCAGTAGGACAACCCCTGAGAGCTCCTGGATTGTAGAGGGTTCAGGTCGGGCTGAGGGACCCCCATGCACGAATTTTGTGCACTGCGCCTCTAGTTATTATAGATAATCGATGTTATACACCTAATGTGTAAAAATGAGAATTGCTGGGATTCTCACATCTCCCTCTCAAACTCCCACTAGAAACAACAATCCTGACTTTCTTTGTCATGGCCCTAACACCTCTCCACCTGTACACGAAATTTCTGCTAATGTGCAAAAGCAAAATAGTGGAAGGAATCCCCTTTCATTACCAGACACAGCAAATATCGTGATTCTGCCATATTCATTTTCTCTCTCCTTTCTTCCCTTCTTTTCATCTATTTCTCTTTCTTGGAAGATCTCTGAAGCAAACCCCAGACATCACATTTCTTCATCCTTATACACTTCAATACTAGTCTCTAAAAATAGGACATTACCTTGCATCAACATAGTATGCCTTTAAAGTTAACAACTTTTTGTTGTTATTATCAAATACTTAGAATTCTTAAATATTGAAAAATAATTGTACAACCCTAGCTGGTTCGGCTAAGTGAATAGAGCGTCAGCCTGTAGACTGGAAGGTCCCTGGTTCGATTCCAGTCAAGGGCACATACCCGAGTTGTGGGCTCAATGCCCAGTGGGCGCGTGCAGGAGGCAGCCTACCAATGAATCTCCCTCATCATTGTTGTTTCTATCTCTCTCTCTCTCTCCACTCACCTCTGAAATAAATAAAGATA